>JASPKZ010004960.1:67500-599092 GCA_030220185.1 Diploptera punctata
CACCAGCTTTTATATAAACTGTTAACCATCTGAGTGAGGCGATAATAATTGGATAAACCTGGCTAAATTTCTTGACAAAACGCGGAAAATAAGATCAATGCTCATTCGTGAATAAATAAATGTCACCATTTTTGTATTTTTATAACCTGGTTGAATAGCAGACAAGGCCTAATGCCTTAGCTCTGTCTGATAGAATAAAGCTATTACTACTAGTATTATATTATTATTATTATTATTATTATTATTATTATTATTATTATTATTATTATTATTATTATTTATACTGTTCTTTGCTCATGGAATGACACAATAATTCAATAATAAGGAAGAAGAAATATTAAAGGCAGGAAAAGAGGCAAAGAGAAAAGAGCTAAACAACATAGATATTACCCGTTCAAGGAGTAAGCGCAGTTGTTGACGGAGGGCACTGCAGTCGTGTTTATGCAGGAATAGAACACGTGACACTGCTATCTACGAGTGCAGAGGGGGACGGGACGTGGGACGCTGACAGTGAACACTGCCTTAGATGACGTCACGTGTAGCAACAAAGAAAGCTTCGCAATTCTTCCGCCTGCAGAGATATTTTGAACGACTAATATAAAGAAAATGCACGCAATAATATGTTTACACAGAGTTAGTTGTTAACAATTTTTGTTCACACTGTATGAAATAAATGATAATTTATGGAATTTCGTACTCAGTAAAAAGGATTATGAGTGCCGGAAGCAATGAACTCGCATTGAATTTTCATTGGAGACAAATTAGAAATATTTAGTCGTGACAGGTTTACAATGGCCATGTTCTCACATCCCCAGGAGAATTCGTTTCCATTATTTATGAAGAGGAAGAGTTGACATTAATAACTTCACCGTGATGTTCCACAAAGACGTTTTGTAATACTGACACATTACATTATACTTTTTGTGTCAAATTATGTAACCTGAAACTCTTTAAAACATTGACAAAGGGTCAAATGACATTTTAGAGTAGGCTATAAGCAATCATTTGAATTTAGTACAGCTACATGCAATTATTTTTACAGAATCAGTACATTACAAGTGAAGGGCTCGGCTGTAAAACATTTCAACTGACAAATTCTTAAAAATTGAGTTGTAACATGTAAACTTTTGAATACCATTAATTTTTAACAATTATATATAAATTAATAAGTGTATAATGCTATTGTGTTATTATTTAATTGTAATATTATTGTGTTTTCGCTATGTAATTGTAATGTTAATGTTTTTTAGTGTATAATGCTATTGTGTTATTATTTAATTGTAATATTATTGTTTTCTTTATGTAATTGTAATGTTAATGTTTTTTTAGTGTATAATGCTATTGTGTTATTATTTAATTATTGTGTTTTCTTTATGTAATTGTAATGTTATTGCTTTTTTTGTTGTTTATTTTTCTTTACACTAGTACCAATTATTACTTTATTGTAACGGACTGTCAACAGCACGTACGGCTTACT
Organism: Diploptera punctata; assembly: GCA_030220185.1. Classification (NCBI taxonomy): domain Eukaryota; kingdom Metazoa; phylum Arthropoda; class Insecta; order Blattodea; family Blaberidae; genus Diploptera; species Diploptera punctata. Next base: position 68,978 of record JASPKZ010004960.1, read on the forward strand.
GCCCGTGCGACCCATATTTGTAAATAATATTGTAAATATACTTTTTGTCTAATAAAGTCCTACTACTACTACTACTACTACTACTACTACTACTACTACTACTACCTTCTGAAGCATTTGGTGCACGTAGTTTTTACATCTGTGAATAGATAGTAGATGAGCAATGGATGGCAAATAAAATTATGTGAATCAAATACCTAGGAACAATAATTACAAACAAGAATGATATACATAAGAAATTAAACATAGGCTCAATTCTGGAAATGCATGCTATTATGCATTATAGGGACTCTTGTCGAACTATCGAACCCGTAGGTTCATGGCCGCGCGGACATAAGCTCTCCATACATCCCTATTCTGAGATAATGCTTTCCAATCATTCCCTGTATAATCTACTTCCCTCAAATCATAGTTAATGTTGTTCTCCCACCTCATTCTTGGTCTACCAACTGGGCGTTTTCCTTCTGGCTTTCCTACAAGATGTTTCCAGGCACGTCTTTCATTCCCCATACGTGCAACATGTCCTGCCCAGGGTGTATTATAGATCGTAATATAATAAATATCTTATTAATCAAATCCTTATTTAGTATTTAATATTAGAGTTAATTATGATTGTTATATTCTGATGCAATATATGTTTTCCCTGGTGAGTGGAAGAGAACACTACATGGCCTTAACTCCACCAGGCTAAATAAATAATAAATAAAAATAAAGTATGGACAGACACACGTTAGGATTATGCGTATAGTGGTTGCCTGGAAAAATACTTATATATGCTGTGAGAACGGTTGGTGGGTGTGGTCACTAAAGGAGACTATTGTTACTCCTGTTTGTTGTTCTAACTACGTCATAGAGACTAGAGAGAGAGAGACAGAGACAGCGAGAGAGAGAGAGCAAGAAAGAAGAGAGAAAGAGAAGAGAGGAAGAGAAAGGAAAGACAGAGAAAGAGAAAGGGAAAGAAAAGAGCGAGAAAGAGAAAAGAGAGGAGAAGGAGAAAGAGAACGCTCTTGCCCTCTCTCTCTTACTCCCTCTCTCTCTCCCTCTCTCTACTCCCTCTTCATCTTCCCTCTCTCTCTCCCTCCCTCCTCTCTCCCCTCTCTCTCCCCCTCCTCTCCTCCTCTCTCTCTCCCCCTCGTCTCCCCTCCCCTCCTCTCTCCCTCTCTCTCTCCCTCTCCCCTTCCTCTCTCTCTCCCCTCTCTCTCTCTCTCCCTCTCTCTCTCTCCCTCTCTCTCTCCCTCTTCTCTCTCCCCTTCTCTCTCTCCCTCTCTCCCTTTCCTCTCCTCTCTCCCTCTCTCTCTCTCTCCCTCTCTCGCTCTCTCCCCCTCTCTCTCCCTCTCTCTCTCCCTCTCTCTCTCCCTCCCTCTCTCTCTCCCCTCTCTCTCTCCCTCTCTCTCTCCCTCTCTCCCTTCACTCTTCTCTCTCTCCCTCTCTTCCTCTCTCCCGCCACTCTCTCCTCTCTCGCTCGACCACATCTCGTCGACTCCCTACCTTGACTGCTACTCCACCCATTGTCCTATCGGGGTCGATTATTAGAGCTTAACTTACTCGTGTACTAAAACCTAGTTCACGCGACGTCACACACGATATTGTGAATGCCCAGTAAATTAATTCTTGCTAATAAATAACCTTATAACTAAAATATCTACACTAATTCCGAGCTAAGTTTGTAACGGGAACGTTTAAAGGCGGTAGTGCCTGGGCAGGGCAAGGGCTATATCACTCAGGGTCGTGGATTTTCACCGTTGGAATAAGGCGATGAGCGAACTAAGGACACTGAGTACGATCAGGAAGCTTACCAAGACAACAAAAAAAATATTTGCATATTTCATAGTGTTCCTCTAATTGTTTTGAGCAGTGTATATATAAAGTGCTCATAGGGGTTTCTACCGATTCCTTACTTTTATTTAATCTTCTATAGAATTTTTGTTCCAAATACTCGTATTTGTATGAAATTATTTTTCAGTTTGATTTTATCTAAATTATATTTGTTTCTCATACATTTTAAATATGTATTAAATATGTATTTCTATGTGTGATCATATATTTAGTTTTATTATTGTTTACTTTCAGTCCCAGTTTGTTAGTTACTCAATAGAGTGCGCGTGTTAGCCCTTACCTATACTTGCTGGCGTCTAATAATACTTCATCATCAACATAAACTAACATATTATTAATAGCATATCCTTGCTTTAACCCAATGTACATTTCAAAAGTATTCGAAACCTATTTGCCTACACGCACCCTATTTTTTATAAATAAATCTAACTTATTTTTACGAATTCCAAACTCCAGCAGGGTACTATATAAAATATCCCCAATAAAAGGTAAATGGATAGAAAATTATTTATTTGCGCGATAGTGCGTTTTGTCATACTTACAGCAATGACGACCATGATTGAAAGTTCAACTTCCTACATTACAGGGTTGCTAACCTAAATAACTAAACTGTAATATTACATATTACAAACCGCGAGTGGGAAGTAAAACCACTGCTCTCTATGTATACTACATATAATGTATATACAAAAAATATCCAAAAAGTAGTTTTAATATACCTTATACGAAACAAATCACTTAATTTTAAATGAATTGAACTTTACTTGAAACAATATAAAACAATAAACAGATACTTGCCGCCATTTTATCACTAATTGGTATCACGGCCACCTGTAGTTTCAACTAATAAAAATTGCCGACGCTGTTAACGTTAGTCAATTGTTTATAATGAACGCAAATATTTCCAAAAAAATATATTATTTTACTATTTATTATTTTGAAAACATCATCATCCAAAAAAATAGTGTATAACGCACGTTTGTGAAGTGTTTTACAGAATCTCGGAAATTAAAAACCTTGCTGCCGCTCGGATTTTAAACATTTTCCTCACTTCTGTAATAACAAGTTCTAACCTCGCATCGTAATATACTATTATTCTTTATTGACTATCCCTCGTACAATAATCATCAATTTTCCGATTTTCATTTTTGTAAAACCGTAAAGTACTGAAATATGTAGAACGAAAAAAGTTTATTTATGCTGTTAGTGCAGAAGTGAGTCCGAAATGCTATTTGGTTTGTAAGGAGCAGCAGACATCTGCGACGAATGGTTTTTGCACAGTAAGTGATGTAGAATGAAAATTTAATAACGGTAGCCAACTGTTGGTAATAAAATGACATTATGTTTGGCAAGTGGTGTAAAATGTAATTGCAGTGTAAACTAAATATATAATTTATATTTATCCTCTCTGAGGTGCTTCATGCGTCCAGTATACAGTCCCTTTTTTGTCCCTGGAGGATGCTTCGTCGTTTCTTGCAGGCTGGACTACTGGCCGTGCTCCATAAATAATTCCAAAGTACTGCAGCGAATACTAACTGAAGCGTGTAACTTTTACCTTTTATACTCAGCAGTTATGGCTCTTGTTAAATGTTATTATGATTCTTGCCACAAGCTGCCTAGAATTTTCCAACCAAATTGTGTAGTAAGGAAATCACAACTTCTTTTAGTTGGTCTCGGAAGAATAATTGTTAAAATGTTTCATTCTATAATTTTTACCTGGTAAGTCAGTCGTCCTCAACTAAATTATAAACTCCTTCAAGTTATTCTAATACGGAGGTCTTTCTGGCATTCTATCAGTATGTTCTTTCCAGGCGTTCCTATATTTAATTATTCGGTCTGTAAGTTTGAAAATATTTAGTTCCTTTCTTATATCTTCATTCCTTTTCTTATCCAGCAGAGTATATTCTGCTATATTTCTTAAAAATCTCATCTCAGCTGCTTCCAATCTTTGTTATTGTCCTTTAGTGATCGTCCAACATCCTGATCCATACATCAATACAGGAACAGCCATTAATTTATAAAATTTCATTTTTGGTCCTTTTCTTGTGTTTTTAAGGGTTCTTTTAATAGTGCCAAACATTAGATTAAATTTATTTATTTTGTCATTAATATCTTCAGTTTTAACATATGGTAAATTGAAACCTAGATATTTAAAACTGTTCACTTGCTCTAAAATGTCATTATCAATTACTATTTTTGCTCTTAAGGTATCATGTCCTTTAAATGCTAAAATTTTAGTTTTATTCATTGAAATTTTAAAATTGTAATTGGCACCTTTTCATCATCATCATCATCATCATCATGATGAACAAATTCGTTTTAGGCCATGTGGTCTGTACGGTAAACCTAGCGAAGATGGTCTTGATCTTTCCACCGATGTGTTGGTCTTCCTTGGTCCCTATGTCCAGTTGGGTTATATTGGAATGCCAATTTTGGAAGTCTATTTCTTGCCATTCTCCTCAGATGATTTTTCCATTCTTGTTGGTATCTTTATATATCTTCATTTAAACTTGTTACTCCAAGTTTTCCTCTGATAATAGTGTTCCTTTGGTGATCCAGTTTATTAACTCCTAACAATGATCGTAAGAAGCGCATTTGGCTTACTTGAAGTTTATGAGAGTTTCTTTAAAACTTCCAAATTAAAAATAGCTCTTTGTAGATCATACCATGTTGACCACATTTTAATTTCCAGATGATTCATAAAAGAAACCCCTGAAAATAATAATTTGTATGTCAAATTTTGAATAGCAAATGGTGTCAAAGAGAGTCACAAAAAATAAAAGCCTATTTATCTATCAGTCCTATTTTTAATATACACTCCTAGCACGTTTGCAAATAATCATTGTCATGATTTAAAGAGTATTTCAGAAAATATTATGAATAGACTATTGTTTCAAAAGTAATAACCTACTCGTATGAATGAAATCCATTTCAGCAAATTCTACTACTCACAATAGTTGTGGTTTAGCTTTTGATGTGAACATTACGTTTTGTTGGTTCAGTTTTTGTTGAAGCAGAATATCATACAACTAGGCAATATTCAATCACGAACATATGTTGGAACTTGATGAAACTAATATCAAACAGATACTATCATCAACATCAGGTTCCCAAACAGTTTATTTGATGTTTTCGCCAGTATATCAACTGAATGCAATGCAAAGAGACACAGTATCTTACGCCAGATTATTGACTATGTATTCAATAGGGCCTTCTGTATTCTACGTAATCCACAAAGTCAGATTCAACGAATAGAGAGTTTCCAAAGTTTGAAAAAAAAATTGCGAATTTATCCAACATAGACAAATAGTAAATACTGAAAAAAAAAATCAAGATGTAACTCAAAACTCAATGGTATAATCAAAACAGTAGATTAATTCCCGTAACTCCGCCATGGCTAGTCCCACGCCCGGATGAGAAAGGAGTAGGGGGAGGAGTAACAACTTCGTTAAAAAACCAGGATTCAGTTGGCTCCGACTGATAGTACTCTGTAAGGGCCTCTAGCCAGGGTTACGGTGAAGACCTCAACGGCAGAGTCGGTGCAGAAGGAGTCCTTCAACACGGCGGATCTGGCGGAAGAGGCAATCCTATCTCTAAGGGAAATAGAAAAACGCTGCCTTGCGGTGAAGAGAGATCTGCAAAGGCTATGGGAGGAAAACCCAGACAGAAATTTTCCTGGTCCTCCAGGTAGGGGGTTTATGCTGTGGGTCAGTTCCCCACACATTAAAAAAAAACATAAAATGCTAAAAGACCAAATCAGTCAAAGCCGGACAAAAAAGCACGAAAGATCGTAGGCTTTGGAGGTTTGGCACGGGAAGACGGCAGCAGCTGTAAAAACCCGAAGATAGATAGCTAGCTAGATTCATTCCCGCGCGGACATAAGTTCTCCATACATCCCTATTCTGAGCTAATAGTTGCCGGTAATCCCCTTTATAACTTACTTCCCTACAATCATGGTTAATCTTATTCTCCCTTCTCATTCTTGATCTACCAACTGGGCGTATTCCCCTCCGGTGTTCCAGGAGAACATCAATGAGGATTTAGGAGAAACAGGTCTATAACAGATCAATTTTTAGTATAAGACATATTTTAGAGAAAGTAATGGAAATATAATAACATTATGCATCAACTATATGTTGACGTCGAAAGGCATACGATTAAATTAAAAGGGGATAATTTATATAGTGGGGCACGCCGTAGCGTAGTGGTTAAGGCACTGCGCTACAAGCCAGAAGGTCGAGGGTTCGAGTCCCGGTGGGGTCAGGATTTTTAAACTGACCCAAACCTTCTGGCGGCACTATGGCCCTGGGGTCGACTCAGCCTCTAACTGAAATGAGTACCAGACGCTTGTTCTGGGGTAAAGGCGGCCGTCACGCAGGGCTGACAACCCGGCTGACATCAAGTGCCGATTGTCAAGAAAAAGTGGGAGCCTTAACCTCCTACTACCCCAAGGGCCTCCTGAGGCCTGTACTGGGAACACTTTACTTTTTTTTAATTTATATAGTATCCTGCTGGAGTTTGGAATTCGTAAAAATAAGTTAGATTTATTTATAAAAAATAGGGTGCGTGTAGGCAAATAGGTTTCGAATACTTTTGAAATGTACATTGGGTTAAAGCAAGGATATGCTATTAATAATATGTTAGTTTATGTTGATGAAGAAGTATTATTAGACGCCAGCAAGTATAGGTAAGGGCTAACACGCGCACTCTATTGAGTAACTAACAAATTGGGACTGAAAGTAAACAATAAAACTAAATATATTATCACACATAGAAATACATACCGTATTTAAAATGTATGAGAAACAAATATAATTTAGATAAAATCAAACTGAAAAATAATTATTAATTAAATAAAAATAAAACGTAGTTTTATTTGATTTTCATATTTATTATATAATTCAGTGACAGCTGTTTCGGTACACTGTACCTTCTTCAATTTGTTAACATGTCTGAAGAAGGTACAGTGTACCGAAACAGCTGTCACTGAATTATATAATAAATATGAAAATCAAATAAAACTACGTTTTATTTTTTATTTAATTAATAAATATGGATTTTCATCAAGTAAACACCAACTCAATTGATTATGAAAAATAATTTCATACAAATACGAGTATTTGGAACAAAAATTCTATAGAAGATTAAATAAAAGTAAGGAATCGGTAGAAACCCCTATGAGCACTTTATATATATATATATATATATATAATACCTATTAAAGGAATAGGATGTGGCATCGAACCTGTCAGCAGATGTAGCAATACAAGGGAAGATATTTGGTCCTATGAATATAGCGAGACATAAATAACGATAATCGATACAAATCGCTGTAGTTTACAAGGGTGACCGAACAGTTCATAACCTGCGATCTGTACTAAAATGCATGGTTGCCCACCTCATTACATTCACAAGAACGGAATTTTTATATATTTGATAAAAACAACTAAACACGTTACTCATTTAGAACTTCGTATAATTATACTGAATTATAATATAATAACAATAAACTTGAAAAACTATAAAAATCAATAATTTTAAAACTAATAACACGAAAATGGAAACCAATAATATTTGTTTATATTACGAAACATAAAACAAATCAAAATTACTAAAGGTATTTTCTTAATTCGCAATCTTGTTTTGTTTTGGAGGTTGTGAAATCTCATTATCGCCTCTCATTACACTGGTCAACATGATTTTTGTCTCATGAGTACCAATAGTTGTACTTAATGCAGTTCCTTCATTGTGTTTTCAAATATGTATTCGGAATTTCTCCATCACCCACAGTTTTTTTTATTTCAATTTCAATTAATGGATTTAAATAATGACTTTTTAATAAACGTTTTTTCGTCCATTTGTCCATTGTAGAATAATACCAAATGAGCTAACTCAGGAGATGTCAGCTATGGAAAAGAGATATCAAGGCAAATGGAATCCTAATATGCTGGCCGATTTTTGTTGGACCATCAAGAGGGATGCTCCACAGGCGAAATATAGCAGAAAATCGTCATTTCTTACTTTCTAGGTGAGTCCGAATGTTCAAATATTGTGTAGTTACGAATGTAGAAAATATTAAAGTGTTTGAAATTGTAAATTCCTGTCTCTCGGAAACCTTGCGTGATGGAGAAAAACCAATATCATATTTGAATTCAGGAGAAAAAATTCTATCAGAATCACACATTTTCTTTCTGAGACAAAAAAAAAGTTTCTTTTTTATTGCTCAGCGTATGGTCCAGACAATATGGGCTGAAACTAAATGTAAACAAAACGCAAGCAATAATTATCGGACATCCAAGGCTATTACACCTCATAAACAATGGCAATATGCCGGCTGTCATATTAGATAATGAACAAATTCCTTATACCGACGTCGTTAAAAACTTGGGATTTTACTTAGATTCTAATTTAAAATGGCATGAGCAAGTAAAACAAACATCTAAAAGAATCTTCTCCATAATGCATTCCCTAAAGCGACTTAAACATTTTCTTCCTACAACTCTTAAAAGAATTTTAATCCAAACTTTAGTGATGCCGCATTTTGACTACTGTGACGTTCTACTAACTGACATAAGTGACGAATTGTCGGACACACTGCAGCGTGTCCATAATAGGTGTAGCCGAGGCCGAGTTACTGTTCGAAAAGACGATCACAGTTCTATTCTTCCATTCTTCCACCAGCTAATTGTCATGGCTACATCTAAAAGAGAGAATAAAATCGCACTGTCTAATTCTCCTATTTAAGATCCTACATACCTCGATTCCCAATTATTTATCATCCCGTTTCCAGTATCTATCCTCAAACCATAACTTAAACACAAGATCACAACATAGTCTCTTACTTAATATACCGCAACATAGGACATCACTCCATGTCATATACCATCTCCACTTCTCGCAACTGGAATTCCCTACCACAAGAAATAAGGGGCTGCCGGACATTGGCATCTTTTAAAAGAAATCTAAATTTATATTTGCTCTAAACTCGACTTCATTATTATCATCAGTGTATTATATAGTATAATATATATATATATATATATATATATATATATATTAATTGGTGTTTCCCGTATAATGTATCATATTTATATATATTATTATTATTATTATTATTATTATTATTATCGTATCATTATTGTTATTACCCTATAAAATGTTGTTTGTACATGACATTTACATTGTTACATTTATTGTATCTTTAAGTGTTTATAATTAGTATAGTGTATATCTATATTTGTCGAATATTTATTTGTATTTGTACTGGTTGAGTGGAAGAGAGGGCCTTATGGCCTTAACTCTGCCAGAATAAATAAAGTATTATTATTATTATTATTATTATTATTATTATTATTATTATTATTATTATTATTATTATTATTATTATAAACGAAGATAATATTGAACATGCAAATCCATACAAACATCTGATAAACACTTTTAAAATATACATTGCTCAACTAGAGATAATGTAGTCTGGCGAGTTAGAACTGACCAGGACCAGCAAGCTCTATACTAAGACATAAATAAAACAGAAGATATTAAAGCTAGAAAACTCGAGTGGTTGGGACATGCATATAAAATGAGCACAAACATCCCCCCAAGGTAGCACTGGATGCAAAACTTGATTCTAAAAGCAGACGTGGTAGACCCAGAATTAGATGGATGGATGACGTGGAAAATGATACAGAACAAACTAACTCTCTGGCATTATCGAACCCGTAGGTTCATAAGCTTTCCATACATACTTATCTTGAGATAATGTTTTCGAATCATCCCCTATATAATCAACTTCCCTCAAATCATGATTAATGTTATTCTCCAACTTGATTCTTGGCCTATCTACTGGGCGCTTTATTCTCGTTTTCGTACATTCCCCATTCGTGTCACATGTCCTGCACATCACAATCAATGAGACTTAACTCTTATTATATCTGGTTTCCCATAAAGGTCATGTAGCTCACTGTTAAGTAGTCTCCTCCATTCGCCTATCTGTTCATCTTTCAAGAGCTGGAAACAGTGTTTGGAGGCAGAAAGTAAAGTTCAAAACGGAATGGAGAATTCTTGTTCGGGAGGTCAAGGCTATACTCTAAGAACTGTAACACCTAAGATGAAATATACGTATATTTTTTCAAGAATGAAAGAAAAACTCAGACATTTATTAGAAAATCCTAATGTTAATGAATTCTGGGAAGACATAAAACACAGTATTTTAAAAGCAGCACAAGATTGACTTGGCCATAAATAAAAAAATTGAAGAAATACCTGAGAACATGGAAGAGAATTTAAAGAATGTAATTACAGAAAAGAAAAATAAATTCCAAATATATTTGCAGTCTAATAAAGAAGATTTTATTGAATAAAAAAAACTTTGTGCTCAAGTCCGTAAAAAATCTAGAGAAGTTAGAAGAAATTATTGGGACAAGTTCAAGTCCTTGGGACGGGATGTTTCTGGGGCACAGAGAAAAGGTTTCAAAATATTGAGAAATTTAAAACTACAAACAAATGATAAATTAAAAATAGATTCTATATATATAATTAACTAGGGTTTGATAACTGTATTTGAGCAATTGATAATGATATAGATGTTATCATAACTACATTCGATGATGTTCTTTTCTTGTAATCTTGTAAGCCCATGTTTCCCTTAACAGAGATTTAGGCGCTCTCCCCTTACAGTGAATAATTTGAACCATACTAATTTAGTTACACTTGTTTTTGTATAGATGTCATTGGAGTGGTCGGTGGTCAGCGTTCCGCCTCATACTGACATCTAGAAAATCAAGGTAGTACTAAGACGGGAAGATTCGGTAAATTTTGCTTCCAGGCCTCTTCATTCAGGCTTAAGGATCTTTTACGAGCCTCAAAATCTTCAGACTCGGGACCCGCGGCTTAAAGTCCCTCCCGGAGGACTTGCTCCTTGGATTTTTCCATCCTAAAAAAATCCATCGACCCCGGCCGGGCTTGAACCCGCGACCCTCGGGACCAGAGGCAAGGAGCATAACCACTAGTCAACCGCGGCAAATGAAAATATTACGATTTTAGAATTAGATGCAATATTACAAAATTCCAAAAGCAGAAAATATCCAGCTCTCGATAATAATAATGTCTCTCCTAGCACATCATCAACTCTCATATCATCGGGGCAGCATTATCCCGCCTTCCAGGCACCCCGATCTCTGAAGTGTTTTACAAGTACGCAATGCCAGGAGATAACATCACAAATGTCTAATTGACAATCTGGAGCATTTGAAAAATAAATAAACATTTTTTCAAGACTATTTAACTCATGCCCCAAATGGAAGTCAATGACCAATCATGTTACAATGATTTTTTATTTACAACCAATCACAGTCGTGTTTCGCCTAGAATTTACCAACTAAAGTTTATCGTAATAAAGAAAGCATCTCCTATTTAACATTCTGAATAGGTCATAGCATTATTTTGCAGTGACTGACTCACTAAGAAATACGGCTACCAGATTGTATATATAGTGCATGAATGTCAACACACAGCGCATGCAGGAGTTAATATAAAAACATTTGTAGCGATTGATTATACCACAAAAAAACACTGTTTGCATTTTCTGAAATGTATCTTTTCCCAGAAAAATATAATTGTCATATTTACATCATAGGACATCAGAAATGAACTAATGTACAGTTTGATGTGTTTCATTTTTTCTCCACTGGAGTGCATACTTACAATATTGCGTTCCTTTGGCAATAAATAATATGATCTGGTTGCAGTGATGAACAAAAGAAGCAGATGAAGCGTACCAATCGTTTCTCATTTGTTTTCAAACATCGCCGTTCACATTAAATACATTAATATTTTAAAATAACTATATTTAAATAATGATTTGTGAGTAAACAGCTTAATTTTATTCGTTAAATAGTCCTAACAAATGCCACTTTTGATTTCCAAATTCTCTAGATAAATTCACTCCTCACTTCGTGAGTTGTGAATTTATCGACAATTTGGAAATCACTCGTGGCATTACTTATGATAATTTTCGGTATATAGTTAGCAGATCAATGAAAATTTGTAAAAAGAAATTGAAATAGTTTTATGGGTACAAACTCAAGAGCTACGCTACTTCGGAATTCGTTAATAGGCTAATGAAAGTCCTGTATTATTTCTCTTTCAACAGTAAATTCTTCATAAACTTCTTAAGTCGACAACTCTTAACCTGTATTCTTCTCTGGATGCAATTTAAAACTTTTTTTACCACCTAAACAACCCTACGAGTGTTCCAACTTCCTTCAGCGTGTCTTTGAGGTGAAAAATAATTATTCTAGCTTTTCTTTCTTCTTTTATAACGAAGTTATTTTTAGAAAAAAGTTATTCTTCTGGATTTGGGATTGAAAAGGAAATTAATATACGACATCAAAGGATATGTAATATTATGATAAAGTTTTGAAAATGTGGAGGAACTAGAAGTAAAGGAGAGGGACTTCAAAGGGAGAATACGAATATATGAACGTGTCACATCCTCAATGAGAAAAAGAAATAATGGTATAATCCTCAACCGGAAAGCCTTTGTGACGTAATATTCTGACCCATACTTTGTCAAGCTCACGTCATCTTCAGCCATGGACTTAATATTGTAGGACTTCTAAGTAACTACAAGAGAATCATATTAATTCTTACTGCTGATGATGGTACATGCTCGGATAGACCTTCAAACTTACACAAATTAAATTTTACTTTATTAATTAAATAAAAATAAAACTTAGTTTTATTTGATTTTCATATTTATTAGATATAATTAAGTTACAGCTGTTTCGGTACACTGTACCTTCTTCAGACATGTTAACAAATTATGAATTGTGTTATTATACTGTGTGATTATAAAGTCTCAGTACATTTTAAAGAAATCGCTTACATATCGTATTTCTGTTACAGCCATTCGAAAGATACAAATGTGTTCACCACTGAAGAGCGGATAGAGATTGTTGCTGCGCGTTTAAGAGGCCAGTCATACGAGGAAGTTAGAGACAGATTACAAAGGAAACCATCAAGGGAGACGTGTATCTTGATACGTTGTAACTTTTCTTACAGCCACAGTTACAGCAAGATGGTATCATTGATACAGTGGTGTTGCAACAAGATGGAGCACCACCACACTTTGCTCTGGCTATAAGCTGGTATCTCAATGACAAGTTTCCCAAAAGGTGGATTGGAAGGGCATCTCCTCGTATCTGGGCACCTCGTTCGCCAGACCTCGCACCCCTGCACTTTTTTGCTTGGAGGTTCATCAAGCAACAGGTGTACAGAACCAAGTTTCCTAATCTGCAAGTGCTGAAAGAACGCATACGCCAAGCGAGTGAAATTATTACAGAGGATATGTTGGTGCATGTTTTCCGGGCGACGCGACGGTGCGTCGTTGGGAAATATGTTTTGAGACTGATGGAGGTCATGTTGAACACTAACTTGATACTAGAAACTACCTCAACATTTTTGTTGCATTTGTGCTATGTTATCCACAAAATGTACTGGGACTTTATAATCACACTGTAGTACATATCAACTAATCTAAGCAACAATACAATATATTTTTTTTTTTAATTTAACAAGGGGGATTCATTCAAATCAAGTTGAGAATTTAACAGTTTACTACTTTTCAATTTATTTATTTCTACAGCCTCCAAAAGGTTCAACTTCTTGCCCATATCACAAACATGTAAAATTTCAAAATTTGGATCGAAACAATGATTAAATTGGAATAGGTGGTTGGCATATTTTGAATATTCTAAATTTCGGTTATATGCTCTCATGTGTTCCTTTATCCGAGAAATAAAAGGTCTACCAGTTTGTCCTATATATACATTATCACATGTGTCACACTTCAGTTTATATACACCTGATAATTTTTATTTTTTTATTTTGTTTTTATTTTTATTTATTATATTTTGTAAAGTTTTATTAGTTTTAAATGCCACATTAAAGTTCAACTTTTTAAAGTTTGTTACTTTGTTAAGGACAACAAATATCTCAGGTATATATTTTATTATTTTATACAGTGTGTTCAGAAATTCCCATTACAAATTTCTAGTAGGCCTACTTGTAGAGGGGAATGAGGAAATAACGCACTGAATTGGAATCTTCCTACTGAGACGTAGCCAACCATTCTCGCAAGTTTTGAAGTTCGAAAATTAACTTATTTTGATTCACTCTTGTGTCCATTATTACTGTTTTCCGGCTTATGTAAAACGACATCAAATGCAGGGAAAAACTTGTACGCCGATGTCTTGCATGCATTGTGGTTGGTGGACGGCAGTTTGAGCAACTACTTTGAGATACAATATGATCCTAGTGGAATTTGCAGAGGATTAAAAGGTAAAATTCCTGCAGGAGGTCACAGGGACCCAATATCAATGTTGGGGGAAAATCTACTGTGGAAGAAGGCTAAAAAAAATGAAAGAAAGAAAAATACTTCTGAAATAATAAATAGAATTATTCCTCATCATAATCCTTTTGTAACAAATTTAGTATGTGAACCTTGATAAGTCCCTTCACGTACAATGTCCCGTCATCATTGAATTATTGTTAATAATATAATTGTTAGGGGGCCCGCCGTAGCGTAGTAGTTAAGGCACTGCGCTACAAGTCGGAAGGTCGAGGTTTCAAGTTCCGGTAGGGTCAGGATTTTTAAACTGACCAAAACCTTCTGGCGGCACTATGGCCCTGGCTGGGATCGACTCAGCCTCTAACGGAAATGAGTACCAGACGCTTGTTCTGGGAGTAAAGGCGACCGTCACGCAGGGCTGACAACCCGGCTGACATCAAGTGCCGATTGTCTAAAAAAAGTGGACCTTAACCTCCTACTACCCCAAGGGCTTCCTGAGGCCGGTAATGGGATTACTTTACTTAATATAATTGTTATCCCAACGAATATTAATTCTTGATTATAGAGGTGAAATCATTAATTCTCGTATCAATGATATTTGCAGTTATCTATAAGGGATGTAAATGTAAACAACAATATCGTTGTAAACAAGAAGGTGCATGTAACGAAACAATGCAGTACATGTAAATATGTAAGCTATGTCGCTGAAAATAAGACGGAAAAATACAGTAGTGGTAGAAAAGAATGTAATGCGCAATTGACTTCGATATCCCCGTAAGATGACGTCGCAGATTCCTGGTTTTCTACATCAAATTGTTCAGTAGAGGATCACCTGTATCATATATAGGCCTATTTTACATTAAAAGAAAAGAAAAAAATTAACGCATGAATCGGGATTTGAACCCGAGGCCTCTAACTCTGTACGTTAGAGACATATTATTTTCTCCATTTCTTCTCCGCTCAAGCTTCCAGTACATACATTATTTTTCATCATTGTCAGCATCAAAGGTTACGGCCCCTCAGGTCTGTTCCGATATCATGTTAGAATTAGTCTATCCATCTTTTTTTTTTTTTTTACTAGATGTTCCTACATTTCTAGTCCTAGTAGTCTGCAGTGAAGAATCTGTTTGGGGATTCTGTTATTAACCATTCTATTCATGTGGTCCATCCATTCATTTCTTTTCTTTATTGTATACAAACACAATTCTGTATCTTAAGAAGCAGCAGCACATCGCTCGCAGTGCCATTTTACGGATTTAAATACCTAATTTTAATTAAAACACGAAAAAAAAAGTATATATATCCATCCATAGTAATTCTGCCCGAAGGCAGTTCCTTCACTGTAATCATAGCATTCTCATGCTATGCTTACAGCTTTACTAGGGAATTGTAGGTGTGGTAGCTTCCCGTTGCTTTCCACACCGGTGAAGGATGATGATGATGATGATAATGATAAGGATGATGATGATAGCCATATGATTTCGGGGACCGTTTGGGCCTTAATGTTTTCCTGACATTTGTCTTACAGGTGAGGAAAAACCCCGATAAAAACCTCACCCAAGAAAACTGCCCCGACCGGGGATCGAACCTGGGCCCGCATCGTGACAAGGCAGCACAGTACCTCGAGACCACAGCGGTGGACACACACACACACACACACACACAAACATATATATATATATATATATATATATATAAGTAGCGTGCTGCCTTGTCACGCAGCGGGCCGGGTTCGATCCCCGGTCGGGGCAGTTTTTCTGGTTTTTAACGGGGTTTTTCCTCACATGTAAGACAAATGTCAGGAAAACTTTAAGGCCCAAACGGTCCCCGAAATCATATGGCCATCATCACCATCATCCTTATCATTATCATCATCATCATCCTTCACCGGTGTGGAAAGCAACGGGAAGCTACCGCACCTACAATTCCCTAGTAAAGCTGCAAGCATAGCATGAAAATGCTATGATTGCAGTGAAGGACCTGCCCTTGGGCAGAATTAATATGGACGGATATATATATAAAGGAAAAATACATGTTTGTGCTGGAATGTCCGAGTGGCGAAGTTGGAATCGCGCTAACGTATAGGCCTGGAGTTAGAGGTCTCGGGTTGAAATTCCGGCTCAGAAATTTATTTTTCTTTTCATGTCATATATTATATGGACTTAGTTACTGCCAGAATGATAACGATTTGAGGAAAAAATAATTATAGTTAAGGAAGCAACACCAAGGAATCAGAATCGATATCTTCCTGTTCTTGAATATAAACTACACGTAAATTACAGCGTAATTTCCTGAACCAGCAAAGGTAATACAGAATATTTATACGAGACATTAATATGTGAACGTTTTGCAAGGTATTAAAATCTTTATGATTCATAACTTCCCTCCCAGTGGGTAATTAAAACTATGTGTAATTATGAGCAAGTTTAATAACTGATTTTAATTTAACATTCGCTACTGTATGCATATCACGCTGACAACTGCTCTAATTGAAGGCAATTATTCAGTAGTGGCGAATACCCGACGTGCGCTGCTACGCCTAAATAAAATACACATGTGTTTTAGTTCTATTTGAATAAGTTAAACGTAAATTGTGGGTTAATTAAGGGGGTTGATGGGTGAAAAATTGGAGGGCAATTTCTACATCAAAAATTAAAAAGGTAACGGCAATTTAAAAAAATCGGAGCGAAAATGGCCATTTGAGATCAAAATTGGCATTTTTTGTACTAAAAAATTGTCTGTGCTCTAATGTATATGTTGGAAAAGTTTAGAGGCCTATGACGCTTCTAAGTGCCCTAAAGTGATGATTAGGCCTGTATGAAACATATTGTATTTAAACTGCATGCAAATCTTTAAACTTGTTTTTCCACACTTTTATTTTCACTGCATTTTTGTACATTCAAAATTGAATGGAATTCACAAATTTTGACCTAGAAGGTTCAAATTTTTACTGCATGTCCCAAAAACAATGAGTAACAAAGTAGTGCATGTGTGTCATTATTGAAGTAGTATTTTATGAAATAAAAAAATAAAACGTATGCAATTATTATTACTTTTTGTAATTTCACGCATGAGGTACAACATGTTTTTCTCCCTTTGTATTCACATTATAAGAATTCTAAGCATGATGTTTTTTTTCTAAATCAGAATATAGTAAACCATATAATATCTCTCAGAATTGGTTGGCTTGGTCATTTGATAAGAATGGATGATGAGAACTGGTCAAAAAGCTCTACTAATGGAAACCTATAGGAGGCAGAGCTGTTGGAAGACCGAAGATCAGATGGAAGGATCTAAAGAAAATGAAAGTGGCTAATTTGAATATGGCAAGAGACAGATTGGCATGGAGGAGGATTGTTGAGAAGGCCAAAACTTTCACTTTTGTAGTTGTCGTGCTTTAATATGGTGATGATGTTTTTCTAAATATTTGAGGGGTCTTGTAAAAAATCAGATATTTTACTAAAACTTTGTGGAACCCATTTAATTATAATATATGCAATTTTTTAAAATATAATATTTAAAAACTCGTAAAATAAACGTCTCACAAGAATGAAACTGAAACACATTATCCATCATGCACTGAATGTTTGTACAAAAAATCAAGTCTCTAGCTCAAAAAATGTAGGAAATAGAAATTTCATCCATCACCCCCCTTAAATTGTTTGGTACATATTGCAACGAACCAAACATGGCGGTTGCTAGAGTCAATTTTTAATTTCGGATTTCAAGTAAACCCTCATTTCTAATGATCGAATTTCGCTAGTTTTTAGATAATATGCACTCCAGTTTATTTTAATAGCGTATATACTGAGTTTCGTTATGAAATATAAAAATTGCAACAGCTAGAGAAATTTTAAAATTTTTGTTTCAAGTGAAACTACGATGAGTCACAATATTATATACTTACTTCCTCAGATTAGCTTCCCCCTCCCTTAATTGAATGAGATGGTATGGATGATCTTTCAGTATGCAATGACAAAAATCCTTTCTCGTTCCTTCGTGGACTTGATTTTCAATATCATTTCACCTACTGCTCTCTTATTACAGATTACTTGATAATATTTTCAAAGAACACAAACATCATCGGTAATTATTAGTCATTCAAAATATCTCTGCAGGCGGACGCATCTCGAAGCATTGTTTGTTGCTACACGTGACGTAATATAAGGCAGTGTAGAGTGAGCAAAGAATCACAGTTGCCTTTTAACAGCACTTGTAACCACATCGTTCGCTCTTGAACAGTGATTTCCTGTCGATACAACAATTTGTATTATAGACCTACGTTTGTATTGTACAAGTATGGAGACGCCTAAAAGTGATTAATTCACAAGGCAGAAAGATAATTTAAATATTGCAACGTGCACCGCTAACAAACTTTCTACTAGACCTGCACTGTCAGCGTCCCGCGTCCCATTCCCCTCAGCACTTCATAGATAGCAGTGTCACGTGTTCTATTCTTGCATAAACACGACTGCAGTACCTTCCGTCAACAACTGCGCTTACTCCTTAAACGGGTAATAATTGTAAATCGTAATTTGGTACACATAATTGTAATTTTGTTAAAATAACATACATTATTCACCGCGTTATTTGAGCACAAATAACCACTGCTCTTCCGAAAAGTGGTCCATTATTAAGGCGGTAAAACGTATTGGCCTCTGATTGCACGTCAACATAATAACATCAGAATAACGTTTAACGAGGATTTTTCAGTAAGGTGTGAAAACTCTCCATTATTACGCAAAACTAAGGTTACTTATAAAATATGGTATCGGCATTGCGTCTAGGTTGGAAATGGACAGCTAATGACAAATGAGGGAAATTTTGAGGAAGTGGCTGAATTCAAATACCTAGGAATAATAATCACAAATAGGAATGAGATGCACAAAAAAATTAAACATAGGCTCAATTCTACTATTATGCATTGCAGAGTCTTTTGATGTCCCAACTCCTTTCAAAAACTTTAAACTGAAAATATATAAAACTATTATTCTCTTACTTTAAGGGAGGAAATGAGATTACGAGTTTTTGAGAATAAAGTTCTTAGGAAAATTTTTGGACCAAAGAGAGATGAACAGACAGATGAATGGAGGAGACTACATAACAATGAACTACATGGTCTTCATAGGAAGCCAGATATAATAAGAACAATTAAGTCTCGTAGACTTCGTTGGACAGGCCATGTTGCGCGTATGGGGAATGAAAGACGTGCATGGAAGCTTCTTGTATGAAAGCCAGAGGGAAAACGCCCAGTTGGTAGACCAAGAATGAGGTGGGAGAACAACATTAACTATGATTTGAGGGAAGTAGATTACACAGGGAATGATTGGAAGGCATTAGCTCAGGATAGGGATGTATGGAGAGATTATGTCCGCGCGGCCATGAGCCTACGGGTTCGATAGTGCCAGTGAGTAAGTAAGTAAGTATTTCGTCTAGGTTTTGATGATATAATAATTAAGTAGCCATTTGATGTTATGGAAGATGTATTACAATTAACTGTTGTGATATATTACGAAATAACGTTCTTGGGTTTATAAAGACAGGCCATGAGTTTAATAAACTCTGGTAATTGCAGAGAGGTTTGTGTGTCGGGCAGATGTTACCACGAATGAGAATTATAGCCGCCACCACCCGTGATCGTCCCAACAAAAGAATCTCTTTCTCTATTTCTGCCAAGTTTCATTTCTTAGTCTTGTCATTTTCTTTTCATTCCACTTTGAAAATATGAGAACCATATGAGTTGTAATAGCATCGAATTCCTGTCACCGAGGGCAGAATAAAAGTCTTGAATAAAACATCGAAAAACTACTCTTCCAAATAAATATATTTTTTACATTGCACCGGCGCAACCACCCTCAGCCATCCAGAACTTGCACCGGCGTAACCACGCTCAATGCTACCAAAAATTGCACCGTATATGTGCTGGATCAAACCGTTATTGTTGATAACTATTTTGATAGGAAAGCATACATTGTTCAAATTTTGACATCTTTGCCCGGGCCCATAGAGGCAAAGAGGAATATTTGACATTCTTTACTCAATTCTCCCAATATGTAATGTTTACTGACTTATAAAATACAATCGTGGAAGCTTTGGGATAAAGGAACTAATACCCGCTTTAGGAAGCTTTTGTATTTGACTTAGACATCTGACTTATGCTAACTACTGAATGAATAGGCTTAAGTAAAAAGCACAACTAAAGTTTTTAATGCGAGTCAAAATTTAGTCACTATTGAACATAATGACGGCTGACATTGGAAAAGCAACAAACGGGACCACGCTGGTAATGTATGCGGACGATATGGCCATTGGGGCAGAAAACAAAGAAGAATTGCAAAAAGGCATAGATGGGATACAACGATGGGCTATGGAAAATGAGTTCAAGATAAACAGCAACAAGACCGTACAAATGGTTTTCAAGCAAGGAGGAAGAACAGCGGCAAGTGATAATCTAAAACTAGGAGAAGAACCTATAAGAATAGTTAACAAATTCAGATATTTAGGCATAACACTGCAGCCAACAACAAAGTCTTTCAGCGCACATGTGCAGGAGAGAGCAGCAGCAGCTATAAGAGCTATGTGCAGTATCAAAGACATCACATCGTTAAAATTAGTCACAGCCATGAAATTATTCGCATTAGTGATCACCCCGATCGTCACCTACGGGATAGAACTGATATGGGAGAAACTATCGACCAGCGATTTGGAGAGGTTAGAAAAAGTAAAACCAAGATTCATCAAAAAGGCATTAGGTGCAAGCAAATACACACCAAATAGAATGGCCTATATGCTAGCCAGAGAAACCTTCTTCCTAGAGGACCTGAGGCAAAGGATACTACTGCCAGCAACGGAGCCATATAGAAAGTCATCGAAAAAAGAAACAGAGAGAAAAAGAGATCGACGAAGATTTCTACGCCTCAGATGCCATGGTAAACAGAGAGTGGACTGGAAGTAACCAACCACAAAGGCACAGAATCATAGGTTTAGCAACACACGGATATCATCACAAAATGTGCAAAAATACAAAATTCCACCAACCGAGTGATTCGTGTGAATGCAAGATATGCGACCAAAAATGTGAGCGATACCATTACAAACAATGCAGAATATGGACAGGACCACTGAACGAACTCATAAAAGACAAATCATAAACTTATAACTTAATGCTCTTTCGAGTGCCTCTTACCAACTTATTATTATTAAAATTTAGTCAGATATGATATAAAGATAAATAAATAAATATTCGCTTTACAAAGAAAATAAATCATAGTAGATCATCTATACAAAAAGAAAATATGATATAAATCAACATGCATACATACATTATCACTCACTCTAGTCCAGCCTCGGGTTGGGGGAAATACTGTCCTAGCGTCCCCACCCTGGCTTACTGGACTAAACAAACTAAACCAGCTCTCCTGAGCTGCTCTGACCAGGCTCCAATGGTGACTAAGTAGATGATGATTCGATGTTACAAAACACAGCTATTTATGAGAGTTCGCAGGGAGAGGGGGAATGCGCGATAGCACAGGGTGCGCACTAGGAAAGGGAAGGGATAGATAAGAATGCATTTGGCACTGTTCATAAAGATGACATTCGAGATGGAGACGCGATGACGTATAGTTTTGCGCAGTAAGACGCAATTCCTGTATCGAAATGTCCATTTCGGTACAATTTCTTAAATTTACAACGCAGGTTTAAACAAGTCATGTATTAATGAAAAAAAAAATCCTCCAGCAAGAGTCGCATAAACAAATGAATATATAAATTTCTACCCAAGCGCAGGTCTTTCACTGCAATCATAGCACTTTCATGCTATGTTTCCAGCTAATTGAGGTGTGGTAGCTTCCCGTTGCTTTCAACACCGGTGAAGAATGATGATAGTGTCACGACAACACTATACGATATCGTCAGGAAGAAGCTTTAGTCACGACAACACCACATTAGGACCAGCACCATCAACCATCATACTGGATGTTGTAGCGAAGAGGGACCTGCTGAAGATGGAACAGATGTTCTGAAAGGCCTACAGGCACAAAGAATACATATTTTATAAGTTGAGGACGACGGATCTTACCTAAGAAGGTATATTTTAACTTATTTTATTTTATATTCTTTATAATCAATATGGCTGCCACGTCTTCATGTTACGTATATAGTTAAATATCATAGAAAAATATGTTCAAATAATCGTTAGAAAAAATGTAAAATTTGTTGTAAATGGTGGGAAATAATTTGAAAATAAAACCATGTTGGTACATTGCACGTGGTATCTGTCTCGGACTTAGAAAAAATTCTCACTGCGCTTAATGGAAACATCAGCCAAACCTTCTTCTACCCCAAAGGAGGTGGCACTGGCATTGATCTGGTCACTCAAACGGGAGGTCCTCTATACCCTGTGTGGTCAAGAACTGGAGGACATGAGTGTATGGATAGGGACGAGTGGGAAAGGAAATTAAAACTTTAGGCACAGAAATAGTATAAATATTGAAAATTTGTATATAAATAAAAATAAAACGATAATAATATAATAATAATAATAATAATAATAATAATATTTATTATCATTATTATTTTCTATATTATTATTACTGTCATATGCCTTGGTTAAGTCGACAAACAGCAAATATAGGCCTATATCTCTGTTAGTAGCTCTTTTTTTTTCCTATCATTTGTGTTATGCAAAATATATTATCTGTGCATGACCTACCACTTCTAAAACCAGATTGTTCTCCCATGTCTTTATCCTGGTATTCTAAATCAACCATTTTGCTTAGTATACGTCCATATATTCTACTTAATGTACTTGTTACTGATATGCCTCTATAATTTTCACATTTTCTCTTGTCTCCCTTCTTATGTATCGACGTTATAATAGCAACTTTCCACTCTTCTGTCGCTTCTACGCCATTTATTATTTTATCAAACAGTACAGTTATCATTTACAATAACTTCTGACTGTCATCTTTAATCAATTCTATAGCAATATTTCCTGGGCCGGCATTACTACTAGGAAGACCGAAGAAAACTGGATAGAAGGGGTACAAGCAGCTATGAATATCAGAGGATTGGAGGAAGATCAATGGATGGACAGAGAGGAATGGCGTTTGGTTTCCGGAAGACGGCGGCAGCTGCCATGATACCGGATGATGATGACGATTATTATTATTATTATTATTATTATTATTATTATATATTATTACTATTATTATTATTAAAAATCAGATTATTTAATCTGAGAATGGATATAATATTAAATTTTTATTCACACAGAAATTTATCAAAGCTATGGAAATGGAAATACGTTTTCAATTCGAATGCGAAGTAGAGATTTAATGAATATTCAGTGAAGAGCATTAAGAAAATAAATGAAGCGGTGTTAAAAATGAATTGTTTAGGTTCCCTGCTTTTAAGAAACACTTTCCAGGAAAGAGTTTAGGAAAGGAAAAAATAAGTAACGGCAGGAAAAAAGAATTTTTGAGCAGTCAGATAATTTTAAATATTTATGAAACAGAGTGAGAGAACTATAGGAAGGAAAATGGAGAGATGTGAAAAAAAGAGAATTTTAAATAGAAGTTAGAGATTAAATTTAACACATTAATGAAAATGTACTGAATCTTATCAAGTGGGCATGGAAGCTGTTTGTGTAAGAGTCCATGCCTCCGAGATGGAGAAGGAAGGTGGTTAGTCCCACGTTCTGACCGTTTTTATCCCAAATATACCGGGAATTAAAGAAAGTTGAAATAAATTTCATAACAAACTAGCTAATACCCGGCGTGCGCTGCTACGCCTAAATATATTAATGTGCTTTTATGTTTAGTCGAATAAGTAAAATAAAAAATAATTATAAATGTATATTTTTTAGATACCCGGCGTTGCCCGAGAATCTACTCATCCCTACAATCTGGACATAAATCACCTGAAATACGAAAATTAATGAGTTTTATGTTTAGTTAAATAAGTAAAGGGGAACATTTATATCGTAATTATTTTTAGATACCCCGTGCTCTTTACCCGGCGTTGTCCGGCAATCTATTCATCCCGATCTTCTTGACATATATCACCTGAAATACGAATATTAATGTGTTTTATGTTTAGTTACATAAGTAATGGGAAAAATGTATATCGTAATTATATTAAGATACCCTGTGCTGATTACCCGGCGTTGCCCGGGAATCTATTATCCCGATCTTCTTGACATAAATAATTTGAATTACGAAAATTAATGTGTTCTATGGTTTAGTTAAATAAGTGTGAGGAAAAATTTAAATCGTAATTATTTTTAGATACCCCGTGCTGATTACCCGGCGTTGTCAGGGAATCTACTCATCCCGATATTCCATGGCATAAATGAGCTGAAAGACAAAATGTATATCGTAATTATTTTAAGATTCCCCATGCTGATTACGCGGTGTTGCCCGGGAATCTACTTATCTCGATCTTCTTGGCATAAATGAGCGTAAATACAAAATTCGTTATTGTAAGTTATCCGTAAAAGAATATCCGCTATGCTAGTATGCTTGCACAGGAATCTACGTTCTTGTCTCAATTTTCTTGGCATCAATGAAAGACAAAAACGGTTATTGTGAGTTATCCGTAAGAGATAAACATATGCTGTCGCGGACTTTTTGTAGAGCTTTTTGAGATATTCAATTCTGTGTACATTAATGTTTTTTATTTGTTATGGTTTAGGCAGCGAAAGCCATTTAAGCGTCGAAAGAGCAATTTTTTTCACGTTTTCTACTACAAAGGGCGATTTTTAAGGGTGTAGGAGTTGAGTATCACAACCCTCTTATAGCATATGTTCATCCCGGGAATCTCCTGAACATTTTGCAAAAAGTCCCATCACAATCGGATCAACGGTATGGCCGCCCATAAAGTATAAACAAAGAAGCAAACAAACATACATTCATTTTTATATATTACATTATTCTTGCATTACTTAATTGAGAGTTGTCATTTTATTTAACAACGTTCTTTAACAGTTAAGGTGATGTTCATACCATGCTTTAACGGCCTCATTTCCTGGAACTGTAAAAAAATCTTCGGTGTCACTGAACAAAAGCCGACCGCCTTTCAACCCTGATTAGAGAGAAAGAGACGGAGATATTCCGAAGTTCTCAAATCAACTAAGCAATCTTCTTACATGTATGTGCATGTTAATAGAGCATAGAATAGTTTAAGTTTAAAATCATATTTTGAAAGAGCAATGTGGACGTGGCAACAATGGAAAGTGGAACAATTGGCGCGTGATAGTTAAGTATTAACTTAGGTTTCTTACGGGATGAGAGAAGGCCGTTGAAGCATGGCCTACACTATATTCTGAAGAAATGTAACTATTGTATGTGACAGAGCTGATCGGACATGAAGTTAGGAGAAATGGAGGGCTGGTTTTTCAATAGGGGTGAGTGTAGTGGTACGTTTAGGGTTAATGGACCTGATTCCTCATAACAATCTACTGTCGTTAGAAAAGCATTTCTGTCAGTGATTCTAAATTAGCTACTCCATTGTATGGGCGAGTGAATGTTTTTGTAATGCATGGTACATTGTAATTCCTACTATTCTCTCTTTCACAGAAGGGGGTTTTTCCGCCTTCAACAATCCCCACTACATACCTTCCATGACTGATAAGCTATGTCACATATAGACTAATACTGTGGTTGTATCCATGATTTTTTTCGAATCCAAGCTTTATCTATAACAATCAATTGAGACGCACAAAGATGAGTTTTTTAAACCAAGAAATTGGACTATTTAGGAGGTTTAATAGAAAACCGCAATCTAGAAATCACTCTTGCGACTGCCATTTTATAGTGAAATACGAAGGGTTGAAGGCATTTAGGTTGTTTTCCAGAAAAAAAATATAAATTTACAGATCATATATCTTATCTAGAGAAAACAGAAAATGACATGATCACACATGTGCAAGTATGCACACACACACACACACCCACACATATAGCCTGTGCGTGTTCATTAACGCTCTAGAGGCCGCAATTTTTATTTAATCGAAACCAAACTCGGCATATTGAAATTAATTTTTAAAAATAAGATCTAGTTCGTTAACCAGAAAAATCAGACCATTAGCTGCAGGAGTTCATGAGAAACGAAAATTAAAAATTGCTTTAGCGGTCGAAATTTTCAATGTTGCACAACGAAACTCAATATATGCTATTCAAGTAAACCGAGGAAATGATTCTAAAAAAAAAAACAATGAAATTCGACAAGAGCACAAGGATTGTGAATGATAAATACAGTTCAATGCGCAGAACCGCGTGCACCGGGGATTCACAGTGATAACAGCCACAGTCGCCTTCTTGTGAGAACGTACCTGTACTAATATTGTGTTTCATTTCCATGTGTGAGAGGTCTCGATATTTAACGAGAGGTATCGATTAGTGTAGGTGTGAGAGAATCATTACTGTTGGGTCACCTTGTGTTGAACTGGTATTAACACGCAGGTCGGGTTTTTCAACGAAAATGGAGCGACTGGGGAATGGAACACACCGCGACACGAATCTTAAACTGGAGCTTCAATCACGTGACTAGAATCAACAAACGGACAAAACGGTGAAAACCCCGTATGTTAGTACGCGCATGTTTACTCCTTGTCAGTATACACTCTTCTTTCATTGAAGACAATACGTGGCTATACACATTTTGAACCTTTACTTGAATTCGAAGTTGAGATATATATAAATAGAGTATAAATCAGAAAAGATGTGATCTTCTTTGTCAATGAAAAAAACAACAATAAAAGACTATTTCACCGAGTATGCGGACACGACATAAAGTCCTAAATTAATAATAGAAATCAACCATTAGATTTTTTATATTTACCTTTTTTTTTCTTTCTCGTTTTCTTTCGTTTACGCTGCTCTTCCTTTTTGTTTTACCTTTGTTAAACCGTTTTATCTTATTCACACATACAATCACAAGACAGGACACACACACAGACCCAAGGTGGAGATTTAAAATCGCCTACTCCGCCAGGAATCGAACCAGGGTCGCCGGAGTGGAAGGTAGGAATTCTACAGACTACGCCACGGCGACGGACTGTGTCGGAGTTCACCTGAAGTGAACATTTAAAAATCACTGTAGCGGTCATAATTTTCGATGTTTCAGAACAAAACTTAGTATATCCTATTAAAATAAACCGAAGTATGTATTATCCAAAATTGGGCGAAATCCGACAATTAAAAAGTGAGGGTTATCCGAAGTCCAAAATTAAAATTGCCTAAACGATTGGACAGATTTGATGAAATTTTTTTGTGTGTGTTTGAGTGGGTCCCTGGATATTTTATATTCACAATTGGGCCCTCTAAAACCATTAGGCATAGGAGTTCAACTGAAGTGAAAATTTAAAAATCGCTCTAGCGGTTATAATCGATATTTTGCAACGAAACTCAGTATATCCTACTAAAATAAACCGAGGTAGGTATTATCCAAAAATGAGCATAATTCGACGATTAGAAGTGGAAGTTTACTTGATTTCCGAAATTCAAAACTGACTAGCAACCGCCATTTTTGGTTCGTCTCAGTATATACCATACAATTTTATTAACCTTTAATATTTAATTTATTTAGGCGTAGCAACGCAAGCCGGGTATTAGCTAGTAAACATCCCCCCCCAATGCCACCTGTTTGTCATTCGACATTTCAAGTATTCTCTCCTGGCATTGGCGTAATGTAACCCACTTCTAAGGTTTCGGTGCATGGAAGGCGGGGTTACGCTGCCCCGATGATATGATGGGCGATGACGATAGGTATTGCGCCAGGAGAGGCCTTAAACTTAATATAATGAGGTGAATATGATATTGAGATAATGGTGGCCAGATGATGTTGGGGGACAGTTTGGGTCTTAAAGCTTCCTGACATTCGTCTTACAGGTGAGGAAAAACCCCGAAAAAAAAACACAGGAAACTTGTCCCGAGCGGAAAACGAACCTGGGCCCGCTGCGTGACAAGGCAGCACGGTACCTCAAGACCACAGCGGTGGACACTTAGTAAAGGTATAAAAATGTATTTTTTTGTACTTAGGCCTATTCTTTTTCAATTTCGACTGAGCTTCTAAAATGGATACCAAATATTTCCCTTAATCAATGTCACCAGGTTATCATTACAGCATTCCTCACTTCTGAAGTTGGGTCGCTTGAAGGCGGGGATAAGCCTGCCTCCATGTTATGAAATGTGATGAGGGTAGTGACGATGTTCCAAGATAGGTCTAAACTAAATGAGGCGAATGTGATATTGATGATTATTATGGCCATATGGTGTTCAGGGACCGTTTGGACCATATAAAAATTATATAATAAATATATATTTAAATTTAAGTGGTCTATATTAATATAAATCTTATTATATAATTATCTCTATTTCAAGTTTATATATGTTATTATTATTATTATTATTATTATTATTATTATTTATATATTATTTATATATGGCATATTAACATAAAAATAAAAATAATGATAAAAATTGTTGACTGAACAATTCAATAACATAATATAGAATATAAAGGGGTTAAAAAAATTAAAGGAAAAATTACTATTACCATTGCAAAATGTCCTGACATTTGTCATACAAGTGTGGAAAGATCCAGGGGAATTATAACTCTCAAATATTTAAATGTATTGAATTAATGAATCTCTTCTTGTTCAATCTCCAGCTTTTTATCATGTTCCATCTTGAATAATAATAATAATAATAATAATAATAATAATAATAATAATAATAATAATAATAATAATAATAATAATAATAATAATATCAACAATAATAACAACCAACTAACTAACTCACTGGATCTAACGAACCTGTAAGTTGATGAAAGCGCGGACGTAAGTCTCCATACATCCCTATCCTGAGCTAATGTTTTCCAATCATTCCCTGTATAATCTACTTCCCTCAAATCATGGTTAATATTATTCTCCCATCGCGTTCTTACTACAAGAATCTCCTACGCACCTCTTTCATTCCCCATTCGTGCCGCATGTCCTGCCCATCGCAGTCTTACGAGACTTATCTGTTATTATATCTGGCTTTCTATCATCTCTCCAAAATAATAAACTATCTATCCATCTCACAGGCTCAATAGAAACCCGTAGGTTCATGGCCGCGCGGACATAAGCTCTCCATTCATCCCTATCCTCAGCTAATGTTTTCCAATCATCCCCTGTATAATCTACATCTCTCAAATCATGGATAGTTATTCTCCCACCTCATTCTTGGTCTACTAAATCAGGGTTTTCCTATAAGAAGCTTCCATGCACCTCTTTCATTCCACCATTCGCAGGGCATGTCCTGCCCATTGCAGTTTACGAGACTTATCTATTCTTATAATATCTGGCTTCCTATACATATCATGTAGCTCACTATTAAGTAATTTCCTCTATTCACCTGTCTGTTCATCTCTTTTTTTTTTTTTTTTGCTCAAAAATTTTCCTAAGGACTTTATTCTCAAATGCTCGTAATCTTCTACTTCCCATAAAGTAAGAATCCATGTTTCGCAACCATATAATATAACTGGAAAAATGATAGTTTTACATATTTTCAGTTTAACGTTTTTTGAAAGGAGTTGGGACAAGAGTCTCTGTAATGCATAATATCACGCATTTCCAGAATTGAGCATATGTTTAATTTCTTTTTATTATTATTATTAATATTATTATTATTATCACGGACCACTCAAAAGACATATATATATACGAAAACAAGTGTAACTAAATTAGTATGGTTCAAATTCTTCCCTGCAGGGGGAGAGCGCCTAAATCTCTGTAAAGGGAAAACATAGGCTTACAAAAAAATTACTATTATTCATAATTTGTAGCATTTTTATCCAGTTTTATTTCCAAAGTCACTCCTCGGAGGAAAACGTATTGGATGTATATATCCACTGTCTATCCATCTCTTGGCTGGTCTTCCTCTTGTTCTTCTCCCGTCCATTGGTCTATCTTCTTTTGCTCTTTTTGCAAGTCGGTTGTCTTCCATTACTTTTATATCGCCTTTCAAATATTTTCGTCTATCTATAATAAATTTGGTTATGTACTGAATAAGACTTTTGTCACAAATTTCTATGTTGTATATTTTATCAAGTAATGTATTCCCCTGAATAGTTATTAGGATCTTCACTTCACATGTGAATATTACACTGAGCAACAAAAAATAAACTTTTTTTGGCCTCAGAAAGAAAAATATGCGATTCTGATAGTATTTTTTCTCCTGAATTCAAATATGATATCGGTTTTTCTCCATCACACAAGGTTTCCGAGAAACAGGAATTTATAATTTCAAACACTTTAATATTTTCTACATTCGTAACTACACAATATTCGAACATTCGGACTCACCTAGAAAGTAAGAAATGCCGATTGTCTTCTATATTTCCCCGCCTGTGGAGCACCCCTCTTGATGGTCCAACAATAATCAGCCAGCATATTAGGTTTCCATTTGCCTTGATATCTCTTTTCCATAGTTGAATTCTCCTGAGTTAGCTCATTTGGTTATATTTTACAATGGACAAATGGACGAAAAAACGTTTATTAAAAAATAATTATTTACTTACTCACTTACTTACTTACTCACTAGCACTATCGAACCCGTAGGTTCATGGCCGCGCGGACATAAGCTCTCCATACATCCCTATCCTGAGCTAATGCTTTCCAATCATTCTCCGTATAATCTACTTCCCTCAAATCATAGTTAATGTTATTCTCCCACCTCATTCTTGGTCTACCAACTGGGCGTTTTCCCTCTGGCTTTATTTTTTAAATCCATTAATTGAAATTAGAATAAAAAAACTGGGTGATGGAGAAATTCCGAATACATATTTGAAAACACGATAAAAAAACTGCATTAAGTACAACTATTGGTACTCATGAGACAAAAATCATGTTGGCCAGTGTTATTATATCATATGTTAGACAGGCAGATTTCCACAGCTTAAAGCTAATTTTGTACTCTGATATAATTTTTGTAACTTGACAAAAAAATTGTAAAGATAAGTGAATAGGAGATTGTGTAGGGAAAAAGAGAACGCAAGATCCCGTGGGGCCCTACTTTTTATTTACTTTTGTGCATTCACAAGGAAAGGAAATATTGTGAAAATTTAACAGTGCTTTCACAAATGCGACGACATGAATAATAGAGCCGTTATTTGTAGAGAATCGCACCGGACGGTAAATTCCAATTTACGCGTTCCGCCAGCCCCTGGAACGCTTAGTAGTAGCAGTCAGGGTAGGCCACTACAGTCTGTCGGCAGTGGGTAACCTACAGATTAGACACTTGCCCGAGTCACAGGGTACAATATGCTGCCGACAACAGACGACACCGTGAAAATGTACCACATTTTTTTCCTTTGCTCGCAAAAAGGAAATCGTCATACTTCTATATAGAGCTAACTCAGTGTATGGAAGCAAAAATCAATCTAACGGTTCTTAATTTGATAATAATCGCAGGAGTAGAGTTCTCGCATAGGTCATATCTGCACGAATAGATACAAATGTGTGATATATCAATGCCTACTGCCTAAGTCGTAAAAATATATTTTTTTCGCGGGATAATGCGTTTTGTCGCGTATTTATAGCAATGGCGCACCATGATTAAAAGTCCAACGTTCTACAGTTCCGGGGTTGCAACATCTAAATAACTATACTGGTAATAAAATAACGGTATTCCTGTAATATTACATATTACAAATAAACAAAGCGATAAAAACCACAGCCCTCTATCTATACTGACATTCAATGCATACACAAAAAAAAATCCAAAATACTGGTGTTACTATACATTATCCGGGAAAAAAAAAAAATTCCAACAAATAGATTTTAACTGAACTCGAACTTCTATTTGAAACAGATTATAAAAACAATAACATACGTACCTGCCCGCCATTTTATCTACTAATTGGCTTCACGACCCCTCCATGCAGTTTCTGATCGTAATCAAACATATAGGAACCACACTGTTAACGTCTAGTCAGTTGTTTGTAATGAACGCAAATACTTCCAACAAAGATGTTATTATTTTACTATTATTTATTACAAATGTAGGAACACTTTAAAAGCCCAAACGGTCCCGAAATCGTATTGCCATCATCATCATCCGTATCATTATCATCTTACATCATCCACATCATCATCATCATACTTAACACACGTTGTTGAAAGCAAAACGGGAAGCTACCAACAGGCATACGAGAAGTTTTAAATCCTAGTACACTTTGCAAGCATAGCATGAAATGGCTACGATTGCAGGGAAGGTCCTGCCTTCGGACAGAATTACTATGGATTGATGGATTGGATGGATTATTTATTATTTGGAAAACACCATCGCTAGCAAAAAAGAATGTACAACGCACATTTGTGAAATCGTGTACAGAATCTCGGATATTAAAAACCGAGCAGCGGAGCGATAACCGAGTTTTTAAAATTTTCCCCTCGCTCTGGGGCTGGGGGAAAAAGCCACTGATCCAACCTCGTATAGTAATATAGGCTACTATTCCATCCCATAGTAATTTCCCGCCGAAGGCAGGTCCTTCACATGCCATCGAACCCATTTTCATTCTCTGCTTTCCGTTTTACTAGGCGAATTGTAGGTGTGGTGTACGTCCCGCGTTGCTTTCTACGCATAATGACTATATTTAGGACTCATTAGCCACAAATGGTAGTCAATGACCATTCACGTTTTCTATGAATTTTGTTGTAGGAATATCAACCACCGAACAAATCCGTGGTTTATCCACCTCTCTTTAAATAATCGAGTTCTGCTTTATCAGCTCCTTCTTTTGTAATAAAGAAAGCTCTTCCTGTTTAATATTCCGAACGGTGTCAGAGCATTATTTTTCTCCAACAAAGCATTTGAATATAGCAAATGAATAGATTCCGTGATTTTACTTACTGAGCCTGTTTCCTAAAAATAAATAAAATACCTTATTAATGCTGATTATAATATACAGTTTTTATGTGTTTTCATCTATTTCACTGCACATTAGCGTTGGATCTACACATACTGCGATCCTAATTTAGGATAGGATGATAAGGGTATGATCAATCTTGGCAGTGAATGAACATAACCGTCACAATTAACTTCGCATCTCTTGTTTTCAAACACCCTCGCCGGTTACATTTAACTACCTACATAGTCTATTTTAAAATAACCGGTAACAATAATTTAATAATGATTTTTGAGTAAACAGCTTATTTTATTCGTAAACAACAGTCCCTAACCGATGCCACTCAAATAGAATGTTTCATCACATTACTACTACTAACTCAGACAAGAGTAATATAAAAAAACATGGATCACTAACAACAGTTTCGCTTACTAACTAACAAATTTTATTGAAGTGCTGTTCATTCTAGGCATTGCCATGCCTATGTAGTTTACTGGAAACATTGATTATGTTTCTTGCACTAATTTGGGTTGATAACATGGGGGTTAAATTACATTACTTGAAGCCAGCTGTCACGTCGCGGCACGCAACCAGCAACTGCAACTGGTAATAACAAATCAAACGTCCAGTTCGAACCCGCCTGGCAAACATCCACCGATAATCCGTTCAAAATGCAAACATCAATACAACAATGTTTCTTAATTTTTAATTTCCGAGATTCTGTAAAACACTTAAGAAACGTGTGTTGTACATTATTTTTTTGCACGATGGTTTTTCAAAATAATAAATAATAGTAAAATACTAACATCTTTGTTGGAAATATTTGCATTCATTATAAACAACTGACTAACGTTATAGCAGTCTGGCCAATGTATGTACGGTAAATGCCAAAAATAATAATTTAGAATAGAATAGATTTATTTAGCCTGGTGGAGTTAAGGCCATGTGGCCTTCTCTTCCACTCATCAGAACAAACATATGTTACATATAAATACAAAAAATTACAATAATAGTCATACTAAACAATTAATCATCTGTCACATTGAATAATAATGAAAATAATGTCTAATAATACAATTAAGTTAAATACAATTAAAATTAAATTAATGATAGAATGAATACAGAAAGCAATAACAGCTCGAATCTATTACACTTAAAAAGAAAAGAAAGAAAAAAATGCAAAGAAAGTAATAAACTACAATGAATTAATCTATGTTTTTTATACAAGGCATTAGGTAAATATATTAACGAATCCTAAATCTATTTTTATTAAATAATGAAAAAACACATTATTAATTTATAAAAAGTAATATTAGTGAGTTGTTTCTGTTAGTAATTTTATTTTCAATTTGTTTCTGAAAGATGGTAAAGTTTGGCAGTCTCTGACATGGGGTGGAAGGGAATGCCATGTTCTAGCAAGAGAGATTGTAAAAGATTTCGAATAATAGGTAGTATGATGAGGAGGGATATAAAGGACACTGCGCTCAAGGGATCGGGTATCTAATTTATGTGTATCAGAGAGTCTAGTGAAGCGGTGTGATAAATAATAAGGTAATGATGTGTGTAATATGTTATAGAGAAGGCATAGGGAATGGATGGTTCTACGATCTTGTAGACGAAGCCATGACAATTGTTCCAGAGATGGTGTAACCTGATCAAATCTACGTATACCACAAATAAAACGTATGCAAGAATTATGAACTCGTTGAAATCTTTGGGTAAGAACAGTATTTAGGTCAGTAAAAAGAGTATCACAATAATCAAAATGGGCCATTGCAAGTGTTTCTATTAACATTTTCCTTAGAGCAAACGGTAAACAATTTCTTATAAATTTTAATGAGTGTATTATTGAGAAGATAGTTTTGCAAATGTTATTTATTTGTTTATTCCAAATTAAATGTTTATCCATAAACACTCCTAGATTTTTTACTGTCTCACTATAAGGGATCTGAACCCCATTAAGTGACACATGTAATACTGCATTTGTGTTAATTGAGGATAATAGTCTCTGATTGCCCATAATGATTGCTTGTGTCTTTCTAGGATTTAATTGAAGTCCATATTTCTCTTTCCACGCCGTTAGCGAGTCAAGGTCCTCATTAATTTTGATTACCGCGTCCTTTAAAGAATAGTTGTCTGAGTGAAAGTAGATCTGCATGTCATCCGCAAATAAATAATGTTTGTAATATTTTAGGGAGTCAGAAATGTCATTTATATAGATTGAAAAAAGCAATGTGCCGAGCACCGAGCCCTGTGGAACTCCAGCTTTACGGTAGGTCCAAGAGGAGCGTAATGTAGAATTTCCTACAACATATTGCTGGCGCTCACAAAGGTAGGAGTTAAACCATTGCGTGACACTGTCACTGTTGAACAGCAAGCCGTGACCAATGGAAAGAACATTTAGACAGAATGGACAATACAAGATTACCCAAAAAGATCAACACGTACAAACCACATGGAAAAAGATCTGTGGGACGGCCAAGAAAACGATAGACTTGAGACCGAAACAGGTCGCGTTGACCTAATCCTGGAAAGGAAGAAGAAGAATCATTCCCAGTATAATTAACCTGCCTCAATCTCGAATAATGTTATTTTAAATATCATTCTTGACCTACCTACTCGGCGCTTTCCCTCTGGATATCCAACAAGTTTCCATCCCCCTCTTTCATCCCCCATTCGTTTTACATTTTCTTTTCATCGCAATCTATGAGACTTACATCTGGTTTCCCATAAACGTCATGCATCTCACTGCTAAGCAGTCACCTCCATTCGCCTGTCTGTTCTTTATTTTTATCAAAAGTTGTTCCACAAACTTTATTCTCAAATACTTGTAACATTTCCTCCTCTTTGAAGTATCCATATAATTGGAAGATTAACAATTTTATAACTCATATTTTAGTTTAATTTTGTTTAGAGAAGTCGGGAGGCAAGAGTCCCTGTATGCATAATAACATGTATTTCTAGAGTTCAGCAATTGCTTAATTTCTTTAGAAACTATAATATTATGAGTATTCAAAAGTAAATTAATATCAACAGCAGTCAAGAGTTATACTCTATTGGACTATCATAAACTATTATAGTTGTGAAATCCGCAAGAGAAACCTGTGTTTTACTTCTAGGTGCCCCATGACACGCGGGCCTTAACAGTGACACGTCCGGTCGAGAGACGAATTTTAATGTAGGTTCACACATACATATATACATATATACATACATATATACATACATACATACATGCATACATACATACATGCATACATACACACACACACATACACACACACTCACACATATCCAAGGCCCCATCCGAAAACATGAACAATTAAGACGAGACACGCCATTCACTCACACAATCGTAGGACCCTACTCCATCCATCCATAGTAATTCTGCCCGAAGACAGGTCTTTCACTGCAATCATAGCATTTTCATGCTATGCTTTGCAGCTTAACTAGGGAATTATAGGTGTGGTATCTTCCCGTTGCTTTCCACACCGGTGAAGGATGATGATGATAAAGATGATGATGATGGTGATGATGGTCATTAGATTTCGGGGACCGTTTGGGCCTTAAAGTTTTCCTGACATTTGTCTTACAGGCGAGGAAAAACCCCGATAAAAACCTCACCCAGAAAAACTGCCCCGACCGGGGATCGAACCCGGGCCCGCTGCGTGACAAGGCAGCACGCTACCTCGAGACCACAGCGGTAGACTTTATAACAGTAACCATTGTATATTTAGATGTTATAATTATATTTTTGACATTTAGCAATGAAGGCCAATTATGACATGAAAAGAAAAATAAATGCCCCAGTCGGGATTTATAAATGCATTACATTATATATATATATATATATATATATATGATATGAAAAGAAAAATGAATGCTTGAGTCGGGATTTGAACCCGAGTCTCTAAACTCGGTACGTTTAGCGCTCTAACCAACTGAGCTACTCAAAAATTCCAACACAAACATACATTTTTCTTATATATGTAGTATTCTCAATATTCTCAATATATATATATATATATATATATATATATATATATATATACACACACATACAAATTAGTTCTATTTATTTAATCTGACCTGGCTCTACGGACAAAGAGAAGAGCAACAATTAAAATGACTTGTACTTGGATGGTAGAGCATAAGAGCACAAGACATATGTCCCAGTGTTATAAATCTCTCCTGAGGGATAGCATACGGGATTAACTGAGCGATGCATTCTGTCACCGTGCACTGTACCACTGCAATGCACCATTATTCAGAACACGAACTCTTTTATAACCAAGATTTAACTCCGTATCACATTAATTTTAAGTTCAATTAATTCCTATCAGATATCTGGAATTTTATCTCTGAATGCTACGTCTCTTATTTAAAATTTATCTTTGTTGAACTTAGGGACAACAATTACAAACTGGAAAGAGACGCACAAAACAAACATAGACTCAATTCTAGAAATCCATGCTACTATGTACTACAAGGACCATTGTTGCCACTTTTCTAAGAACACGTTAAAAACTGAAAATATATAAAACTAGTATTCTCGCAGTTATATGGATTTCTGTAAGGAAAACGAAGACCATGGCTTTTAGAGGAAGAGATCCAGTGAGATCCAAAATTATTTTAGAAAATCAAAGTACAGAACAGGTGTCTAGTTTCAAATATTTGGGCTGTGATGTTGGCTACAATGTGGAAAGAGATATTGACTCCAAAATAAATACATTTCACACGGTGTGTAGAACAATACAGAGAACATTCAAAAATAAAATTAGAAAATAAACAAAGATAAAAATGTATAATGTTATGGCGGTTCCCACAATATTGTATGGATGTGAAACTTGGGTTCCAATGAAAAAACAGAAGGATAGAATACAGACGGCGGAGATGAGGTTCCTAAGACAAGTAAAAGGATGTACAAGACTTGATAGAATAAGAAATGAGGATATACGAGAGGAATTGAAAGTACAGCCTTTATTGGATAAAGTCACGAATTACAGACAGAAATGGATTGATCAAATGGATGGAATGAGTAAGGAGAGATATCCATTGTTAGCAAGAAATTATCAAGCAAGAGGAAGACGTGATGTTGGAAGACCTGGAAGACGTTGGGCTGATCCATTATGAAGTCGGAACGGGCAGTTCCCTAATCCCTGGAGTGATGATGATGATGATATATGGATGCGAAACGTAAACTCTTTCTTTAAAGGAGGAGAAAAGATACCGAGAATTTGAGAATAAAGAGAGATGAACAGACAGATGAATGGAGAAGACTTTTTAACAGGGAGCTACATGATCTTTGAAGGAAACCAGATATAATAAGAACAGTTAAGTCTCGTAGACTTCGATGGGTAGGACATGTGGACATTCGTGTCACATGTCCTGCCCATCGTAGTCTAAGAGACATAACGACGGTAGGCAATGAAACCTCGTAACTCCACCAGTCATTGAAAACCACATAACTCCAGCAGCCAGCACAGAAATATGTGATGCATAACCTGCTGAGAACAGGGACTTCAAACATATTAATACCTTGACTTCAATTCTGTAGTAAAATATGTGACAACTATAGCTTATCAATTTTCATAATTACTTAAAACAGTTGTTTGTTTCTCCTATAAAATTTACCAAAATGGAGTTATGAGGTTTTCATTGTCTATCATCGATAAATGATCTAATTAAAAATGGTTTCCTATAATGATTATATAGTTCAATGTGAAGT
Organism: Diploptera punctata; assembly: GCA_030220185.1. Lineage (NCBI taxonomy): Eukaryota > Metazoa > Arthropoda > Insecta > Blattodea > Blaberidae > Diploptera > Diploptera punctata. The sequence goes on from JASPKZ010004960.1 coordinate 107,788, forward strand.
AGTCTTCTCCATTCTCCTGTCTGTTCATCTCTGTTTGGTCCAAACGTTTTTTATAAGAACTTTATTCTTAAATACTCGTATTATTTTATAATATTATATTTTCTTTCTATTTATATAAAAGGAGAAAAATGTTAATACAAAAGAACTTGATTTGAGTAGATATTTCCCTGTAATATGTAAGGACTTTAACAAAGAAATAATACTGCGGATATTCAAATGGCATTACACGAGATATTCAAGGAAACATAGCAAAAATACAAGAAAGAAGTTGACATGGCGCCAGAAAAAGATAAAATGGCAAAGAATCCATTATTCGTCCTAAGTAAAGAAGTAGTCGAGATTCTCAAATGTATGCTACATCATTTAGCAAAACAGTGCAATGTTTTACGCTCATACAATTATTCCAACCCACATAAAAAAGTAATTCCAAATAAATATGTTTCAAGCATAAAAGCAAATTCTAAGATCAAAATAACATTATATCCGGAACTAACTAACTCAGTGGTATTATTGAACCCATAGGTTCATGGCCGCGCGGGCAAAAGCTCTCTAAAAATCTCTATCCTGAGCTAATGTTATCCGATCACCCCTGTATAATCCACTTTCCTCAAATCAATATTACCTCACATCTCATTCATGATCTACCTACGGTGCACTTTCCTTCTGGTTTGATTAATAGTATCCAAGCCCCTCTTTCATTCCCCATCCATGCCCCCCGTGGTATATTTACCTTGTAGTGGTGAAGTAGCATTGCTGCCGAAAGGATTACCCATGTCGGACAGGTCAAAGGCGATAAGCCACACCATAAACGTACCTTGGTCGAAAGAGTGATATTTCATCGTAAAAATACAACCGTCAAGAAACGCGGAGATGGGTTCTGCCGGGAAACATTTTTTGGCAGTATAATAATCTCCGGCTTACTTTGTATTGGGCTTTTTAGCATTGTTTATTTTTTCCAATGAGTAGGGACTAAATGCCAAATTAAAGTCAAAATTGAAATCTACAGAAATTTAGTTTTTTAACCCATAAATTCGTAATGTATCCTTTTGGATTCATCAGTTGCTTCAATTAATTTAAAATTTTTAATAAATCAGAAGATAACGAACAAAAACAAACCACTTAAATGTGTGTCTAATTAAACAATATACCTAATAATAACAGTTATACAAGATTCCGTTTTCACTGCAGTCCGCCACATTCAAATAACTAACAGAAGAAATTTGTGTTTTGCCAGTTTAAGGGTTAAGAATATCTACACGAAGCTATAATTTAGACAGGATCAGAAACAGTATTATCCGAGAAAAAAATAACTTAACGAAACAATTATACAATTTGTGGGAAATTAACAATTACAATGGTTTGGATACGTGAAGAGGATGAATGAAGATAGATTGTTAGTTAGGAGTTTGGAGTGGATTCCACATCTGTGACGAATATGATGTCGTGACCTGGCCCTCAGGTAGATCAGACAATTTGAAGGTAGGATTCGTTGTGAGTTCAAGAACTCCAGTGAATGCAGAATTTGATTTAATATATTTATTAAAGACGATGATTAAAAAGTTACAATATTGTGTCTCTAACTGTCAGAGACGAGGTCGGAACCATGAAGAATAAGCCCTGATGCCAAGGGCATCAGCCGTTATAAACCCTCTGATAAGCGGGCGTGGCATGGACGCTGAGTTGGAATGTATCACCCTCATTTCCAAATAAGGACATATCTCTTCTAAAGTTACGTATGAAGACTGGAATTTTCCAGCCATGTTATCTTACTGTATTCAACTAGGGGATGGAGAGTAATCTTATCTTGACTCGACGCCCCTGTATTAGACTGGGGGATGGTGAGTAATATTATCCAAACTCAACGCCCCTGCCTGTTTCAACTTGAATATCCACATGTAATTATTATTATATATTAGAGTGTCCAGTACGCAATTCCCTTCATAATATAATATAAATACATTCTAATTGTTGAATGCAGGCTTTCACGGCCTGTAATCATAATGTTGAGTGATTCCGGGTTATGTGGCCGTGGTCCGTAGTTGGTGTTGATACCAGACGTTTCGCCCTCAACTGCGGAGGGCATCTTCAGTGGCGAGTGCTTCTAGGCGTGTTTCCTGGTCGGAAGATCTACTTAGAGTGAAACACGCCTAGAAGCACTCGCCACAGAAGATGCCCTCCGCAGTTGAGGGCGAAACGTCTGGTATCAACACCAACTATGGACCACGGCCACATAACCCGGAATCACTCAACATTATACATTCTGATTGTTAATTCAATACTTTAATATATATATGGATTCCATGCTATTGGCTAACAGTGCAATAATTAATTAGTATATGCGGTAATAATGCTACAGCCAGCACAATGATACGACCCTAATGTAATATAGTGATTAAGGAATATAAGAAATGAATAAATAATCAAGGAACAGAATATAGTTAAAAATAAATTAAGTTTCATATTGGTAAATAGTTCCTCTCTAAGAAGCGGTTGAAACCCTAAGTAAAAAAGATGTCATAAACATGTAACTCCTCAAATTAGACCTGAAATCCTTAAGCTGGGTCTAGCTTCAAAAATCACGTTTGGGAGAAATTTCAAACTCCAAATTTACAATCGCGGAAAGCCCAAGCTGTCAAACACGCTCCCTAGCCGTGAGAATAAAATCAAAAGGTAGGCGGTAGTTTAAATAAAATAGTTACGTCCTTGGACGACATGTGATTGAATATTCTAACCAATGAAAATCAGAGTTAGGGTATAGACCATATATGGGAATAACTGGTCCTGACTTCGATACGGAACTCATGAGGACAAAATTTAATATACTTATACTCGACACTTAGAAGGAAGAAGATCTTGATTGTATAGTAAAGAAATATCTTGTAACAACGATTATGGACTTAGTAAAAATCTCCCGAACTCATAAGTCATTTGCTAGTCCTCATTAGCCAAATATCGAAGGCCACGGACAGAAAAGTTTTATTTTCACTGTGCAATGTGCATTTAAATTGGCAGAGATTAATTAAATAAAATAATTCAAATAATTAGTGATCGTCTGTTCCCACGCAATTATCCTTCCGAACCCGTTATATATATAGGAATATCAGCGCTCACCCTGAAACAGGAACCGACTAGCTACCGAGGAAGGGCAAGTAACAATTCAGAATTAAATCAAGTGGAACTAAAGTGAGATTATCAGCCTTATAACCTACTGTCCCACATCAGAACATAAGAAGAGGGAGACTTAACAAGACATGTGCACGGTACTTTATATATATATATATATATATAAAATAATATAATATACAATATATAACCACTCTGACTGCTACCATTTATGCAGTTTTCTTTTGGATCGTCTTTTTGTTTCCGTTGCATATACTAGCGTAGAGTTCATAACATCCGAGGTTATTAATCAAGAACCTTTGCCCGGGCCCATAGGAGGCAAAGATTGATTCATCTTTCTTTCCTAAACATTTAAACATGAATCAACAATAGATCTCAAAACCCTAGAGTAGTTTATGATTCTGATTTTAAACTGAATGTATCATTATTGTTATTAATCATGAAAGCTAGACGGAAAATAAAGGAAGCTAGAATGATCTCCTAAATAAGTAAGTTTCAGTACAGGAATATCAAACAGCAGCATGCACATAAATAACTTGAACATTAACCAGGATATATATATATATATATATATATATATAAATGATGTTTAATATAAACAAGACGTCTGAAATGGATGAAAAATATAACAAATATAAATACTTGATCATTCTACAACAAAAAGAAAATAAATAATAATCCTTAACATCACAAAACTATATCATACCTCACACAACATTCATACCACGGTCCAAGCCAGGGTAGTCTTTCCCCGGTCCTCAGGACCAAAACTTAAACCCCGCCACTCGCGGCTGCAGACGACGTTGTCTCAACTCAGAGTTCCGATCGAATGATAATGTTATTGATGTGCATTGCGTATTTGAGCGTTCCGTGGCAGAAGGGGAGATGCGCAGCACAAACAGCGCAACAGGAGAGGCAAAAAGGAGAGATAGGGTAGATGCATAGAGAAAGGATATTGGCATAGTTCACGAATCTTTCTGTTCAGGGAGGATAACGGCACTACAGTAGCGAACCGAAAATAGCATTTTCGGTTCACATGGATAGAGGGAATTATGAATTTGATGACGGACAGCGGACTGCAGGATGGTAACTGGAAGGATAGGGATGAATGGAGGAATGAAAAATAATATTGGGCACGGAAGATGTTGTATACATTTAAAACCTATTTAAAAAAATAATCTCCGTTCACAGGGAACGACAAATAGGCCGCTTGCCGGTGAGTGCCGTGAAGAATATCATAAACTGCTCTGACTCAACAATTCAAAGACAATTGTGTAATTCTAATCTAAAAAAAAAAGTACTAATATAGTAAACACTTCTTATTCAAGGTTCCCTCATTCACGTTTTCATTATTCGAGGATAAAAAAATAAAATAGACATAGTTCCAGTATCCGCAGCTAAAAATGTCTTTATTCGCGAATGCAGTCGGTATATCAGAAGGATTAGTATCCTTTATTAACACATCGGCAACTTTTTTACTGCATGGCACGTGACAAGGTGGCTTTTACAAAGAGCGATTCAAACCAAATGGACAAATTAATATAAAAGTAAAACAAACCTTATTGTCACTAAGCCTAATGTTCGTTGTTAAAAGCCACCGCCGCCGTATTTCACAAGCCCCTATGTCAGTTGATAAATGCCGCCCTCGCCACGTTCGGTGTTTTATTGTTTAACTTGTCATTAGATTCATAATCTTAATTGAATAACTCGTGTCTCTTCTGCTTTGTTGACAAATTATAATGTCCAGTAAAAGGAAAGAAAATTAGTTCCGAAGCGGAAAAAGTAGTGTTACCGCTCGTTTACGTGTTGCTCGTTTACGTGTTGGCTAGTCGTTCGCATCTATAGACCCATCACGCTGTTTCAATGTTAATGAATCTACTGCATGATTCATCAAAAATCCGAAGACAAAATAAGGAATTCTATCGTTGAATTCACAGCTGAATATCAATCTGAACTGAAAGACGTTTTAAAAGCGGCAAAACAGGAAAAAAAAAAAAAAACTAAATTCTTTAAGCCCTTGCCTAAGCCCGACAGTAATAATTAATATAAATTGTTCAAAATCTCTCGTTAATTGATTTTATTTTGATAATTTTTATTTTATTTTAGAACCTTGGAACGTATCCCATACGTAACCATACAAGCTGTCATTCCATATTCACGGTTTCTGTATTCGCGGCATATTTATGGAACATATCCCCCGCGAATAAGTAGCTTATTCTGTATTTGTTGGAAATAAATATGTTTCGGAAAAAGATAAATTTAAACACTGTAATACAGTATAATCCATCCATAGTAATTATGCCCGAAGGCAGGTCCTTCACTGCAATCACAGGGAATTGTAGGTGTGGTAGCTTCCCGTTGCTTTTCACACCGGTGAAGGATGGTGATGATGATTATGATAATGAGGATGATGATGATGATGGTCACATGATTTCGGGGACCGTTTGGGCCTTAAAGTTTTCTTGACATTTGTCTTACAGGTGAGGAAAAACCCCGATAAAAACCTCACCCAAAAAGACTGTCCCGACCGGGGATCGAACCTGGGCCCGCTGCGTGACAAGGCAGCACACTACCTCGAGACCACAGCGGTGGACTTATTATAACTTCATATTATTTTGTAATATTTGTATAATATTTGCAGCTCCACAATATTAAAGTCTTAATAAAATTCAGATATGTCAGTGACAGAATGTAGTCAGTCAGTCACACATCACATATTAGGTTATAACGCTGATCTTAATTGTGATTTTTGTTTCGTTTTTTATTGAGAATGTAACTTGAAATCTGTCCTCCAAACAGTATTTTGGAAAATTGAATTAGGAATCACACTTCAGAGAATGATGCAGATGAACATTTTAAGCTGCATGATGAGTTGACATTTATGTCAGTCAGTCACACATACTTTGATAGATAATAAATAACACTGTTTTTCTTCAAAAGTTGTATATTTAAGTACAGTCTTAACCACACACTATTCCTCTATCATATCACGTACATAACTCCTCTAATTGCAATCAATTGTAATATTTATGCAACCATTTTGCTGCAAAAGTGTATTGTAAATGTCAGTCACATATGGAATTACTCAATATTAAAGTCAAATTGAATATTATGGGAAAATTGTATTGTTATTCCTGAAAATGTATTGTTATTTTTCCTTATATATATATATATATATATATATATATATATTTCCTTGCATGTATCTATTTTTACCCCACTGCAATGTTTTCTTTTCAGATTTCTCTACAAACTATGTGATATAACAAACAGAAACTAGGGGCAAAAAAGTAAACAGCTTGTATGTTTAGTCTCGGATATTTATTTTATATTTGTCAGTCTTTTCTATCTCCAGGAACAACTTATATATTTCCCCAGAGCTTTGAAACTTGACCCTTATCTCAATAAGCAGTCCTGCTTTCCTCATTACTTCTCTTCTGTTAGATCAAAGTAGACAAGATTACTTATTTATTATTTACTTTAAACATCTGTTTGCTCTGACAGTCAACTTCCTCCATAGTTCACAGAAAAACAAATGTTCATATTGTTGCATTTTAAATTCTAAATACCAAGCGCATCAAAGTTGTATTCCTACACTTCAGATTATTACTAATTACACTGGTCAACATGATTTTTGTCTCATGAGTACCAATAGTTGTACTTAATGCAGTTTTTTTTATCGTGTTTTCAAATATGTATTCGGAATTTCTCCATCACCCACAGTTGTTTTATTTCAATTTCAATTAATGAATTTAAATAATTACTTTTTAATAAACGTTTTTTCGTCCATTTCGTCCAGGGTTGTAAGGGGTAGTGACGTGTGTATAACCTCTCCTACCCAATTCTCATCCTCACCTTCTCGTGGTACAACCCTTTTACACAAACGAGGCTCTGAGGACCGAGTCACGGCGGTATAACCGCTCCATCAGGTACTGAGTAAATGCGGTATCCTAATGTCTGTCCAGAGACTAAAAGGTAGCAGCCCTACCACTGGATTACTTAGCGTCGGGCCAGTAACCTGTCCTAAGGAACTTCAAAACTACTTTCAAGTCTCAACACGAAAAAATCCAGAAGGAATTGAAAAATAAAACAAAATGAGCTAATTCAAATGGTTTCAGCTATGGAAACGAGATAACAAGGCAAATGGAATCCTAATATGCTGACCGATTATTGTTGGACCATCAAGAGTGATGCTCCACAGGCGAAATATAGCAGAAAATCATTTATCTTCTAGGTGAGTCCGAACTACACATTTGATAATTGTGTGTTGAACAATTGTGTTTTTAAATAATAATTTTACTGAGCTATTTACTAAAAAAATTAATTAATAACCTATAATGTGGTTATTATACAGGCTACAGTTTTTTTCTCCGCTAGGGTGCATTCTTACAATATAGCGATCCAATTTGGCAATAAACAATATGATCAAGTTTCAGTGTAAAATCAAATGAAACATAACCACACATTTCTGATTTGATTTCAAATATCATCGTTTACATTAAATATATAAATATTTTAAAACACCGGTAATTATATTTAAATAATGATTTTTGAGCAAACAGTTTAATTTTATTCGCTAACAGTCCTAACAAATGCCACTCTTGATTTCCAAATCCCGTACATAAATTAACTAGTCACTTCGTGACTCGTGAATTTATCGATGATTTGGAAATCACTCGTGACATTACTTATGATAATTATGGCCACATGGTGTTCAGGCACCGTTGGGCCTTAAAATTTCCTGAGATTTGTCATACAAATGTGGAAAAACCTCGGAGAAAAAAAAACTCCCAAATATCTAAATGTATTGAATTCATGAATTTCTTCTTGTTCCATATCCAGCTTTTTATCATGCACCATCTTCAACATGAAATAATAATAATAATAATAATAATAATAATAATAATAATAATAATAATACAATTTGAAAACTTGTAATCGCTTGGAAAAATGATGAGATTCATGTTCTTTCCATTGGAATAAATAAATAACTCGCTGGCACTATCGAATCCGTAGGTTCATGGCTGCGCGCACAGAAGCTCTCCATACATCCCTATTATGTGCTAATGTTTTTCAATCATTCCCTGTATAATCTACTTCCCAAAAATCATGGTTAATGTTACTCTCCCACCTCATTCTTGGTCTGACAACTGGGTACTAACCCTCAGGTATACCTACAAGTGATTTTCGTGGCCCTCTTTTATTCCTAATTCGTGCCACATGTCCTGCCCAACGCATTAACTTGATCCGAAGCACATAAGGTTTGTATGTTCTATTTGTTGTCGATAATCATTTACTTTTATTCTACCAGTTATATTATATGGATGCGAAACATAGACTCTTACTTTAAGGGAGGAAAGGAGATTACAAGTATTTGAGAATAAAGTAGCTACTTAGGAAAATGTTTGGACCAAAGAGAGATGAACAGACAGGTGAATGGAGAAGACTACATAACAATGAACTACGTGGTCTTTATAGGAAGCCAGATATAATAAGAACAGTTAAGTCTCGTAGACTGCGATGGGCAGGACATGTTGCACGTATGGGGAATGAAAGACTTGCATGGAAACTTCTTGTAGGAAAGCCAGAAGGAAAACGCCCAGTTGGTAGACCAAGAATGAGGTGGGAGAACAACATTAACTATGATTTGAGGGAAGTAGATTATACAGGGAATGATTGGAAAGCATTAGCTCAGGATAGGGATGTATGGAGAGCTTATGTCCGCGCGGCCATGAACCTACGGGTTCGATAGTGCCAGTGAGTAAGTAAGTAAGTAAGTAATCATATACTTTTATGCTGGACAATTCAGCTTATTACAAAACACGACATACAATTTGTTTTCATCAGATTCATTGGTATTAAAAAAGGAAGTGTGTATAAAAACTATTTGGAACACGTTGTTTACGATGGTGTTACGTCAATGTGTACATACCGCTGGCCTTTCGTGTTATTTTTTCCCTACAAAACATGTGATCAAAACATGGAAAACAGCTTATTTGACATTTCTACATCTGAGAGTGAATTTGTTTAAAATGTTGATGTGAATTTAGAAAAAAAACACACACACGCAGAATTATATTTATTTTGCTGTTAGTAGTGACGTCATGAAACTAAAATGTATAGTTTTAGAGCAACCTTAGTTTCCTTTGATACTAGGTAATGCCTGAAATCCGCCGGCCGCGACGCCTAAGTAAACTGAATATAATTTTTAAATTTTCGTTTCAGTTGAACTTCTAAACCTAATGGTTTCAGATCATAATAGCAGCTAAACGCTTGCCATACCTCAAAATGTATATATACAAAGATATACATTGCGCCGAACCAAAATGGCGGTTGCTAAAGTCAATTTTTTTTTTCTATTTTGGGTAAACTCTAACTTCTAAAGGTCAAATTTCGCTGAGTTTTGGATAATACCTATCTCGGTTTATTTTAATAGGATATACTGAGTTTCGTTGTGAAACATCGAAAATTGTGACCGCTAGAGCGACTTTTTAATCTTCGCTTCATGAGAACTCCTACACATAATGACTTTAGAGCATAATATCTAACCGATACTAGTAAAATTCATGGTGATTTTCCGTTGAGGTATTAGTTCACAGTAATATAATGTGCGGTTAAAAACTATAATATCTAACGGCTGACAATGGCCGTATTTGAAAACCTGTAAGCTTATTTGCAAATTTTCATGAAGATCGGTTGAACGGTTTAGAAACACGCACACATGCATGCACACACACACACACACACACACATATATATATATATATATATATACTACAAAATCTCATTTTATTATTAAAACGCGCGTATTCGAATGCCCAATTTCTTGCTAACAATGGATATCTCTCCTTACTCATTCCATTCTTGTGATCAATCCAGTTTTGTCTACAATTCGTGACTTTATCCAATAAAGGCTGCACTTCTAATTCTTCTCTTATATCCTCATTTCTAAATCTATCAAGTTTTGAACATTCTTTAACTTGTCTGAGGAACCTCATCTCTGCCGCCTGCATTTCACCTTTCTGATTTTTTTTTTTTTCCTCCTTCGTTGGAGCCCATGTTTCTCATGTATACAATATTGGGGGAATGGCCACAACTTTATACATTTTATTTTTGTTTCTTTTTTTTTTTTGAAAATTCGCTGTATTGTTCCACACACTGCCTTAAATTTATTTACTTTGGAATCAATATTTCTTTATTATGACAATCTGGCTTATTTCTAGTGAAGCTTCACTGCAAGATGTCTCCTGGAAGCGTTACTGGCGCTTCGCAGGACAAGGATGGTGGAATGGCTGTTTCCTCTGAGCCTCCAAACATGCTCCTCTGGGTATCCTCCCCCCCCCCCGCAAGAGAGAGAGGCTTCTTCCGCTCTTCAAGTCTCGCAAGTTTGGCTCTGTTTATTTCTTGCCGCCTTGTTGATCGTTGAAGACTTGACGTAGATGTGCCCGCCCAATATAGGTATAATAGCGAATTATATTTTTTAAATAATAATAAAATATAATAATAACAATAAAATATAATAATAATAAGTGGGGCACGCCGTAGCGTAGTGGTTAAGGCACTGCGCTGCAAGCCGGAAGGTCCCGGTGGGGTCAGGATTTTTAAACTGACCCAAATCCTCTGGCGGCACTACGGTCCTGGGGTCGACTCAGCCTCTAACTGTAATTAGTACCAGACTCATGTTCTGGGGGTAAAGGCGGCCGTCACGCTGGACTGACAACCCGGCTGACATCAAGTGCCGAATGTCTAGAAAAGTGGGAGCCTTAAGATCCCACTACCCAAAGGGCCTCCCGAAGCCTATACTGGGATCACTTTACTTTAATATTACTACTACTACTACTACTACTACTACTACTACTACTACTACTACTACTACTACTACTACTACTACTACTACTACTAATAATAATAATAATAATAATAATAATAAAGTAAAACATAAAAATAATATAACAGCAACAATAAATAGAGGTGTAAGACAGGGATGTCCGCTTTCATCCTCCCTTTTTAATATCATATATAATTGGCAGATAAATTTGGACTCCCATTTCAAAATGAGAAATAAGATCTTAGATACCTTACTTTTGCAGACGACCAAGTTCTAATATCTAGCTCAGAAGATGGTCTACAGAAATCACTCTTTCAATTAAATAACATTATACAGAATTACAATTTCAAAATATCAATAAGTAAAACGAAAATCTTAGCTTTCAAGGGATCAGATACTGTAAGAGCTAAAATGATTCTGGATGGGAAACTCATTGAACATGTGAACCATTTTAAATACCTGGGTTATGAAATCTCCTATTTTAAAAATGAAGATATATTTAACAAACTTAACAAATTGAATTATATATGTGGCACAATTAAAATCATATTTAAAAACACAGGAATGGAAACAAAACTAAAATTTTATAAAGCAGTGGCAGTCCCCTTACTATTGTATGGTATTGAATTTTGGGTTTTAACTAAACGAGAAGAGAAGATCATAGAAGCAGCTGAAATGAGATTTCTGATAAGTGTGGCTGGCTGCAAACTTCTAGATAAAAGAAGAAGTGAAGATATTAGAAATGAGCTAAATATTTTTAAACTATTAGATAAAATAAAATAATCTAGAAAAACTGGAAATAACATGTTCAAAGAATGAAAGATGATCGCATTCAAAAAATTATACTTAATTACAAACCAAAAGGAGACAGGAATGTTGGTAGGCCGGAAAAGATATGGATTCAACTTTTTGAATGACAATCTATGAGACCGAAACAAGCCACATGGGCTTAATCCGTGATTGTTGAAGAATATGATGATGATAATAATAATAAATAAATTAGTTCTCACTAGCATAATCGAATCCGCAGGTTCACAACCGCGTGAACATAAGCTCTCCATTCATCCCTATCCTGAGCTAATGTTTTCCAATTATCCCCTGCATAATTTACCTCCCTTAAATCACGATTAATGTTATTCTCCCAAAATGTTTTCCAGGTACCTTAAATATTTTTCTTTTTATATAACTTTAAAGTTGTTTATTTCGTTTATAGGAACCCTGTACACTAATGGGCGTTTACAATAAATTCCATTACGTCTCTGACCAATAGTTGATTATCTATCTAGGGATTTTGGAAGATAAGTTTATAATCAACTGATCACCCCATAGCAGCAGAGAGCAAATAAAAAATTATTACTACCAAAAAAACCGACTTCCATTAGAATATTTTTATTGTCTCTCTTCAGAGAGTAAAGCGAGTCAGGTATACATTTCTGTGAAACTTATTTTAAATGTAAATACAATTTATTGCCAGATGGTTTCTATGACTGTTTTCTCATGGGAATCGGCTCCATTTGTTATAGATATATAAAATAAATATTACATATGGATGCACATCTACCAAAGGCATGGAAATTGATCCATGAACATGTATATTATTGCCAGTAGTTGTAGTTTGTTTGCATCACTACCATATGAGGATTATAACAGTAATCCCACGGTAGATATAGGTCTTATTAAGGTTTTATGTACGAATCTTGAAATCGAATTTGTACAATATTACATACAAATTAAGGGTGACAACGGGTGAAATTCGTAATTTCCACAATTTTAGTAGATAGAATCTTCATTTTTTGGTATGTATATCCATGCTTGTATAAATAACGAAATGTCTGAGTTCCATTTGTGTATTATTAATAGTTTTTAAATTATTCAGATTTTAATTTTAACACAAGACGCTTTTTAAAAATCTATCTCTATTGTCATGTCTGAAGTAAAATGCTTTTTTAAAATATATTTAGATTCAATAAGATGTGGATATCATATTCAATTCAAAAATTTTATTATATTCCTAGGAGAGATGAAAAAATTAATGTACTCGACATTATTTTTTATATTATTTGTATAATCATCACATATATTTTTTTTTTGATACATTCTTGATATATAAAAATTATGTCTACTTCCTTTCATTAATTGGAGTGTCTACAACACCCTGTAAAAATATCAGACCCATATTGTAAAAATTGTAGGAGATATATTTTGAATATAACAAAATGCGATTTATATAGAAATATGAAAAAAAAAAAAAACAATTTTAAAGTTTTCAGGTACATTAAAGATAGTAATTTGAAAATATACTATAAAAAGTCTGATCAGGTACCAGGAGAATTTAGAATGAGAGAAAATACTAAACTTGACAGACCCATAAACTACAATATTACCATTTTAGCTAAAGCTCCTATATGGAGATTTAAATAGCGTAGCCATTTAAATATGACGTCATTATAATCTGTTGTAAGTGTCATAGATTCATAAAACTTTCAACTTTTATAAGATTCATGATGTGTTCCGTTGAGGTATTATTCTTCTTCTTCCTTCCAAGTATTAGGCCAAGGCCTGTTACCATCCTATAGAAAATTTTCCCTCCAGCGTTTCATAGGACGACCCAGTGATCTTCGTCCTCTTGGTATATAATTATATTATTCAAAATTAAAATATTATGTTACGGCAGTGAGGCCTGGACAATTCGCAGTGTCGATGAACAACGACTAACTGCAGCAGAAATGAAATTTATGAGACGTACTGCGGGTTACTCAAGAACAGACCATAAAAGGAATTCTGAAATTCTCAAAGAATTACAAACAGAATTAGTCATGGAATATGTACAAAAATACAGAAACAACTGGAAATCTCACGTACGAAGAATGAGCAGAACAAGAATACCACGTCAGATCTTAAATTACCAGCCACCAGGCAAGATATCTTTGGGCAGACCCTTCAAACGTTGGATTGAGACCGTAACAGACCACTAAGTCTATCACATGAAAGGAAGAAGAAGAAGAAGAAAATATAAAATTATGGAATATTCACCTGAAAGGTCCGTCTCCTCAACTTAATTAATTATTTAACTGTAGCGCTTTCGGGACACCAGTATTGAATCCTGCCGATGATGGAACAAGTCCCGAAAGCGCTACAGCTAAATAATTAATTAAGTTGAGGAGAAGGACCTTTCTGGTGAATATTCAATAATTTTATATTTTAATTATAAAATTTTGACAATATATAAAGAAAGGTACATAATATTTTTTTCTGAAAAAAAAAACAAAAATTGCGATTTTTAACAAAAAATAGTACATTTTCATCCATTGCCCCCCCAAGTAATTCAATACCTAATTCTTCTTCTCCTTATATTTGAAGAGAAAAATTATACGCTCAGACCGGGACTTGAACCCGGGACCCTTGGTTCTCTAGACCAAGTGCTCTACCAACTGAGCTACCTGAGCAAGTACCGATCTAAACGCAAATCTTTCTCTATATACATTGTAATTCCCATCCACCAAATGCTGTGAAGCCATGCTTCTATCTTGCAAATGGCGGCTCCTTTATTAAGAAGACATATTTGGGAATTATACATTACAGCCAGTACGGCTTTTTCCAAGTTTTTATTATTGATTTCGTACATCTCAATGATGGATAAATCGTATTTGAAGAGAAAAATTATACGCTCAGACCGGGACCTGAACCCGGGACCCTTGGTTCTCTAGACCAAGTGCTCTACCAACTGAGCTACCTGAGCAAGAACCGATCTAAACGCAAATCTTTCTCTATATACATTGTAATTCCCATCCACCATTCTCCTTAGTTTAACCTCTCCCTTTGGAGGTTCCTACTCATGTCCCACGCCATCCGCACGTCGCAAGGATACAATCTGGGAGAGGATATTAATTGGGTCTCACACACATACATTTTTGACCACATAAGTAACTAATGGACTTCAATCAAGAACGAGTAAAATTATAAACCAAATAATTAGATTGCGAAAGTGGATAAGAATGTTATTTAAGTAAGTGAATGAAAATTGAGATGGTTTGGACACGTTAAAAGAATTCGAGAAGACAGAATTTAAAAAAAATATTTTGGAATGGTTATCCGTTGTAAGCTTTGGGCTGTAAATATTTTTTTGTGCTATAGTGCGTTTTGTCGTACTTACAGCAATGACGACCATGATTGAAAGTTCAACTTTCTATAATTCGGGGTTGCCAACCTAAATAACTATTAAAAAAACTCCAAGCGTGACAGCTCTAGAAGGCCCTTGGCCTACCTGCCGGCTGCTGTCCACACGTGTTATTCACAGAGGTAGACGATCATAAGCCAGTGTATGGGTGACATGTGGTCAGCATGTCGGGTCCCTCAACCGTTATAGCTGGTTTTCTCAACCTACAGTCGCTACTTATTGTAGCTACCCAAATGCCTCACGATGCTGGGTGGGCACCGGTCCCATACTGGCCGAAATTCCATGAGAAAATTTCTTCCTCCATGGGGACTCGAACCAGCGAAAGTCCACAGCTCTGGGCCAAGGCTTCTTGCCTTAACCACTCGGCTAGGGCGCGGGACTAAATAACTATTTTGCAACACAATAACTATACTGTAATATTACATATTACAAACACGCGGGTGGGAAGTAAAACCACAGTCCTCTATGTATACTACATACAATGTATATACAAAAAATGTCCAAAAGGTAGTGTTAATATACAATATACAAAAACAAATCACTGCATTTTAAATGAACTGAACTTTATTTGGAACAATATAAAACAATAAATACATACTTGCCGCCATTTTATCACTAATTGACCTCACGGCCTCCTGTTGTTTCAATTAATAAACATTGCCTACATTGTCTGTTGTTAATTTTTCTACATTTAATGTCTCCTGATTTTGTCGTTTCTCATTCTATCTCTCCTTCTTGTATGTACCATTCCACGTATGAATTTAATTTCTCTAGCTTTGATTCTGTTTAATTCCTTCTCTGTATTTGTCTGCATATATTAGAACTCGCCATTGCTTAATAAAAATTTTAAAGTGTCTCTTTTCTAGTCCCTTCACACTTCGTTTTATAGTGCCACACATGTAATTAAATTTATTACTTTTTGTTATCATTGTTGTAGGCGCTAATTAAATCATATCATTCTGCCTCGGAAGGAAATTAGAGACTGAAAATGATGAGGGTTTGATGTATGTAATACGTAATCAAGTTAGCAGTACAACAGAACGAGATTGTGGTTATGTGGGTTTCATTTCATCAAAGCATAAAGTCCCTGGACCCTAAATCCTCTTGTAGCTGTGGAGGTATATTTCTATAAGACACGTAGAAATGTGGAACCAATAATAACCTCAGCCCTAGAGAAGTTTATAATCTCTTGTACGTGGGAGAGGTTCAGAGTATAGGGCGACCCAACTTGGTATTTTCAATAGGGGTTGATAAAAGAACCGAAATACACATGTATTTACAATATTATTAGCTAATGACCGGCATGCGTTGCTACGCCTAAAGAAATTATATATTAAAGAATAATTAAAATGTTTGGTTTTCGTTGAAACGAACAAAACATGGCGGTTTGCTAGTCAGTTTTTAATTTCGGATTTCAGGTAAACCTCCACTTGTAATATTGTCGGATTACGTTCATTTTTTGATAATACCTACCTCGGTTTATTTTAATACGATATACTGAATATCTGAAATTGTGACAGCTGGAGCGACTTTTAATTTTTTCATTTCAGATGAACTCCTACATCTAATGGTTTTAGAGGGTCCCATTGTGAATCTATACCAATCAGGGACCACTCATACACATTCAAATTTTATCATAAAAATCGGTCAAATCGTTTAGCCAGTTTTTAATTCCGAATTTCAGGTAAACCTCCGCTTCTAATTGTCGGATTTCGGTCATTGTTCTTTATAATACTTACCTCGGTTTATTTTAATAGGATATACTGAGTTTCGTTGTGAAACATCTAAAATTGTGACCGCTACTGCGATTTTTAAATTTTCACTTCAGGTGAACTATATTTAATGGTTTTTGAGGGTCCAATTACGAATCTACACCGTCAGGGACCCACTCATACACACAAAAATTCATCAAAATCGGTCAAGTCATTCAGGCAGTTCTTAATTTCAGATTTCAGATAAACCTCCACTTCTAATTATCTGATTTCACTCATTTTTTTATAATACCTACCTAGGATTATTTTAATAGGATATACTGAGTTTTGTTGCGAAACATCGAAAATTGTGACCGCTAGAGCGATTTTTAAATGTTCACCTCAGGTGAACTCCTACACCTAATGGTTTTAGAGGGTCCAATTGTAACATCCAGGGATCCACTCAAACACACACAAAAAAATCACCAAAATCAGTCCAATCGTTTAGGAGGAGTTCGGTAATATACGCAGCACGTACAGTAAAATTATATAGGCCTACAGTAGGCCTATATAGCGTATATATATGACATGAAAATAAAAATAGATGCTTGGACGGAGATTTGAACCCGGATCTCTGAATTGATACTTCAGTGCGCTGCCAGTTACGCTTCTAAGAATCCTCGTACAGACATTTATTTTTCTTTTACTAGGGAATTGTAGGTGTGGTAGCTTCCCGTTGCTTTCCAAACCGATGAAGGATGATGATGATAATGATAAGGATGATGACGATGGCCATATGATTTCGAGGACCGTTTGGGCCTTAAAGTTTTCCTGACATGTCTTATAGGTGAGGAAAAACCCCAAAAAAAACCTCACCCAGAAAAACTGCCCCGACCGAGGATCGAACCCGGGCCCGCTGCGTGACAAGGCAGCACGCTACCTCGAGACCACAGAATATAAAGATTGAAATTTTATATAAGCTATGACTCTGCAGTGCGTGCTAATGACAAAAAGCCTATGGTTCACATTGTATAATAGAGTTACATTCTCAGCTACTGGTTTTGAATTTCCAGGAGGCGAATTCTGATTACATGATGTAGGCAGACACCGTCTTTCATCTAACAAAACTCGAACAAGTTTAAATTAATTTTACTCCCTTCCTCACCCTCTTCCATCCAAACTTACATAAGGACCTTGCATTCTAAAACGCTTCTGAAAGCCACTTATTAGCAAAATAATACTTGTTAAATCAACATCCGTAAGATAATCACAAAAATTCTAAGTTTAATTATCTGTTTCAGCAAGTTCTGCAGATAAATTTAAACTATATTTTCCTTTTGATTAATTAATTGTAATTTTAATATATTTTTTTTGACTAAAGTGAAACAAATGGAAAATCCAGTTAAGGACGCTCGTAAGTTCATGGGACTGATGTCTGCCAAACACTAACTTTGAGATGCTAGCGCGCATCCCCATCGCTGTTATGGGAGGAATTGCTTCGTAATGTAAGTTGCGTAATATTAAGTAGGAATTTGCGACCCTTAAATAATTGTTAGGTGAAATCTTTCTTTTTAGTTAATTCCGCAGGGATGAAGCAAATATGTTCTCGTGAAATTATTAAAAACATAATTTTACGGACCTTCACCAACGATCACAACACACACACTCAATATATATATATATATATATATATATATATATATATATATATACTTACTAGAAACATCAGAGATGAAGTTCCTCAGATACGTTGCAGGATATACTCTAACAAACCATAATCCTAATGAAACAATTAGGCAAGAACTCAAAATGTTTGGCTAAGCGCCGATATGATCCCGCTATTAAATTGTTTATGCATAACTGCCATAGAAGTAAAATAACTTGCAATATTGTAAGTATTGTAAGTTTGGCGCTACAGTAAATAATGAAGAATGACTTAAACTTTAAACGTATTTTTCTCAAAACTTCGATAAAATGGCGCATAGACAGTTGATCCATAATGTCCATTTGTTATTATATGTATAATTTAACCCCGGTGAACTGGAAGAGAAGGCTTTCTGGTCTTAACTCCATCAGAAAAATAAATAAATAAAATAGCCTGTCAGGGTAGCTTTCTTGCGACTGAATAAATCATCATCATCATCATCCGGTATCATGACAGCTGCCGCCGTCTTCCGGAAACCAAACGCCATTCCTCTCTGTCCATCCATTGATCTTCCTCCATTCCTCTGATATTCATAGCTGCTTGTACCCCTTTTATCTAAGTTTTCTTCGGTCTTCCTCTCTTCCTCCTTTCCATTGGCATCCATGCCATAACAATTTTAGGCAATATTTGCTCTGGCATTCTTTTGACATGACCATACCACTGTAATCTTTTCTTTTCTATAATGTCTATGATGTTCGGCACCCATAATTTCCCTTATTTCTTTATTTCGTATTCTATCCATTCTAGATTTTCCAGCTGATCTTCTTAAAACATCCATTTCTGTACTAAAAATTATTTTCATTTCTTTGGTAGGAATTTTCCAGACTTCAGCACCATATGTTAAAATGCTCTGAATTATGGTTTGATATATTTGTAATTTTCTATTTTTGTAATATTTTTGCTCCACCAAACAGAGTTTAAAGTGATGATCTTGAAAAAGATTTTCGGGCTGTAGGCCGTGGTCGTGAGGCTTGTAGTTCCCCGACGTTTCGCCAGAGACTGCGTCTGGCATCCTCAAGGGTTGTCTTGAGACTCTCAGTCTCAAGAAAAACCCTTGAGGATGCCAGACGCAGTCTATGGCGAAACGTCGGGGAACTATAAGCCTCAGTCTCAAGACAACCCTTGAGGATGCCAGACGCAGTCTCTGGCGAAACGTCGGGGAACTACAAGCCTCACGACCACGGCCTACAGCCCGAAAATCTTCTTCAAGATCATCATAACAACTCCGGCCGTGAAAGTCTACGTGAATACATTAGAGTTTAAAGTATTTATTTCTTGTTTTGTTTGTGCGATTCTATTTTTAATTTCCACTGTGTTATCGCCTGAATGGTCTAATTTTGTTCCTAAATAAATTTTTAGGAACTGTATTAATTAAATAAAAATAAAACGTAGTTTTATTTGATTTTCATATTTATTATATAAATCAGTGACAGCTGTTTCGGTACACTGTACCGACATGTCTGAAGAAGGTACAGTGTACCGAAACAGCTGTCACTGAATTATATAATAAATATGAAAATCAAATAAAACTACGTTTTATTTTTATTTAATTAATAAATATGGATTTTCATCAAGTAAACACCAACTCAATTGATTATTGAATAAATATTATTTTTAAATTTATCCATGTAGCATTTTTAGTACGCTGTGCCTTTAAGCAACCCTATCTATAGTACAGCCACTCTTGTGCACACGCTCTATATGGAATGAGTGGACGAAGCACGAATTAATCTCTTTGTTCTGCTATTACGATGCAAAATATCTCTTACTGTGGAGAGTAAGGTTTCAACTCACAGGACACCATAACGAGATTTGCTGTACTTTGTCGCATATAATTAAATATACTGTACGTTATATGAAGGCATGTAACGGAGTAGGCGAGAGAATGTTTTGCTTTTTGATTACACCTGCGGTCTGCGAAATCAAAGGCGCTTTCACCATCATTCGCTTACAAAACGTGGACAAAACTCTTCACCAATCTCTTATAACAAATATGTGTGATTATTGTTACAATTGTCCACCGCTATGGTCTCGAGGTAGCGTGCTGCCTTGTCATGCAGCGGGCCGGGTTTGATCCCCGGTCGGGACAGTTTTTCTGGGTGAGGTTTTTATCGGGGTTTTTCCTCACTTGAAAGACAAATGTCAGGAAAACATTAAGGCCCAAACGGTCCCCGAAATCATATGACCATCATCATCATCATCATGCTTCACCGGTGTGGAAACAATGGGAAGCTACTACACCTACAATTCCCTAGTAAAGCTGCAAAGCAAAGCATGAAAATGCTATGAGATTGCAGTGAAAGACTTGCCCTCTGGCAGAATTACTATGGATTGATGGATTATTACAATTAAGAGAATTTTTGGAGCTGCGAAAGAATGTTATATTTGAAGAGGAAGGAGAAATTGCATGAATTATATTAGAAACCCGATTTAGTGAAGTATACAAAAATTAATAGATTTGCCTGTGCTGGACATTAGATACGTATGGACATTTTTTTTTAAATTCAATGCCCCAGGTTATCACTTTTTTTCATTTCTGCGTTCTTTCCTGGCATTGGCGTCATTGTAACCCACTTCTGAAGTTGGGAAGGCTGGAACGCGGGGTTACGGCTGCCCCGATTATATTATTGGTAGTGGTGCACCAGGGGAGTCCTTAATCCGAAACTTAATCTAAGGTGAATATGAATGATGATTACGATGGCCTTATGATGTTCGGAGACCGTTTGGGTCTTAAAGTTTCCTGACATTTGTCTTACAAGTGAGGAAAAACACCGAAAAAACCTAACTCAGAAAACTTACCCCGACCGGGAATCGAATCCGGGCCCGCTGCTTGACAAAGCAGCACGCTACCTCGATACCACAGCGGTGGACGTATGGACAATAATAAAACTGTTAAAAAGAAATATATGGCACAGCCATTACAAAGCATAAAAAAATTGGAAGATAAAATTAAGATGGAAGTATGATGCCTTGCAGGATATTAGAATTAGTAAAATTAGAAATTGGATGAATTTAGCAGCAAATAGAGAAGGACATTCTGTGAAAGACTAGGGCCCAAAATGGGCTGGCATGCCATATATGATGATGATGATGATTGTTACAATTAAGGGGCTCTGTACAACAATGAATTGAAAAATTAAAATTCCCACACTCAGGAATTGCGTAGAATAGCTGAATTCCTCGCAAGTTGAATATATGATACGATTTTTCGTGTTTAAAGAATTTTTTTTGTCTAATGCCACCAGGTTGTATTTTATAACATTTTTGGCTTTCTCCCCTGGCATTGGCGGAATTGTAATTAATTTCTTAGGTTGGGGCACCTGCAAGGCGGAGTTACGTTATCCCGATGATGCGATGCGTGATAAACTGATAAATTATGATATAATGAGACCATGGGAAACCACATGAATAATTTCCTTTAAGGAAAAATTCCCATGGTTTCACCATGGACATTAGGTTACAAAACATGTTTGGAACAAATACAGTAAAACTGTCTATGAAGGAACATCACGGTTCCTTAAATATATTAAATATATTATATTCCGCAGTTTACCTTCTTATAAATGGTCTCCAAATTACAAGCTTGAATTTTCTCACGCAGTGTAAGGGTTTCACATGCACTCTTTAAAGACATAACGTATTGACTGAAATACAGACAAAATAGTGTTAAATTAATAATAGAATCGTCAGTAGAAGCCCTACTAGCTTTATAAAGTAGTGTGAAAATCCCAATAAATGTCTTCTTAACTAAGAAGCTGCCATTTGCAAAGATAGAAGCGAAGGCTTCATAGCATTTGGCGCGATGCAATTACAAAGTATATAAGAGAAAAAATTGCGTCTAGATCGCAACTCGCTTCGGTAGCTCAGTTGGTAGAGCACTTGGCCCGGAAAGCCAAGGGTCCCGGGTTCGAGTCTCGGTCTAGGCGAAAATTTTTCTCTTCAAATATAAAGCATAGATATTTTATTTGACTTGACACATTAAAATAATTGTAGACATAGCACCGGTTTCTCTTAAATGCAATAAAGAAGTGGATTACTTTAATTAAACCTTACTTTATTACTTTACTATCCTGAGAGTTTCTTAGACAATTGGTATTTTCCAAACATAGGCTTGATTTAACAACTGTGTGTGCGCCTTGTATTCGTGACGTGTTTTGTTCCTATTGTGAAAGTTGACGATGAAAGTACAATAGAAACGAAACTTTGTGTTGTAAGGCATTGTGGATTAATTAAAGCTATACTGTATCGTTGCTCGGCTAGAATGGCTTGATTTTGTCACGTATGTAGCTAACAAAAGCCCAGACATTGCAAATAATCGAGTCACATTACCTACAGAGTAGCTTGTTATCGTGTGTACTACATTGTAAGTACTGTATTTCAGTTTTTCTTCTTTCTATTCAATATCATTTTAAATGTTATCCTGTACAAAGGTAAAATTGTTTTCGATAACGTAATTTTGAAGAAGATCAATAACTAAAACTATTTAGGCTGCATTATCTTATATGAATCTGCACTGGTACTTCAATGTAGGATATTATATCACTTCACATCATATACCACTCATTTTTAACATTTATTTCGACATGAAAAAATCATGGAAGCAAATGACAACTGGGGGAATTAACTTAGGAAATATATTAATAAAAACAGTAGCCTTTGCAGATGACCAGATTTAATAGCAAAAACAGAGGACGAACTACAAAGAATGCAATATAAACTAAATAAAACAAAAAACACAACATGGAAATATCATCAGAAAAATAAAAAAACAATGGCCTTCAAGGGCGCTCATTCGGACAAAGATAATATTAGAAAATAAACCAATAGAACAAGTGGTAAGATATAACTTCCTAGGTTGCGAAATAGCATACACAGCGGAAACAGATATAAATAACAAACTAAATAAGTTTAATTATATAACAGGAACACTAAAAAGAACTTTGAAAAATAAAGCCAGGAAAGACTCTATAATGAAATTATACAAGACAATGGCAGTGCTTATTATTACTTATGGATCCGAAACATGATCAGTGACAACACAACAATCTGCCAGAATACAAGATGCTGAAATGAGATTCCTCAGACCAATAGCAGGATATCAAAGAACAGACAAAAACCTAACACAGAAATAAGACAACTAAAAGTAGAGGAACTAAACACAACAATAGTGAAATACAGAACAAACTGGAAAGAACACTTGGCAAGGATGACTGAGAACAGAATACCAAAGCCAGCATACGGCTATTCACCACGAGGAAGAAGAAGTTTGGGAAGACCAAAGAAAAGATGGAAAGACCAGCAATTTGGAGCCGGAACAGGCTAGTAAATAAGCCTAAACCGTGAAGAAGAAGAAGAAGATCATATACCATCTCCACTTCCCGCAGACACGATTCTCCATTATAAGGCCGCGCTCACTTTGCATGCGTTTTCGTACGAAATTAGGTTGTGCGAACCCGTATAAAAACGCACAGCGATCCTGATCCTTCTAGTACTATACTACTATGGGAACAATCACTCTAGATGCGAGTTATTCCGACGCTTACTCATCTACACGTATAGTTCCAACGTTCGAAATCAATCCCAACTTGTGATATTTCACGAAGTTCGTACGTTTATTATATAAAATAGACATCGAAAAATGTATTAATTTGGTTTTTTTGGACACAAATGTGTGTGGGATTGAAATTTGTTATTTACGTGGCCACCAACCTAGGACGTGGAAAGAAATATCCGAAGAATTAAGAATATCTGGTATTTTTAGCCATACATTTATTTATAAACCACGATCATATTAAATATTGTTTTTAATTGTTATTGCGAGATAAATACATTTTTAATACATCCGTTATAGTGTGAGCACTCGTTGCGCTTCTAATGTCTGCTACACTCATGAATCTGTTTCAATTATCGAGAAACAAATTATTCATTGAGCAACAAAGAGATCAGAAATTCGACAGCACAGTGCCGGCACAACGGGAAGACTGCCTTCCCGATGAGAAAAACGTATTACCCGACCGCGTTAAGTTCTTAACCAGTGAGAGGAAACAAAGGCGCTAGTGGCGAAGATGGGGAAAGTGTCTCATTCCACCTATGGTACAAGCGAATGACTGGGCAAGTGGTATAACATTGGTCAACGTGATTTTTGTCTCATGAGTACCAATAGTTGTACTTAATGCAGTTTTTTTATCGTGTTTTCAAATATATGTTGCACGTATGGAGAATGAAAGACCTGCATGGAAGCTTCTTGTAGGAAAGCCAGAGGGAAAACGCCCAGTTGGTAGACCAAGAATGAGGTGGGAGAATAACATTAACTATGATTTGAGGGAAGCAGATTATACAGGGAATGATTGGAAAGCATTAGCTCAGGATAGGGATGTATGGAGAGCTTATGTCCGCGCGGCCATGAACCTACGGGTTCGATAGTGCCAGTGAGTAAGTAAGTAAGTTTTCAATTAATGGATTTAAATAATTATTTTTAATAAACGTTTTTTCGTCCATTGTAAAATAGAACCAAATGAGCTAACTCAAGTGGTTTCAGCTATGGAAAAGAGATATCAAGGCAAATGGACTCCTAATGTGCTGGCCGATTATTGTTGGACCATCAAGAGGGATGCTCCACTGGCGAAATATAGCAGAAAATCGTAATTTCTTACTTTCTAGGTGAGTCCGAATGTTGATCGTGATCCCGCCATTATCCTCTAGATCACAGTGGTGGACAACTGTAATTTGTTCATATTTTGCATCACTTTCTCGTTCCATGTGTCACTTTCCTGAATGTTTAGCTCGTCCTTTATTAGTTTTTAATGTAGTTTTTATCGTTTGCGTTTTACATTTTGTGTTGGAAATCTCATTAGAGTCTGTTTAATTATTTTTTATATTTTTGTCTCCTATTCCTGCACTCGAATGAATGCATTTGCAACACAATATGCATTGTGAGTGTTAAGCGAATATGAGTGTAATTGAAACTGAAACTCCCATTCAATATGCAGCGATATGCGTTCTGTTTTCAAATTAGTCGTAATTTACTGTTCTCATCCTCTCGGTATCTGCTTTCATTTTATTCGTGCTGTTAGTACTGCCATTGTTATTCCAGTAAAATTCATAATGTACACCCTTAGCATTACTCCTCTCATCATGCCAATCATGCTCAAATCAATGCATCTGTTTTCATACTCTTCCCAACGAATTTTTTAATTTATTAATGAATAGTTGTCCCGAAAAATAGATCTAACAAAAATTCGAAAATTGAGTTTTCAGTGGATTAGCAATATTCTTGATCTATCCGGAGAATATCACGGCATGGTGGATGTAAAACTATTCCTACTCTCTTCCAGATCTGTTTTTTTTTAAGTTGGCTATCTGTAATAAAATGGCAGAAACTGTTAGGTAAGATGTGAAAGTAGAGCAGAAAACATAATTATTGCACATGTGCAAATTAATTCTACCGTAGTTCCGTGAATTCTATCAGAATCTTAGAGAAATTGAGTGAAAATAAAAAACACAAAGAATGTAACGAAATAACATTAAATGGAAAACAATTATAGAACACTGATTCAGTTTTAAAATTTTTCTAACTGAAACAGTGTATTTTCTATTTCTTATTGTAGCATTTTTAGTTAAATATGGGTTAGATCATTCCGCGGTGGACTAGTGGTTATGCTCCTTGCCTCTGGTCCGAGGGTCGCGGGTTCAAACCCGGCCGGGGTCGATGGATTTTTTTAGTACGGAAAAATCCAAGGAGCAAGTCCTCCGGGAGGGACTTTAAGCCGTGGGTCCCGAGTCTGAAGATTTTCAGGCTCGTAAAAATCCTTAAGCCTGAATGAAAAGGCCTCTAAGCAAAATTTACCGAATTTTCCCGTCCTACTACCTTGGTTTCCTAGATGTCAGTATGAGGCGGAACGCTGACCACGGACCACTCAAAATGACATCTATACGAAAACAAGTATAACTAAATTAGTATGGTTCAAATTCTTCCCTGTAGGGGGAGAGCGCCTGAATCTCTGTATTGGGCTTACAATACAATACAATTAAGATAGATCACTGTTTCACTCAATTCTGTATTAAATTGTTAATATTTATTTTATTAGCATGTTATTTTGCATTCAAATTGGTTGTATATGTTTCCAATAGGATGAGAGATTAAAATGCATATGATATAATAAAGGTAATAGCCCTAAAAGGAACATTAGACGTTTTATTTATCTCGTTTTCCCTACAATTGTAGTTTATGGGTTAGATCTGTTTTCGGAGCAACTATTGAATTTATCAAGTGTGTAAGGAGCTGGCTTCGCCCGATCTAACTTCGCTGATCCTCGTCGTTGTGTTATAGCAGAGGTCTCCCCCCCCCCTCTCCTTTTTTTGTCTACCATTTTTTTTTCTATTTTGTATAGACTTCCTGATTTCTAATACTGAATTATGTATTCATTTAAGTATCCGGTCCACCTCCGTCACTCAAGTCGGGGTGAGGGCAGGTAACTCAGACCTTGTATTCAATCTTATTTCCAGTAAGACACGATGTTGCCTAAAAGCAACGTTTCTATTCCATAGATAAATCATCTTGACGAGTGCTCTTATGTTAGTTGTTTTGACTTCCAAATGATTTAACTTTATGTGCATAGATTTATTTATATAATTTTTATTCATTTTATGTATTTTACAAGTTGTATAAATTACACCCTAGGTTTTTGTTTATTTTCAAAGTAGTATATCTTTAGAATATATATGGCGCGTTCTTGAGATAGACCAATAGGTTTGGGGATGCAGTGATCTTAAAAAAACACTCAACGCGTATTTATCTACAGAAGCTCCCTTAAAATGCTATCACGATTAGAGGAGAGAGAGACAGAAGAAGAAAAAAACGTCTTAAGTAAACGCGGTAAACTTAGTGACATCCAGAAAATTACGAGTCCACAATAACATTATACACGGTGTTTCAGAATAAGTATTACAGAATTCTAAGGGTTGTACTACAAGTGTGGTTCAACGTGCCGACCCCTGTTGTTCGGTGCACAGTGTACCAGCGATGCATGTTTTCATACAACATAAGACATAGCGTGTGCTCAATAATTTCTGCTACCGCCAGAATTCGTGCAAGATCTTCCTCCGACTCGACAGGTGAAGTACAACCCCTACAAGTCTGTAATACTTATTCTGAAACACAACACACACGATATCAGCCCATTGTGTTACGATCTTCTTCTTCTTCTTCTTCTTCTTCTTCAGCTTTCCCCCCACTTATAGGTTTCCGTCTTCAGTTTCCATTTGCCTCTGTCATTCCAATCTCCCTCTTCTAAATTCCTATCATCATTATAATCTATCTATCTATCGGATCGAATCTACATAGAATGCAGCTTATTATGCGACTGCTATGCAGTTCTGTAATTTTCACATAAGATTTTCCATTTCCATCTTGGTCTGGCACGCCTATTTCTTCCAGGGAGTGACCATTGGCCATTTTTCATTCTTTGTACAAGGCCATACGATTTAAGAGTTTGACTTTTAATTCTCTTAACAACAGATGTGGTGACATTCATTTCTTTCCAAAGGAATTCATTTCTTATGGTATCCTGGCTTGTTTTTGAAGGCTTCTTCTAAGATAATCAAATTCAACTGTTCTAACTTATTGTACATCGAAATGGTACGTTTCCGGACATGGGCTCCATATCAAAATGTTATCTATTAAGTCCCCTCTACAACCCCTAGAAGTCTGTAATACTTATTCTGAAACGCTTTGTAGTCTGCTAGATTTATTCAGTTATGTGATTTACTGTTTTGATGACAGATTTTTAAAACCACTGGTGTTGGATTTTATGTGATGGGGAGATCAGTCATAATAACTGCAGTGTTAGCTCTCGTTAGTGCGGTTACCGGATGTTATTGATAAGGAAGGAGAGAGGTGAATTGGATCAATATCCGATATTCCGATGCCAGCACTTAATGGACCTTTGTGCATTTGGTAATGTGTATACAAATCTCTAAGGCTTGTTAAATCAGATACTTGAAAGCTCATGGTTTTTCATTTGATTCCATCTCGTCATTTAATTGTTAAATAGCACCAACAATATTTGCTAATATTTTCGATATGGGGGTAAAGGTTAATTGCGATTTCTGGTCAAAAACCCTGATGGAACTTATATTTAACCTCTGGTCTGAATTTCGGTGAAGTCCGGATGGTCCAACTTAGCCAAATCCACTCTCCTCACCTCCAAATTCGGGCCCCTCGGGACCTTCTTAAGATCTTTTAAGATTTTAAGATGCAAAAGGGAGAGTGGGGTGTGGAAAGAAACGGATCTACCGCACCTATATATCCCTAGTAAAGCTGCAAACATGGCATGATTAGTATTTCCACGGTAAAGCTGAGTTAAGAAAAGAGTGGAGAATGCTGAGTTTGCAGTGAAAGACCTGCTCTTCGGAAATACAAATAACATTTATTTTACAACCAATTCCCATTAATAAGTTGTATACTCGAAGTAACCCATATCCTCCCAACTTTAACAAAATTCCTGTTAAAATTATTGATCCTCTCACGGGAGCTTCAACATGCAGAACACTATGTATGTATGTATTTTCGATATTTTTATTTAAAAAAGACGAAAAAATATAGTTAATGGAGTCAGGTGTAACTTTGCTTAAATTCATAAAATACAAAATAAAATAATACAACTTAATGATAATTTCGCTAAAAGTCGGTAAACAATCTGGGATGTAAACCTTAAAGCAGGATATTACAGTTGTAAATGATAAAATTAAAATCATCTTCAAAATAATAATTACTTTTAAAACTTGCGGTATTTTAAACCAATGCGGTTTGAATTTATAAAACATTCTCATTCAACTTTAAATGGAATCAAAATATTTCATATTTTGCTTACAATAATAAAGCAATAGCATAGGCCCCTATTACGATGCGAGGTTGGGAAGTGGTTTTTACAGAAGCGAGGAAAATGTTTAAAAACCGACCGATGGCGAGATTTTTAATTTCCGAGATTCTGTAAAACATTTCACAAACCCGTGCTGTACATTATTTTTTGCGCGATGGTGTTTTCAAAATGATAAATAATAATAGTAAAATAATATCTTTGTTGGAATTATTTGCGTTCATTATAAACAATTGACTAACGTTAACAGTGTGGGCAATGTTTATTAGTTGAAACAACAGGAGGCCTTGAGAACAATTATTAACAATATGGCTGCAAGTACGTATTTATTGTTTTATATTGTTTCAAATAAAGTTCAGTTCATTTAAAATGCAGTGATTTGTTTCGTATAATGTATATTAACACTACCTTTTGGATATTTTTTGTATATACATTCAAATACCTAGGAACGATATTCACAAACAAGAATGAGATGCACAAAGAAATTAAACGTAGGCTCAATTCTGAAAATGCATGCTGTTATGCATTACAGAGATTTTTGATGTCCCAACTCCTTTCAAAAAACGTTAAACTCAAAATATATAAAATTATTATTCTACCACTTATATTATATGGATGCGAAACATGCATTCTTACTTTAAGGGAGGAATGGAAATTACGGGTATTTGAGAATAAAGTTCTTAGGAACATTTTTGGACCAAAGAGAGATGAACAGACAGCTGAATGAAGAAGACTACATAACAGTGAACTACATGGTCTTTATAGGAAGCCAGATATAATGAGAACAGCTAAGTCTCGTAGACTGCGTTGGGCAGGACATGTGAAATGAAAGACGTGCATGGAAGCTTCTTATAGGAAAACCAGAGGGAAAACCACCAGGTGGTAGACCAAAAATGAGGTGGAAGAATAACATTAACTATCATTTGAGGGAAGTAGATTATACAGGGGATGATTGAAAACATTGGCTCAGGATAGGGATGTATGGAGAGCTTATGACCGCGCGGCCTAGAACCTACGGGTTCGAGTGCCAGTGAGTAAGTAAGTAAGTATATACATTTATGTAGTATACATAGAGGGTAGTGGTTTTTACTTCCCACACGCGGTTTCTAATATGTAATATTACAGTATAGTTATTTCATTACAGTCTAGTTATTTAGGTTGGCAATCCCGGAATGTAGGAAGTTGAACTTTCAATCATGGTCGTCATTGCTGTAAGTACGACAAAACACGCTAAAAAGTTATTGATGTTAGTTTATTTTCTACTGTTTTATTTAAAAATACTAAGTAAATTAAATGGGGGGCACGCCGTAGCGTAGTGGTTAAGGCACTGCGCTACAAGCCGGAAGGTCGAGGGTTCAAGTCCCGGTGGGGTCAGGATTTTTAAACTGACCCAAACCTTCTGGCGGCACTATAGCCCTGGGGTCGACTCAGCCTCTAACGGAAATGAGTACCAGACGCTTGTTCTCGGGTTAAGGCGGCCGTCATGCAGGGCTGACATCAAGTGTCGATTGTCTAGAAATAGTGGGAGCCTTAACCTCCTACTACCCCAAAGGCCTCCTGAGGCGTGTAGTGGGAATACTTTACTTTAAGTAAATTAAATCAATGGTTTTATCCTGCAGAATACATTACCAATTTAAGGCTGAAATCCTTCATATGATCAAATAAATTTGATCTAATATTAAACATAGGAATAGACCAATCGGGATAAAATATTGGACATGTGACTTAATCATTATTATTATTCTCTCTTTTATTATGAAGTGGTTATGTTCCTTGCCTCTGGTTCCGATGGTCGGGGGATTCAAACCCGGCCGGGGTCAAATGGATCATTTTAGGACGAAAAAATCATAGGAGCAAGTCCTGGGGGAGGGATTTTAAGCCGCGGGCCCCAAGTCTGAAGATTTCAGGCTGGTAAAAGATCCTTAAGTCTGAATAAAAATGCTTCTAGGCAAAATTTACCGACTACAACGTCCTAGTTGCCTGTTAGATGTCTCAGTGAGTCGGTGTGTTGATCGCATGCCATTCAAGACATATATGAGCAAATAAAGCAACTAAAAATTAACTTGGTCTAGTAACTCCTTACAAAGGAGAGTCTATGGCTCAACAATGGTCTAAATAACTCTAACTCATTGGCACTATCGAACATGTAGGTTCATGGCCGCGCGGACATAAGCTATCCATACATCCCTATCCTGAGCTAATATTTTCCAATCAACCCCTGTATAATCTATTTCCGTCAAATCATAGTTAATGTTATTCTCCCACCTCATTCTTGGTCTACCAACTGGGCGTTTTCACTCTGGTTTTCCTACAAGAAGCTTCCATGCACGTCTTTCATTCCCCATTCGCGCCACATGTTCCGATCATCGCAGTCTACGAGACTTAACTGTTCTCATTATGTCTGGCTTCCTATAAAGACCATGTAATTCACTGTTATGGAGTATTCTCTATTCACCTGTCTGTTCATCTCCCTTTGGTCCAAAAATTTTCCTAAGAACTTTATTCTCAAATACTCGTAATCTCCTTTCCTGCCTTAAAGTAAGAGTCCATGTTTCGCACCCATATAATATAACTGGTAGAATAATAGTTTTATATATTTTCAGTTTAACGTTTTTGAAAGGGTTGGGAAGTCAAAGGTCTCTGTAATGCATAATAACACGCATTTCCAGAATTGAGCTCATGTTTAATTTCCTTGTGCATCTCATTCCTGTTAGTGATTATTTTTCCTA
Source organism: Diploptera punctata (assembly GCA_030220185.1). Taxonomy (NCBI): domain Eukaryota; kingdom Metazoa; phylum Arthropoda; class Insecta; order Blattodea; family Blaberidae; genus Diploptera; species Diploptera punctata. The sequence continues at coordinate 139,918 of JASPKZ010004960.1, forward strand.
GGTATTTGAATTCAGCCACTTCCTCAAAATTTCCCTTATTTGTCATTAGCTGTTCATTTCCATTACATAATGTATTTCTACGTGTGGCCATATATTTAGTTTTATTGATATTTACTTCCAGTCCCAATTTCTTAGTGTTACTCAGTAGTGTGTGCGTGTTGGCCTTTAGTATCTCCTCGCTATCGCCCAATAGTACTATATCATCAGCATAAACTAACAGCTTATTAATACCATTGAGTCGTAGGCCTTCTTCATCCTCTAAAGATTTAATGTGCTACGCCATAGTATATAGAACACATCTTTGACACAAACTATAACTGTAATATATCTTAGGTGAAATAGCTTTTATAAATTTCGGATAATAAATAATAATAAACATAATAATAATAAACTTAATGTTATTTAAACGTAACGGACTGCAGTGAAAACATAGTCATGTGTAACTGCTATTTATTACTTTATATTGTGTAATTCAACTCAAAATTTAAGTAATGTTGGTTAAGCAAATTAGACCAATGCATCTTTCAAAATACATTGCCAACTTTAGGGTTAAAATCACAAAAATAAAATAGTAAAAACAATAAAATCATGACAAAAATACCCACATTTATACCAACTTGTGCTTCACATTTCAACAGAGAATCGTTAAGTAATTAAAGTAATCTAGGTCGGAACAGAAAGCATTCATTACATGCCAAATGTGTCCGTGTGTTTAATCTATATCTCTCACTGAAACTAGCACGAACAGCAACTTAGCTTCGGACGGCCCGTCAAATTCCGTGTTTTTTTTATAAACTATACCTGTTTTCAAAATAAACTAAGCAGTTTTTTTCCCCCCTTTTTTTTTTGTTTTACCTTTTTTCCTTTTTTGTTTTACCTGTTTTTTAACTTTATTTTATCCTCACGTAGACACAAGGACAGGACACACACACCCAGACCCAGGGTGGAGATTTAAAATCCCCTACCGTATCAGGAATCGAACCCGGGTCGCCGGAGTGGAAGGTAGGGACTCTAACGACTACGCCACGGCGACGGACTTCGTTTGGCTGTAATTAACTTACCGATTTTGTGTTCAGAGCATGAACTGAAGTATGATACAGCGTGCCTGCTTACCTGTAACAAAAAGAACGTAAAATTAATTAGAAGAAAATAGCTGTAAAGCTGTAACAAAGAGAACGTAAAATTAATTAAAAAGAAAATAGCTGTAATAATAAAATTTAACGTGCAATGTTTTTTTTATTTGTATTTATAGCTGCTTTAACTGAAAGAGTCCTATCGCGACCATACTGTAGGTAATGATTATTGTTATGTCAGGTCTGTTATGTCTAGTCCCTCTTTCATTCCACATTCCTGCTACATGTCCTGCCCATCGCAATCTACGAGACTTAACTGTTCTTATTAAATCTGGTTTCCTACAAATATCACGAAGCTCTATTATTATGTAGTCTTCTCCATTTGCCTATTCATCTCTTTTTGGCTCGAACACAATTTTAATTAATACCGATTCCTTTTTCCATTACTCTATTAAAAATAGTCGGCCGTGGTGGACTAGTAATTTTGCTCCTTGCCTCTAATTCCGACGGTTGCGGGTTCAAAACCACGCTCGGGTACATGGATTTTTTAGGACGAAAAATCCAAGGAGCAAGTCCTCCGGGAGGGACTTTAAGCCGTGGGTCCCGAGTCTGAATATTTTCAGGCTCGTAAAAGATCCTTAATCCTGAATAAAAAGATCTCTAAGCAAAATTTACCGACCTAAACTTCCTAGTAATACCTTCGTTGCCCGTTAGATGTCTCATTGAGTCGGTGTGTTGTCCGCAGGTCATTCAGGACATCTATGAGCAAATGAGGTAACCAAAAATTAACTTGGTCTAGTTACTTCTTACAAAGGAGAGGCATTAGAGTTGCCAATTTAGCCATTTTGTGGCTAGATCTACCATTTCGAAAACATAACTAGCTATAAATTTGCGAAAAAGCTACTAATAGCTTTTCTGACATTTGTCGTCTTTTTTTTAGCCCTTCTAGCCATTTTTTAACAGTTTAATTATTCTACTATATGAATTCTGTAATAATAACTGATGGATATTAATAGATGTTGCCACAAAAAAAAGTGGGCCTAACTTATTTCCAAAGAAGAGCATGCCGAAAGAAATGTGGACATCCCCTGATGGTATTATAAATTAGACCACGTATTAATACAGAACAGGCTCAAGCCTAATTTTTAAATATACATAAATGTGGGGAGTAGATAGTGTTTCAGAGCAACAATCACTGATAGTGAGATATAAACAAAGAATATCCCACAGAAATATAATTTCTGGTGGGAACAGAAAAAAAAATCCAACTTAGATAAACTTAATGATTAATAATTTTTTAAAAATATTTAAAATTTATAATTACAGAATTCTTCGTTGTAATAGGGTCTAATATATTTATTTCTTAAAATAGAGTTTATATTCATAATTTTGTCACTATATTATAATTGCAGCAATTCCAATAGAGTAAAAGAGAAAGTATTGACAACATTGTATTTCAGAGATACAGATTAGCAAACCCGTTGCTTAAGTTTTTAAAATACAGCTTCCTTAACGGATACAGCTTGCATTTTAGCCATTTCTAGCCATTTTTAGTAGTCAGTTTTAGTCACTTTTTTCTCGTTGGGTGTTGGCAACCCTGGGCATAAAACAATATAACTACCGCGTAGAGCTATAATATTATGATACTTACTTACTCACTGGCACTATCGAACCCGTAGGTTCAGGCCGCGCGGATATAAGCTCTCCATACATCCCTATCCTGAGCTAATGCATTCCAATCATTCCCTGTATAATTTACTTCCCTCAAATCATATTTAATGTTATTCTCCCACCTCATTCTTGGTCTACCAACAGGGCGTTTTCCCTCTGGCTTTCCTACAAGAAGCTTCCAAGCACGTCTTTCATTCCCCATACGTGCAACATGTGCTGCCCATCGCAGTCTACGAGACTTAACTGTTCTTATTTCATCTGGCTTCCTATAAAGACCATGTAGCTCATTGTTATGTAGTCTTCTCCATTCACCTGTCTGTTCATCTCTCTTTGGTCCAAAAATTTTCCTAAGTACTTTATTCTCAAATACTTGTAATCTCCTTTCCTCCCTTAAAGTAAGAGTCCATGTTTCGCACCCATATAATATAACTGGTAGAATAATAGTTTTATATATTTTCAGTTTAACGTTTTTTGAAAGGAGTTGGGACATCAAGAGTCTCTGCAATGCATAATAGCAAGCATTTCCAGAATTGAGCCTATGTTTAATTTCTTTGTGCATCTCATTCCTATTTGTGATTATTGTTCCTAGGTTTTTGAATTCAGCCACTTCCTCAAAATTTCCCTCATTTGTCATTAGCTGTCCATTTCCATTATATAATGAATTTCTACGTGTGACCATATATTTAGTTTTATTGATATTTACTTCCAGTTCTAATTTCTTAGTGTTACTCAACAGTGTGTATAACATAGTGATGCATGATCAAATTTATTCTTGTAACCAAATATCAAGTAAGTGTAGCTTTTGTGAATTGAAGACACAGAAAAGAATGTTGGATAGCTTCTCATGACCAGTAAATGTATCTGATTCCAGTTTGTTGCTCACGTGACCTGCACTCTCACAAATTAGAAAATGTTCTCTCAATCTACACATGCAATATATATATCTCTCTCATCCCCTGATCTAATAATCTTATATTAACTGAACCTTGGGCAACACCAATTGAATCATGGAAATAAACAACTCCCTAAATCGAGAAAACCAAATTTCAGAGAGAGCAAAAACTTTTCAACTCTTTCAATGAACACAAACATTATCGAAAAACGTGTTAATATTGGTAAACATGTATCATATTTTTCACTTAAACATTTCAATAACCAAGGTAAAGTTATGGGACATGGAAGCTTCTTGTAAGAAAATCAGAAGGAAAATGCCCAGTTGATAGACCAAGAATGAGGTGGGAGAATATTAACATGATTTGAGGGAAGTAGGTTATACAGGGAATGATTGCAAAACATTAGCTCAGGATAGGGATGTGTGGAGAGCTTACGTCTGCCATGAACATACGGGATCGTTAGTGTCAGTGAGTTAGTTAAAGTCATCCAAAATTTTCTTTCACAGAAACTGGCGAGCTCAAGCCACTACCCTAGTCCGGTCTGTTAGTATAGGCAAAAGGTCGAAGTAAGTAGCATATTACACTGAGCAACAAAAAAAGAAACTTTTTTTTTGTCTCAGAAAGAAAAATATGTGATTCTGATAGTTTTTTTTTTTCTCCTGAATTCAAATATGATATCGATTTTTCTCGTTCACGCAACATTTCCGAGAGACAGACATTTATAATTTCAAACACTTTAATATTTTCTACATTCGTAATTACACAATATTCGAACATTCGGACTCACCTAGAAAGTAAGAAATGACCACTTTCTGCTATATTTCGCCTGTGGAGCATCCCTCTTGATGATCCAACAATAATCGGCCAGCATATTAGGATTCCATTTGCCTTGATATCTCCTTTCCATAGCTGAAATCTCCTGATGAAAGTGTTCCCTGTTTTATTTTACAATGGACAAATGGACGAAAAAATGTTTATTAAAAAATAATTATTTAAATTCATGAATTGAAACTGAAATAAAAAAAAACTGTGGGTGATTGAGAAATTTCGAATACATATTTGAAAACACGATAAAAAACGGCATTAAGTAGGCCTACAACTATTGGTACTCATGAGACAACAATCATGTTGAGCAGTGTTATTTAAGGAAGTAATTTAACAATTCAGGACATTAGGGTTTTAATTCAAATTTGGGCGTGAAATGGGCGACAAATTTAGCATAGAGATCTCTGCATACTATGTAACAAATAGACAAGGGTATAATGATGGAGTGGAGACAATCAGTGGGGGAAACGAAGAGGATTACATGACGTTGAACAGCCAATTCCAATGGATTATACTATATACCTCACAGCAACAAGAGTCCATGGGCACACAAGGCTGGGTAGTAAAATATTCACAAGTTGAAAACCAGAAAAACGATAAAAATAATACTGGACAAGTCTAAAATCACATCCTGAATTAGTTGTGCATTGAATGTATAAAAACCAATGTTTTTGATCTAGTTTTAACATAAATTGTAATTCTAAAAGAAATTAGGAATTAATTTAGCAATAAGTTTCAATAAATTAACTTTATTTATAAGAAAAATCATCATCATCCGGTATCATGGCAGCTGCCGCCGGCTTCCAGAAACCAAACGTCATTCCTTTCTGTCCATCCATTGATCTTCCTCTCTTTCTCCTTTCCATTGGGATCCATTCCATAATAATTTTAGGTAATCTTTGCTCTGGCATTCTTTTGGCATGCCCACACCACTGTAATCTTTTTTTTTTCTATTGTGTCTATGATGTCCGGCTCCTCTTGTACACCCATAATTTCCCTTATTTATTTATTTCATATTTTATCCATTCTAGATTTTCCTGCTGACCTTCTTAAACCATCCATTTCTGTACTAAAAATTCTTTTCATTTCCCTGGTAGGAATTTGCCAGACTTCAGCACCATATGTTAAAATGCTCTGAATTATGATTTGATATATATGTAATTTTCTATTATTGGTAATATTTTTGTTCCACCAAACAGAGTTTGAAGCATTTATTGCTTGTTTTGTTTGTACGATTATATTTTTAATTTCCACTGTGTTATCGCCTGAATGGTCTAATTTTGTTCCTAAATAAGTGCATTCAATACTAGGTTTTAGTTCTTCTCCATTGTTGAAATTTATATTTTCCATTTCTTCTGAAATATTCTATATAATATTATTTATAAACATTCGAACGTACATATTCAACTGTTGAAGATGGAATATATTCCGAAAGGCCTACAAAGTATTTTAACTGAAATTTTACTCAGTTGAGGACGACTGAGATTTCAAATACGTATTTTATTATTTTGATATTTTATAAGATTATTTATTAAAATTCTATGTAGAACTGTCATACGTCTTGTATCAATAATACTTTAAAGGAAAACCAATTCAAGATCGTGACTTTTTTTGTCTTATACCACCAGGTTGTATTTCATGACATTTCTGGCTTTCTCCACTGGAATTGGCGGAATTGTAATCAATGTCTTAGGTTGGGGCACCTGGAAGGTGGACGATGACATGATGGGTGATAAACGATAATGAAGCGCGAAGAGAGTTCTTAACCTAAACTTAACCTGATTTCCAGACCATAGGCAAACACAAGAATAATTCCCTTTAAGGAAAACATCCTATAGTTTCACCGAGAATCGAAACCGGGACTTCATGAAATGTAGTCAGAAACGCTGACCACTTGCCCATGAGGCTGGTCAGATCGAGAAATATATTCACCGGAATTTCCATATTAGTAGTCTGAATTGCATTAAAATTTCCGTGTGGATTTTGAGCGTTATGAACAATAAGATTTATTGTCTGTCCAACGGTTCTGTGCCCCTGTAAGATATGCGAACTAAAGGCTACTTCCATTTATGCCTCGGCAAATCATTTCCCTGCCTGCATTCCTATCCTCCTCTCTTTTCTATCTCTCTCTTGCACTTGCACTCCAGTGTTGTCAACTCAACTCCAACCTTGCATTATTCAATAACACTGGTCAACATGATTTTTGTCTCATGAGTACCAATAGTTGTACTTAATGCAGTTTTTTAATCGTGTTTTCAAATATGTATTCGGAATTTCTCCATCACCCACAGTTTTTTTTTATTTTAATTTCAATTAGTGGATTTAAATAATTATTTGTTTAATAAACCTAAATTTCTTCCCGGAAAATCTTGGCGCAATGAGCGATGAGCACGGGAAACGCATTCATCAGGAGATTTCAGCTATGGAAAAGACTTATCAAGGCAAATGGAATCCTAATATGCTGGCCGATTATGGTTGGACCACCAAGAGGGATCCTCCACAGGCGAAATATAGCAGAAAATCGTCATGTATTACTTTCTAGGTGGGTCCAAATGTTCGAATATTGTGTAGTTACGAAAGTAGAAAATATTAAAGTGTTTACGTCTCTCGAAAACCTTGCGTGATGGAGAAAAAGCGATATCATATTTTAATTCAGAAGAAAAAATACTATCAGAATCACATATTTTTCTTTCTGAGACAAAAAAAAAAGTTTATTTTTTGTTGCTCAGTGTAATCAAGAGCCATGTCACATGGGGAAGTTTGGCAATGTCCCTACTCGATATGTTACCGCGGCTGCCGTTTGACGTAGTGGGAGGGGAGTGCAGTGAAATGGTGTGAGTATATACGTGTACTTTTCTAAGAACGATGCCAGCGCTATAGGGGCACAGATCCATTGGTCCGAGTATACATGTAAAATCAGGTGGTCTCATAACAAATGTCGGTTTTGGCAAGTTAGGGAGAAACAAGAGGTGGGACAATAACATTAATCATGATTTGAGCGAAGTAGATTACACAGAGTATGATTGGAAAACAGTCGGCCGCGGTGGACTAGTGGTTATGCTCCTTGCCTCTGGTCCCAAGGGTCGCGGGTTCAAACCCGGCCGTGGTCGATGGATTTTTTAGGATGGAAAAATCCAAGGAGCAAGTCCTCCGGGAGGGACTTTAAGCCGTGGGTCCCGAGTCTGAAGATTTTCAGGCTCGTAAAAAATCGTTAAGCCTGAATGAAAAAGTCTCTAAGCAAATTTACCGAATTTTCCCCTCCTAGTACTTCCTTGGTTCCCTAGATGTCAGTATGAGGCGGAACGCTGATCACGGACCACTCAAAATGATATATAGATGAAAACAAGTGTAACTAAATTAGTATGGTTCAAATTCTTCCCTGTAGGGGGAGAGCGCCTAAATCTCTGTAAAGGGAAAACATAGGCTTACAATACAAAACAATATAATGATTGGAAAACATTGGCCCAGGATAGTGATGTGCGGAGAGCTTATGTACACGCGACCATGAACCTAAGGGTTCGATAGTTCCAGTGAGATTTTTAAGTAAGGTGAGACAATGAGTGTGTTAATGTATACCAGATGAGTTTAGCGTTCATCTGTCTGTCAACGTGTTTTATAATAAGTTTGCTACACTGTTTGAGAAATGACTAATACATATTTTACATTGTAAATATGGTGATTTTAGATTAATTTCAGGTGAACTTCTCACTTCATTTTATGCTATTTATCACTTTTTTTTTGGGAAAAATCGACATATATTTTTGCCCGATAGTTTTTGTCGAACTTACCAGCAATGACGACCATTATTGAAAGTTCTACTTCCAACATTTCGGGGTAGTCAACCTAAATAACTACACTGTAATATTACATTTACAGCCACGTGCGGGAAGTAAAACTACTGCCCTCTATGTATACTACGTACAATGTATATACAGAAAATATCCAAAAGGTAGTGTTAATATACATTATACGAAACAAATCACTGCATTTTAAATGAACTGAACTTTATTTGAAACAATATAAAATAATAAATACGTTCTTGCGGCCATGTTATCAATAATTGTTCTCAAGGCCTCCTGTTGTTTCAACTAATAAACATTGCCCACACTGTTAACGTTAGTCAATTGTTTATAATGAACACAAATATTTCCAACAAAAATGTTATTATTTTGAAAACACCATCGAGCAAAATATAATGTACAACGCACGTTTGTGAAGTGTTTTATAGAATCTCGGAAATTAAAAACCTTTTTCCTCGATTCTGTAAAAACCACTTCCCAACCTCGCATCGTAATATACTCGGTAATTATTCATAATACTGCAACAGTAGATTGTGCGTTTTTCCGGTTTTTTACACGCTTTACATTAGCTTGACCTGTATCTATCTGTCTATTTATCTATGTAACGGAATCTTTCAACGCGATTTTCACCCACTTAAAATCATTGGATCGACTTGAAACTTTGTATACTTGTAGAGGACCCGTGACAATACAATAATTTCATATTTATTTTCTAAAATCCTGGCCATAATCATCAGAAAATAAAAAAAAGTGTTGTTGCATCAATGTAACGGAATCTTTCAACGCGATTTTCACCCACTTAGAAACATTGAATCGACTTGAAACTTTGTATACTTGTAGAGGACCCGTGACAATACAATAATTTCATATTTATTTTCTAAAATCCTGGCCATAATCATCAGAAAATCAAAAAAAGTGTTTTTGTATCAATGTAACGGAATCTTTCAACGCGATTTTCACCCACTTGGAAACATTGGATCGACTTGAAACTTTGTATAGGATCCATGACAATACAATAATTTCATATTTTGTTCTAAAATCCTGGCCAGAATCATCCGAAAATCAAAAAAATGAAAACTGGTATAAAAGGTTGCGGACTTGTCGAGTTTTTAGTCAATCGTTGTAAGAGCTCAGTTGGTAGAGCAGTGAACTCTTAGTGATATATAATTTCCGTAAGCCATACGTCGCTGGTTCAAATCCGACTGGGAGGTTTTTTTTTTTATAGAAGAGTATTACTTTCAGCTCATACTACAATAGTATCGAATTTAAAAATATTACATTTTTATCTTATTCTGTAAAATATTAAAACTAAAAAATAAAAAATAAATAATAGTTTTAAAAAACTAAAAGAACACGCTTTATTAGAAAACTAAAAAATGAAAAATAATTTTAATGTCCAATACGCTTGGGATAAAATAAAGTGGTCAACAAAAAAATCATTTCCAACACATATAGAATAAAATTAGAGTTATCAACAAAAAGAAAATAATTTTACCATCAAAAGCGTGGGGTGCTTTTTATGATTTTTACATTTTCTTCTTAGAGAGCTTACTTTTACCAATATCTGTTTATTATCAAATATATTAATTGATATAGAGCACCCCACGCGTTTGATGGTAAAATTATTTTATTTTTGTTGATAACTCTAATTTTATTCTATATGTGTTGGAGATGATTTTTTTTTGTTGACCACTTTATTTTATCCCAAGCGTATTGGAAATTAAATTTATTTTTCATTTTTTAGTTTTCCAATAAAGCGTGTTCTTTTAGTTTTTTAAAACTATTATTTATATATTTTAATTTATGTGGGTTACTATGGCATAGAATCCCTGAGACATTTCCTTAAATTTGCTATAATTTACATTATAATATTTTTATTGCAGCCAAAATAGTCATGATGAAAGGAAGGAGAGCTACACTGAAATTTACATATTTGCTTATTCAATATTGTTTTTGTTATTTTTTGTGCACAGCTCAAAGTGATAACGGTCACATGTCTTTCCACCTAACATATATTCGCAGTCTATATTTGGTTCATGAAACTTTTGTGTACTTGCATATCAGGTGGTGGACTGCCAACCTAGTGGTGACATGTCTCATTTAGAAATTTTCTTTTATCCATGCACGGCCCCGGTGTTGTAGAATTCTGGTTTATTTATTCTCTTCTCTTGTTCAGTGTTACTAGCAGCTTCTGTGATGCGCCGATGTTGGGAAAGAGTATGCTTGCCTGAGGTCGTCGATGTGGAAAGTTACTTTCGCCAGTTGGTATCAGACTTTTTACTTGTTTACATATCTTGCTTTCACTCTTTCTAGGGAGGATAGATTCATTGTTTAAGCGGACCGACTGGTAACAATGTTTAAAATTGGCAAAAAATTATTTTTTCTTTTTTTTTCTTTCTTTTTAATAACTCTGATTCTTTAGGATCATTTTCATGTACACATTTTTATTGTAGGAGCAAAACTGAGTCCGTGGCATAAGGGTTAAAATACCCTTCCACATATGGTCAGCATGAATACTTAAATTTGAATATGAGTTTTTTTTTTCTGTTTCTATTTTTTGACATTTTCTAAAACTTAATATGCTCCTTATGATGCAATTTGTATGCTACCAAAGTGAAATTTTGAGGTTAGACTCCCCAATATATGCTAACTGAATTTTGTTATGTAGTTACTAGTCTAAGACACATGTGTTCTTTTAAATTGAGATGAAAAAAAATAATGAGTGATAGAAAATATATATTTTTTTAAAATTAAAAATAAGCGTATATTCCCTTTATGAATATTTTTGCATAGTAAATATGTTTAGTGGAATCACAAAGACTCTGAACCTCTAATTTCATCAGAAAATATTTAAAAATGCATCGTAAGGAGCATTTTTTTTTTAGAAAATATTAAAAATATAATTTTAAAAAAATAAATGGTTCCAAGACGTCCAGAGAATGTCAAATTCCCGTTTACCAAAGATGATTTACCACCTCAACCCTAAAGGCAAAAGAGACCTCGGAAGACCATTCAACCGATGGAAAGATCAGTTTTTGTAGTCGCAGAACGGGCATCATCACCCAATACTGCATTCGGAAGAAGAAGAAGAAGAAGAAGAATCATAATTCTGAAACTATTCTAATTATAAACACCAAACTTTACAGAAACGCTACTATAAGCACATAATGTATGCCATAAACATTTGAAAACAATCAGATGAAAACTAAATGAACATTGAAATTCACCAGTCCCCTCAGGAGTCCCCCATCTAGGGGACATGTGGATGGCGACCACAAGGTGCCCAAGCTGAACAAAGCATTGCTTCCACTTACTTGTGTTTTGCTCCTTACTTTTATCTTACTATGGAAACAAATTTAGAAAAACATAACAGATTAAATGGTATAATTAGGAGAAATTTTGGAAAACAAATGAGGAAAGAAATCCAATTGAGATTTCATAATGCCATAGCCAAACCTGCTCTACTATACGGAAGTGAATGCTGGACACTTCGAGCAAAAGATAAATCCCGCATTAATAGTTCACAAATGAGATTCCTCCGATCACTAACTGGAGTAACATTAAGGGATAGAATGAAAAGTGATGAGATAAGAATGCAGTGGAATAGTAGGGAAATGGTTGAACATATACAAAATTATCAGATTAAATGGTTCCAACACGTCCAGAGAATGTCAAATTCCCGTTTACCTAAGATGATTTACCACCTCAACCCTAAAGGCAAAAGAGACCTCGGAAGACCCTTCAACCGATGGAAAGATCAGTTTTTGTAGTCGCAGAACGGGCATCATCACCCAATACTGCATTCGGAAGAAGAAGAAGACTTTTATCTTTATCCGATCTGGTATTTCTTCCTTTCTTCCACTTATTTATACCAGACTCTTTTAACTTTACTATCTAACCTCTGTCCACTGCTGTGGTCTCGAGGTAGCGTGCTGCCTTGTCACGCAGCGGGCCCCGGTTCCATCTCCGGTCGGGGCAGTTTTTCTGGGTGAGGTTTTTATCGGGGTTTTCCCCACCTGTAACACAAATGTCAGGATAACTTTAAGGCCCAAACGGTCCCCGAAATCATATGGCCATCATCATCATCATCATCCTTCACCGGTGTGGAAAGCAACGGGAAGCTACCACACCTACACAATTCCCTAGTAAAGCTGCAAGCATAGCATGAAAATGCTATGATTGCAGTGAAGGACCTGCCTTCGGGGCAGAATTACTATGGATGGATCTAATCTCTCTTGGTTAACTCTTGTTTTCTTCGGCCCCGACGCTATTAGGACATCCGAAGGCTAGGGAGTCATTCCTTTCTTCCATTTCTTCTTTCCTTTATTTTCTTTTCTTCTCCAGAAAAGCCTAACCAGAGCCTATAAGATGGCAGCCCCATCACTGGTCTTCCCTTCCTTTGGCCAGAAACCAATCGAAGGGACTATTATTATGCTTTTAAGTCTTATACGAGAATTTCCCGGAAGGATCAAACTTATGACGAACAAAGGAAATATCTCTGGGCTGTGCTATGAAATGCTGGAGGAAAATTTTTCTATAGGATCGTAACAGGCCTTGGCCTAATACTTGGAAAGAAGAAGAAGAAATTCACCAGTCGGTCCCCTTAAGATGCCGTAAGTCAGTGTTGTATAATTTTTACTCTAAACAGCATCATTGCCGATTCTAGAGTGAGAGATCTGGGGCACGCCGTAGCGTAGTGGTTAAGGCACTGCGCTACAAGCTGGAAGGTCGAGGGTTCAAGTCCCGGTGGGGTCAGGATTTTTAAACTGACCCAAACCTTCAGGCAGCACTATGACCCTGGGGGTCGACTCAGCCTCTAACGGAAATGAGTATCAAACGCTTGTTCTGGGGTAAAGGCGGCCGTCTCGCAGGGCTGACAACCCGGCTGACATAAAGGTCCGATTGTCCAGAAAAAGTGGGAGCCTTAACCTCCTACTACCCGAAGGGCCTCCTGAGGCCTGTAGTGGGATCACTTTACTTCACTTTACTTAGAGTGAGAGATGTAATGTTTCTTATTCCATGAATTGTCAGTATTGCATAATTTTTATTATCAAGCATGATTACGCCTATAAATTTGATCATGTGATAAATATAATTTAAACACACGTCTTATTTGCAGGTTAATGTTGTTTGAAGTAGAAGACTAAGGATTAAAGCATAGTAGGATGTGTATTCAAGTGGAAACATCAAAATACAGAGATATGCTCGTATGGAACACCAAACCCGTGCTGTCTGTGATATGAAATCCTGTGGGATCTCCTTTCCGCTGCAGCTTGTGTATTATTCATGACTGCTTCGTGATAAACATTCCTCTGCTCCTCTTCATTTTAACACAATTTCAACTTGTGCACTCCATTCCTTCCTCAGAATATTAACTACATGTGGACATACCTCAATCTTAAAGGTCTAAATCAGGGGTTTTCAAACTGTGTCCATGGGGAGGCGCAGAAGTTTCTCACGAGAGGCGCAAAAACTTAAAAAAAAAAGTATAAATATGATCGTCGGCCGCGGTGGACTAGTAGATTCTAATTCAACCTGGGAAGTTACTACAGACCTTATGGGCTACGCCAGTGTCCCCCTACCTAAAGAGGGTATATGTTGCCAAACTCATAATAACGGTATTTGTTTGACTATTTAACTCATGCCCCAAATGGGAGTCAATGACCAATCACGTTTCAATGATTTCTGTTTTACAACCAATCAGAGTCTTGTTTCACGAAATATTTATCAGTGTTATAATTACCGTATTAAACAAAGCTCCTCCTTTTTAATATTCTGAACAGGTCTGACCGTTATTTTGCAGTGACTGAGCCTATAAGAAATACGGCTACCAGATTGTATATATAGTGCATACATCTCAACATTTGTAGCAATTGATTATACCACCAAAAAAAGAAACCACTGTTTGCACTTTCTTAAATGTATTTTTTCCCAGGTAATAATCCACAAAAATATAATTGTCATATTTACATCATACATCACAAATGAATTAATATATAGTTTGATGTGTTTCATTTTTTTCTCCACTAGAGAGCATTCTTACAATATTGCGTTCCTTTGGCAATAAATAGTATGATCTGGTTGCAGTGATAAACAAAAGAAGCAGTAGAAGCGTACCTATCGTTTCTCATTTGTTTTCAAACATCGCCATTTACATTAAATATATAAATATTTTAAAATAACTATAGTTAAATAATGATTTGTGAGTAAACAGCTTAATTGTATTCGTTAAATAGTCCTAACAAATGCCACTCTTGATTTCCAAATTCTCTAGATAAATTCACTCCTCACTTCGTGAGTCGTGAATTTATCGATAATTTGGAAATCACTCGTGGCATTACTTATGATAACCCATTCGCTTCAGGTTTAAATGCTCAATGAATTTCCTCAGAAACCGGATTTAAGTTACCGTAAATTTATATTGACTATTTTCACACATTCAAAACAAACAAAATATATCGGTACTTGAGATAAGAATAAGGGTGAAGGCAAAAAAAAAAACATTCCCCTACTTTTCATAAATGTTAACAAAAGATTACCCTGCCAAGGGATGTACAAAATATTCAAAAATATATAACAGCAGAATTAAGCGAGTGTGCCTCATCTTCTGAGTTGAAGGCCATTTAACTGCCGGCGAGTCTACCTCGTCTTTTGAGGCGAATGGGTTAAGGAGGTGGAGGGGCAAGGTTAGCAGTGATTTTTCCAAATCTATGTACAATACATTTCAAAAATATAGTTTTTCTTTTACGGCTTGCAAACTAGTTTTATAGTAAATATGAGAGTCGACACTTTCACATAGGATAGTACAAATCTGCACAAGCTCAGTGACAAGTGGTAACTGCTATTTTCTTTAAGAGGGGGTGGCTTGGACGGCTCCAACTTACAACTATGTACCTGCTGTGTTGCAATCTTCAGGTTTATGTAAGGATTTCTCTCAAGAAAATACTGTTAAAATGGCAACCCAGTTCCCTATTCCAAACACACAGTTAACTTCCTGGGTTGAATCTGAGAGTAGTTATCCTCTTTGCCTCTGGTCCCGACAGTCGCGAGTTCAAACCCAGTCGCGGTCGAATGATTATCTTAGGATGGAAAAATCCATGGAGCAAGTCCTCTGGAAGGGACTTTAAGCCGTGGGTCCCAAGTCAGCTCGTAAAATATCCTTAAGCCTGAATAAAAAGGTCGCTAAGCAAAATTTACCGTCCTGCTTTATCCTATGAACCCTTCAATTTACAATACACTAATTTCTCGTGCCAGTTATTTAAATGTGTCGGACCGCACTGAAAACAAAATCACGCATAACTGTTATTATTACGTTTATTGAGTATTACCCGTTTAAGGATTAAGCGCAGTTGTTGACGGATAGCGTTGCAGTCGTATTTATGCAGGAATAGAACACGTGACACTGCTATCTACGAAGTGTAGAGGGGAATGGGACGTGGGACGCTGACAGTGCAGGTCTAGTAGAAAGTTTGTTAGCGGTGCACATTGCAATATGTAAATTATCTTTCTGCCTTGTGAATTAATCACTTTTCTTGGAGACTTTTAGGCGTCTCCATACTTATACAATATAAACGTAGCTATATAATACAAATTGTTGTATTGACACGAAACCACTGTTCAAGAGTGAATGACGTGGTTACAAGTGCTATTAAAAGACGTCTCCGTACTTGGCTGACAGACTGAGTTAACAAATATTGTTCATAAATAAATACACGTTGTTCAGTGAAAAAATTATTAGCCATTATACAGTTTATACTTTACACTCAACAGGACACGTCCCTGGGGGCACACCAGGGCACGGCTCGGATTAGTGCAGAGGGGAGCAACTGTGCTGGTTCCCGGCTAAGCCTACGGGCTCGTGGACAAACCAGGAGATGAGCACCTGGATGTATTAAAGTCTCACACTTTGGTGCTTGAGGATTCAAGCCCTAGCCGGTCTCACAACGGCTGCAGGATGCGTCCCTGGAGGTAGAACAGAGGAACGGTCGGTGGAACTGCGACAGCAGTCGTCCCGGCTAGGCTCGAGGAGCCCGTGGACCAAATGTGGGGTCGTCAGGAATGAGCGACCTGACGTACTATGTAGCTCAGCAATTACCCTGAAGTTGCTACTCTAACACCTTCTCCCTGAGGTGTTGGGTTAAGGTCGAGAACTTGAACATGGACGCGAAATAGATAGGGAGGACAAGATTCTGGGACTTGGGAGTATGGTCTTTGACCGAGGTATCCCAAGGGGTGGCGGCATGGGCCCCAGATTTACACTCATACACACGCGATTCACCTTAACTTATGTTTTATAAGATACATATTTTAAAATTGAAATAACTTATACACACGTAATTCAGTTTACACCTTATCTACTCGAGGTACACTATCTGACTGTGAATGCGTGGGGTGTGCTCGTAAACTGCTGAGTCAGCGCACATTTCAAGTCCCGTGCCTGCACGTGTAAGCCTTCGTTGTCGCACAGCACAAAGCCCGCGTCTGCCGTCCACTACTACACTGATCTCACTGTATATAATATATACTCATACAAGGAGTTTCCAAAAATAGTAATAGGAAACAAAATCATAGAACAGGTGAACCACTCAATTATCTAGGATGTGGCAATTCATTTAATTATGATAATGATATAAATAATAAAATAGCAAAATTCCAGGAAGTATGTGGTACGATAAAACGATCACTAAATAACAAAACAACAAGAGAGACCCAATTGAAATTTTTATAAAATGTTGGCAGTACCGGTACTGCTCTATGGTTCAGAAACCTGGATACATAAAAAACTAGATCTAAGTAGGATAACGGCGGCAGAAATGAAATTTTTGAGATCTGTTAAAGGGTGCACAAAGGAAGACAGAATCAAGAACACAGAAATAAGACAGGAACTCGAAATATTTGCAATAACTGATAAAATAGATACATATAGACAAAAATGGAAGCAACACATAGACAGAATGAATGAAGATAGATATCCAAAACAAATAACAAAAATACAAACCTAAAGGCACCCGAGATGTGGACAGACCTAGAAAGAGATGGGCTGAAGTCGGAACGAGTCAACAGACCTAATCCATGAAAGCAGATGATGATGATGACAAGGAGTTTCCATGCCCCTCTTTCATTCCCCATTCGTGCCACTTGACCTGCACATCCCAATCTACGAGACTTAACGTTTCTTATTACGACTGGTTTGCCATAAATATCATGTAGCTCACTGATATGTAGTCTCTCCGTTCGCCTGTCTGTTCATATCTATTTAGTCTAAAATGTTTCCTGTGAACATTACACTCAAATACTTGGAATAGTTTCTCCTCCCTTAAAGTAAGAGTCCATGTTTTGCATCCACAGACTAATGGGAGTAACAGACGAATAGATATTATTGCATTTATACCATCTTCTAAAATTGGTATGATATTAGATCCCATAATTCGTTTTGAGACTCATAGTGGCCAACCTGAGGACGTTGACTCTGAAAAGAAAGCCATATATGAGCCAACAACTGACTATTACAAAGACTATTTAACTCATGTCGCAAATGGTAGTCAATGACCAATCACGTTTCAATGAATTCTGTTTTACACCAATGACAGTCGTGTTTCACCTCCCTCTTTATCGATTTCTCTTTATCAGCTCCTACTTTTGTGATAAAGAAAGCTCCTCCTTTTTTTAATATTCTGAACAGGTTAGACCATTATTTTTCTCCAACAAATACATTGAATATAGCAAATAATGAATATATTCAGTGATTTTACTGAGTTGTTTTATCAAAATATAAATGATTAACCTATTAACCTATAATGTTGATTATAATAGTTTGATGTGTTTCATTATTTCTCCACTAGAGTGCATTTCTTACAATATTGCGATCCTATTTGGCAATAAATAATATGATCGAGTTGCAGTGAATACACATAACCTCACATTTCTAATTTGTTTTCAAACATCGCCGTTTACATTAACTATATAAACATTTTAAAACACCGGTAACTATGTTCAAATAATTATTTTTTAGTAAAGAGCTTAATTTTATTCGTTAAATAGTCCTAACAAATGCCACTCTTGATTTCCAAATTCTCTAGATAAATTGGAAATCACTCGTGGCATTACTTATGATAAATACCAACTAGATAGTATAACTCTCACAGGATTGGTGACCGGGGCAAGAGGTACTATACCAGGATTCTTAGCCAAATTGTGGAATTCCTTACATTTGGACTGGTTGTCTCTTTCTAAAATTGCCATCGCTGCCATTAGAGGATCAATTTCAATTTTAAGAAACCATATTTACAAAATTTCTACTTTATAGTATGTATACATCAATTAGGTCTACAATTTGAATTTTTAAAAATATATTTACAAAATGTATTTCATCAATTCCAAAAATTAATTGTCTGTATCACTTTGTCCTTGAGGCAATCCTCTAATGAGGAAAGTTGTATGCATAAAAAAAACAAGATTCTTATAAAACTTATTTCTCTGCAGAAACGAAAAATGTGACAAATTCTCCTCCAAATATTCGTAAAACTGGGAGTGGATGGGGGTTGGGTGAAATGAAATCTGAAAAAAAAAACGGAATGAAGACATCTTTTCCTTATGCGGGCAAATTGAACTCAACAAAAGAAACTACCTCGTCATCAGATTTAAAAAGAATGCTCTGAAATTCAAGAACGTGCATGTATGGAATTGAAATGTGAAACAGCAGATCATCAAACTGTTTCAAATTAAAAGACGGCAGTACTGGTATGGGTTGAAGGGGGGCTGAGGCCATAGGTGAACTGAAGAACGAGAACAGAATTAAATGTTATCGACTTATCGATTTCCACGCCTTGCTTCATACGAGATGGAAGGAATAGGTTGGGATGCTCAGTAGCTATATAGCAGACATCTGCAGATGCCAGTTTTTATATTTCTCTACATCTATACAAACATCTCTTATTATACAGCAGGTTTTACTATAAGCAAACGTCAGATGTGTATCGACCACAATTCTGAATTTTTCAGTAAAACTTTTACATCCTTATGCATAGGCTCATGTTGAGAAAGATACGTTCCCAAAATTCTAATACAAATGTAAACAAAGAGTTGCTTTTATTAACATTCGGTTTAACCTTAAAATCTTAATATATAAAAATTAGAGTCTGTGTGCCTGTTCGACCATTATGGACTCAAAAAACTACTTGACCGATTTGATTATTTTCCCCCGTCATTTAGAGATATTTTTGGGCAATAAACGTAATATAACATTACTCTACACACTATAGAGCCGGAGACTTAAAAAAAAGGTATCGGGGCACTAAAAAGTAGCTTAAAATTGCGTATTTGAGAATAAAGTAATTAGGAAAAATTTTGAACCAAAGAGAGATGAACAGACAGGTGAATGGAGAAGACTACATAACAATGAACTACATGGTCTTTATAGGAAGCCAGATATAATAACAACGTTAAGTCTCGTAGACTGCGATGGGCAGGACATGTTGCACGTATGAGGAATGAAAGACTTGTAGGAAAGCCAGAGGGAAAACGCCCACTTGGTAGACCAAGAATGAGGTGGGAGAATAACATTAACTATGATTTGAGGGAATTAAATTATACAGGGAATGATTGGAAAGCATTAACTCAGGATAGGGATGTATGGAGAGCTTATGTCCGCGCGGCCATGAACCTACGGGTTCGACAGTGCCAGTGAGTAAGTAAGTAAGTACATGGATTACTCTGCCTAAACCATAACAATTCACCAAATTAACACAGAATTGAATATGTAAAAAAAATCTATAAAAAGTCCGCAACAGCAGATGTCTATCTCTTACGAATAACTCTCAATAACCATCATTGTTTTTCTGCTAATTGATGCTAAGAAGATCGGGATGAGTAGATTCCCGGGCAAGCGTAGCAGCGCACGGCAAGTACTTTTTTACGGATAACTCTCAATAACCATTTTTGTACATCAACTCATTTGCGTAAAGAAGATCGGGATAAGTAGATTCCTGGGCAACGTCAGGTAATTAGCACGGCATATCTTACAATAATTACGATATATTTATAATTTACAAAATCTCAATTCAGGAGCCTCATTTTTTTAATCCTCAAAAAAATATATATTAGGCCTATTTGGCTGCCTAGAAACCAATTAAGCACAAACATTATATATATATATATATATATATATATATATATATATATGGTATGATAAGAAAAATAAATGCCTGGACGGGATTCGAATCCCGTCCAGGCATTTATTTTTTTTATCATACCATATTAAGCTTGCATTGCTCAATGTTAAACATTTAATTATAACATTATATATATATATATATATATATATATATATATATATATATGTGTGTGTGTGTGTGTGTGTGTATATTGAATATTTTCACGGATATAAGTATGCATAAGAAAGATTTCTTGGGTTTTGCTCGTCATGGATTCAAGTTCGGCATCTGGCCACTGATTCCGACGTTTCGGTATAATCCCACATCCATGACGCGAAAACCCAAGAAAACTTTCTTACATATATAAATATATATAAACTTTACTTCGGGATGCAGGAATTCGGTTAGTTTATGCAATTCCTGTGTAACGGATTTTTTCATTACGAATTACTTTTTATCCCCTTCACAAACGACTCAGTTTTAAGTTAACTGAAAAGATAGATAGCTATACTTAAATTAAGTTACACGCATAATGGATCTTAAAAATGTTAATTTCAGCGACTACATGAATACAAAGTGAATGTACTGTCAGTTGCTGGCTTGTTGAGCTGCAATATATTGACGATGGCCGTTGTCCGCGCGATGATCCATCATTAATTTAAAGGTGCTTTTGCTCACGTATGCAAACTCGCGAGTCGTTTACAAGCGACGTAGCAATTGTTTGCTAAATTCATCTCATTCATTCAATGTCTGTCATTAATGTGTGCCCATTACTTCCTATCTCCCCTCTTATACAAAAGGACAGCCACTCTCACAAACAGTTAAAATATAAGCTTACCAAACATTTCCTTTCAATATAATATATAAACATACGTATATGTTCATTATTCTTTTATGTATGCATTTGTATATATACATATATTTTTTTTCTTTTCATATCATATATATATATATATATATATGTGGTATGATAAGAAAAATAAATGCCTGGACGGGATTCGAACCCGGATCTCTAAGTCTGTACCTCAGTGTGATATCCATTACACCACCAGGCGAATCCAATTCAAACATTTATTTTTCTTATATATGTATTATATTCCCCATTATTACTAGATGTCGCGAGAACTCGGTCTTCACTGCCATCTAGTAGCTGACTATAACAAGTAAGCAAATTAAAGAGAACATTTTTACCTTAGAGCAGTGACGCTTTATCGATGTTATAATTAAATGTTTAACATTGAGCAATGCAAGCTTAATATGGTATATAGATCCGGGTTCGAATCCCGTCCAGGCATTTATTTTTCTTATCATACCATATTAAGTTTGCATTGCTCAATGTTAAATATTTAATTATAACATCTATAAAGCGTCACTGCTATAAAGTAAAAATGTTCTCTTTAATTTGCTTACTTGTTATAGTCAGCTACTAGATGGCAGTGAAGACTGAGTTCTCGCGACATCTAGTAATAATGGAGAATATAATACATATATAAGAAAAAAAAATGTTTGAATTGGATTCGCCTGGTGGTGTAATGGATATCACACTGAGGTACAGACTCAGAGATCCGGGTTCGAATCCCGTCCAGGCATTTATTTTTCTTATCATACCATATTAAGCTTGCATTGCTCAATGTTAAATATTTTATAACATATATATATATATATATATATATATATTAGGAATGTTCCACGATACAGTGTTTCTCCTTCAACCCAAAGTGATTTGTCGCCAGAGGTCCCTGTCTAAAGCATCTTCACCCCTCAAATCTCTAGCTTCCATACTTCTCTTCACTCCATCTATCCAAAGTTCTCTAGGTCTGCCTCTTCCACTTCTTCCATTAGCTTTCCAATTAAGGATCTTGTTGGTATTCTCTCTTCTTCCATTCTTATGAGGTGCCCATACCATTTCAAACGTATTTCTTCTATTTTCCTCTATGTTTTTTTTTTATTATCAACTTGCATAATTTCCCATATTGTCTATTATATTTTGAAATGTTATTAAGACAATAATAGTTTAATTATATTTAATGATTTTAGGGTTCAGTCTCTCAGTTTATAGGTAGAGCTACTTTTTACATAAAAATGTAAGTATAGAAGAGGTAACTGAAATCTCAGCAATTTTATAAGGTTGTAAAATGTGAAGTTCTTTCGGAATACATGCTCCATTCTCAGTAAGTAAATCGGTACTTTTTACATGCCACACGTCAATCGGGCCTTGCAATGGCACGGCCTGACGGGAGGAGGATTTTAAACTATAGATCATTCACTTTTCTGATCACACAAGAATATGTAGTGCCTTCCCGAATGAGAGATCAGCTGAATGTCAGAGCCTCCTCCCAGACACACAATATTAAGAGGAAACACATCATCTACACACTTCATACTAAACATGACTAATGTAATAATAATGGTGGCCGGTTGATGCTTGGGGATCATTTGGACCTTAAAGTTATCTAACGTTTGTCTTAAAGGTCACGAAAATCTCCCCAAAAATCAATAAATAAAAACAATTTCACGCAGGAAAATTTTCCGACCAGGGATCGAACACCGGCAGGTCATGTTGTACGAATGGGGAATGAAAGAGGGACTTGGTGGCTCCTTGTAAGAAAATCAGACTGGAAGAGCACAGTAAAAAAGGGAATAATTAGATGGGAGGATAACATTAATCATGATTTGGTTGATGCAGATTATACAGGGAATGCTTGATAAACATTAGCTCAGGATAGGGATGAATGGAGAGCTTAAGTCCGAACGGGCATGTTCCACGGGTTAGATAGCAACAGTGAGTTATATATACGTCTTTAGCCATGGTTTTAGATAACATTAGTAACTCGGCCCAACGTGTACAGGGGGCATAAGCCGTAACTGTGTACAGTTGGGGTAACTCTTGACAAGCGCGTTCTCGTCGCAGGGGTGAACACAGAATCTTTAGTGACTAAGTTCTGTCAAGGACCCAATCTCTCGGGCATAACGAGGGTCCCTGTCCAGAGATACGGGTGAAGACCTCAAGCTTCAATAAAGTCGAGACGAGTGGAAGAGGCAGCCCTCCACCTGGGATTTATAGAGATGGAAGCATGTTCAAATGCTTTGAGGTAGAAGCCCCACCATTGGACTCATTCGGCAGCAGACCGGTTACCCGCTACGAGGAACTCCTCGGATAGATAATGTAGGAAAACCGAATCGACATTGGAAGTTATATATATACATCCCTAGTAATTCTGCCCGAAGGCAGGTCCTTCACTGCAATAAATGCATGTGCATGCTAGGCTTGCAGCTTCACTAGGATATTGTAGGTGTGGTATCTTCCCGTTGCTTTCCACACAGGTGAAGGATGATGACGATAATGATGATTATGGCCATATGATTTCGGGAACCGTTTGGGCCTTAAAGTTTTCCTGACATTTGTCTTACAGGTGAGGAAAAACCCCCACCTCATTCTTGGTCTACCAACTGGGCGTTTTCCCTCTGGTTTTCCTACAAGAAGCTTCCATGCACGTCTTTCATTCCCCATTCGCGCCACATGTTCCGATCATCGCAGTCTACGAGACTTAACTGTTCTCATTATGTCTGGCTTCTATAAAGACCGTGTAATTCACTGTTATGGAGTATTCTCTATTCACCTGTCTGTTCATCTCCCTTTGGTCCAAAAATTTTCCTAAGAACTTTATTCTCCGATTCCGATTGAGGGTCTTTCCACTTTTCAGCGGTTGCCCTTTTACCAGCCGGCTGTTGGCCCTTCACATCCACATGTGTCAATCACAGAGGTAGATGATCAACAGCCAGTGTAGGGGTGACATGTGGTTAGCATGTCGAGTCCCCCAGCCGTTATAGCTGGTTCCTCAACCTGGAGCCGCTACTTATTGTAGCTACCCAATTGCCTCACGATGCTGGGTGGGCACCGGTTCCATACTGGCCGAAATACCATGGAGACTCGAACCAGCGCAAATCCCGTAGCTCTGCGCCAAGGCTTCCTGCCTTAACCGCTCGGCTACGGCGCGGGACAGTTATGGATACTTTCGATGTTTATTAGATAGCATCGGTGAATATCTCTCTGACGTTTTTCATACATATTTTCACGAGTACAGCCTCAACAGCTTCATTCTTTCGGAATTCGCTACTAAGTTATCATGAAAACTTAGAATTAGTGATGACTCTAATCAATACCTTACAGAACAAACTTATGTTACTACAAGAGTGCTTCAGGTGCAAATTAATACTTGAACAAGCCGTAAGAAATTGAACATAAGGGTTCAATAATGAAATTAATATAAGTTGGTAAGAGGCACTCGAAAGAGCATTAAGTTATAAGTCTATGATTTGTCTTTTATGAGTTCGTTCAGTGATCCTGTCCATATTCTGCATTGTTTGTAATGGTATCGCTCACACTTTTGGTCGCATATCTTGCATTCACACGAATCACTCGGTTGGTGGAATTTTGTATTTTTGCACATTTTGTGATGATATCCGTGTGTTGCCATGCCTATGATTCTGTGCCTTTGTGGTTGGTTACTTCCAGTCCACTCTCTGTTTACCATGGCATCTGAGGCGTAGAAATATTCGTCGATCTCTTTTTCTCTCTGTTTCTTTTTTTTCGACGACTTTCTTATATGGCTACGTTGCTGGCAGTAGTAATCCTTTGCCCCCTTTGTGCCAGGTCCTCTAGGAAGAAGGTTTCCTTGGCTAGCATATAGGCCATTCTAATCTTGTGTGTATTTGCTTGCACCTAATGCCTTTTTGATGAACTCTTGGTTTTACTTTTTTTCCTAACCTGCTCCAAATCGCTGGTCGATAGTTCTTCTCCATATCATTCAGTTCTATCCCTAGGTGACGATCGGGTGGATCACTGATACGAATAATTTCATTCATGGGCTGTTACTAATTTTTTACGATGTGATGTCCTTTGGTCAATAATAAATTAAACTCTGCTATCACTATCTCACCACCTACAAACCTAATATTGTTCCCGCAAGGCTAAAGCAGAATGTAAATGACGAGACAAGCATATGGTAGATTTCTTACCTAGTTCATAAAATATGGAAATAATCAAAGGACATTCAGTTGCTAATGTTAACCGAATTCTTCCTAAAGTGATAAAAACCATTTTATATAAAAACACTAGCTAATACTCGGCGTCTTTCATTCATTCCCCTTACGTACCACATTTCCTGCCCAATCGTAGTTACGAGACTTATATCTGGTTTCCTATAAAGGTCATGTAGCTCCCTGTTTTTGTAGTCTTGGCTTGCTCCATTCGCCTTTTGTTCATCCCTCATCTCTCTTTGGTGAATACGAGTTATTCCGTGATTCTTTTCTTTCTTCCCTCCTTAAAGTAAAAGTCCACGTTTCTTACCCATACAATATAACTGGTGAGAATAACAGTTTTTATATATTTTCAGTTTATTGTTTTGAGGCCTTTGGGATGGCATGCCTGGAGTAGTCCCCGCCCAGATAATCGAAATTATAAATCGCTCCATCCAAAAATAAAAAATTAAGATAGAAATCTGAACATTTTCCATAGAAATCGCTGTGCTGTGAGAATGAGATTTTTTTTTTTTGCCTTCTGAAGAAAAATTTAATGAAATTGTCATGTCCATTTTTTTTAATCTTCTCAAATGCAAGTTTTTTCATAATTATGTGGAGAACTGGTGCAATAACAATAGTAGAAAGGGCGATTAGGAGATTTTTTTTTTGCCTTCTGAAGAAAAATGTAATGAAAATTGTCCGGTCCTTTTTTTTAATATTCTCAAATGCAGTCCATGATTGTGTGGAGGACTGGTGCAAGAACAATAGCAGAAACGGGGATTAGGAGATTTTTTTTTGCCTTCTGAAGAAAAATTTACTGAAATGGTCATGGTGTCCATTTTTTTTAATCTTCTCAAATGCAGTCCTGATTTAGTGGAGGACTGGTGCAAGAAGCAATAGTAGAAAGGGCGATTAGGATAAATTTTTTTTGCCTTCTGAAGAAAACTGTAATGAAATTGTCATGTCCATTTTCTTTTAATATTCCTCAAATGCAGTCATGATTGGTGTGGAGGACGGGTGCAAGAACAATAGCAGACAGAGACGGCGATTAGGAATTTTTTTTTTTTTGCCTTCTGAATACAAATTAATGCAATTGTCCATGTCCATTTTTTTTAATCTTCTCAAATGCAGTCAATGATTATGGTGAGGCACGGGTGCAAGAACAATAGTAGAAAGGGCGATTAGGAGATTTTTTTTTTTGCCTTCTGAAGAAAAATTTAATCAAATTGTCATGTCCATTTTGTGTTAATCTTCTCAAATGCATTCATGATTACATGTGGATGACTGGTGCAAGAACAATAGTAGAAAAGGGCGATTGGGAGATTTTTTTTTTTGCCTTCTGAAGAAAAATTTAATGAAATTGTCATTTCCATTTTTTTTAATCTTCTCAATTGCAGTCCATGATTAGGTGGATTACGGGTGCAAGAACAATGGTCATAAAGGAGGGCGATTATGAGATTTTTTTTTTGCCTTCTGAAGAAAAACGTAATGGAATTGT
Source organism: Diploptera punctata (assembly GCA_030220185.1). NCBI lineage: Eukaryota > Metazoa > Arthropoda > Insecta > Blattodea > Blaberidae > Diploptera > Diploptera punctata. The sequence goes on from JASPKZ010004960.1 coordinate 166,852, forward strand.
CATGTCCATTTTTTTTTTAATAAAATATTCTTGCCAACATGCAGTCAATATTGTGTGGAGGACTGGTGGCAAGAACAATAGCAGAACGGGCGATTAGGAGATTTTTTTTTTTTGCTTCTGAAGAAAAATGTAATCAAATTGTCATGTCCCTTGTTTTTAATCTTCTCAAATGCAGTCCATGATTATGTGGAGCACGGGTGCAAGAACAATAGTAGAAAGGGCGATTAGGAGATTTTTTTTGCCTTCTGAAGAAAAATTTAATCAAATTGTCATGTCCATTTTTTTTAATCTTCTCAAATGCAGTCATGATTATGTGGAGGACTGGTGCAAGAACAATAGTAAAAAGGGCGATTAGGAGATTTTTTTTTGCCTTCTGAAGAAAAATTTAATGAAATTGTCATGTCCATTTTTTTTAATCTTCTCAAATGCAGTCATGATTATGTGGAGGACTGGTGCAAGAACAATAGTAGAAAGGGCGATTAGGAGATTTTTTTTTGCCTTCTGAAGAAAAATTTAATGAAATTGTCATGTCCATTTTTTTAATCTTTTCAAATGCAGTCATGATTATGTGGAGGACGGGTGCAAGAACAATAGCAGAAAGGGCGATTAGGAGATTTTTTTTTTGCCTTCTGAAGAAAAATTTAATCAAATTGTCATGTCCATTTTTTTTAATCTTCTCAAATGCAGTCATGATTATGTGGAGGACTGGTGCAAGAACAATAGTAGAAAGGGCGATTAGGAGATTTTTTTTTTTTGCCATCTGAAGAAAAATTTAATGAAATTGTCATGTCCATTTTTTTTAATCTTCTCAAATGCAGTCATGATTATGTGGAGGACTGGTGCAAGAACAATAGTAGAAAGGGCGATTAGGAGATTTTTTTTTGCCTTCTGAAGAAAAATTTAATGAAATTGTCATGTCCATTATTTTTAATCTTCTCAAATGCAGTCATGATTATGTGGAGGACTGGTGCAAGAACAATAGTAGAAAGGGCGATTAGGAGATTTTTTTTTTGCCTTCTGAAGAAAAATTTAATGAAATTGTCATGTCCATTTTTTTTAATCTTCTCAAATGCAGTCATGATTATGTGGAGGACTGGTGCAAGAACAATAGTAGAATGGGCGATTAGGAGATTTTTTTTTGCCTTCTGAAGAAAAATTTAATGAAATTGTCATGTCCATTTTTTTTAATCTTCTCAAATGCAGTCATGATTATGTGGAGGACGGGTGCAAGAACAATAGTAGAAAGGGCGATTAGGAGATTTTTTTTTTTGCCTTCTGAAGAAAAATTTAATCAAACTGTCATGTCCATTTTTTTTAATCTTCTCAAATGCAGTCATGATTATGTGGAGGACTGGTGCAAGAACAATAGTAGAAAGGGCGATTAGGAGATTTTTTTTTTTGCCTTCTGAAGAAAAATTTAATGAAATTGTCATGTCCATTTTTTTAATCTTCTCAACTGCAGTCATGATTATGTGGAGGACTGATGCAAGAACAATAGTAGAAAGGGCGATTAGGAGATTTTTTTTTTTGCCTTCTGAAGAAAAATTTAATGAAACTGTCATGTCCATTTTTTTAATATTCTCAAATGCAGTCATGATTATGTGGAGGACTGGTGCAAGAACAATAGTAGAAAGGGCGATTAGGAGATTTTTTTTTGCCTTCTGAAGAAAAATTTAATGAAATTGTCATGTCCATTTTTTTTAATCTTCTCAAATGCAGTCATGATTATGTGGAGACTGGTGCAAGAACAATAGTAGAAAGGGCGATTAGGAGATTTTTTTTTGCCTTCTGAAGAAAAATTTAATGAAATTGTCATGTCCATTTTTTTTAATCTTCTCAAATGCAGTCATGATTATGTGGAGGACTGGTGCAAGAACAATAGTAGAAAGGGCGATTAGGAGATTTTTTTTTTTGCCTTCTGAAGAAAAATTTAATGAAATTGTCATGTCCATTTTTTAAATCTTCTCAAATGCAGTCATGATTATGTGGAGGACGGGTGCAAGAAAAATAGTAGAAAGGGCGATTAGGAGATTTTTTTTGTTGCCTTCTGAAGAAAAATTTAATGAAATTGTCATGTCCATTTTTTAAATCTTCTCAAATGCAGTCATGATTATGTGGAGGACGGGTGCAAGAACAATAGTAGAAAGGGCGATTAGGAGATTTTTTTTTTGCCTTCTGAAGCAAAAATTTAATGAAATTCTCATGTCCATTTTTTTTAAATCTTCTCAAATGCAGTCATGATTATGTGGAGGACTAGTGCAAGAACAATAGTAGAAAGGGCGCCAGTTAATTAGATTGAGCAATGCAAATAAAAATGCAAGTAAAAATAAATCGTCCATACATAACTGTTATATCATTTTCACAGTTCACAAAAATGCAATGGACCTTGTCGCATCTGATTAATATCAGCGATATAGAATAGGAAATGTTTGTATAGCTGCCATGTTGAAACGTCAACCTGTCGTGTCAATAACTGCCAATAAACACTGTCCAGCTTCGTCCCTATTTCACTGTGATTGTTGGGAGAGAACGCTGTATTTTCTCTCTGGCAGATTCGTATATCACATTATACGTAAAATGGCAACTTGAAAATACGTAGAATTAAAATAAACACTTTCTATCACGAATCAGTCCTAGTTTAGTTGTTTTAAAGCAGCGATTCCCAAACTATCTCCTATATTTCTTCCAGGCTAAATTCCAACATTACCAAAAAATTAGTAGAAGCTATAAAAGCATTATACAAAGGATCTATTTCGAAAATAAAATTTGGAAATCATATAACAAAGGGATTTACTATTACAAAAGGTTTAAGGCAAGGTTGCAGTATATCTCCGACTCTATTTAAAATTTATCTCGAAAGAGTACTAAGAGACCGGAGGAAAAAATGTCAAAAAATGGGCATACCTATCCAAAATACACATGTATATTCATTAAATTTTGCAGATGACCAGGTATTAATAGCACAGGACCACGATGACATAGAATATATGGCTAAAAAACTAAAAGAGGAATATGAAAATGGGGACTTTATATAAACATTGAGAAAACTAAATATCTGTGTATAGGAGAAGAAATAGGAAATATAAATTTCAACAATGGAGAAGAACTAAAACCTAGTATTGAATGCACTTATTTAGGAACAAAATTAGACCATTCAGGTGATAACACAGTGGAAATTAAAAATAGAATCGCACAAACAAAACAAGCAATAAATGCTTTAAACTCTGTTTGGTGGAGCAAAAATATTACAAAAAATAGAAAATTACAAATATATCAAACCATAATTCAGAGCATTTTAACATATGGTGCTGAAGTCTGACAAATTCCTACCAGGGAAATGAAAAGCATTTTAAGTACAGAAATGGATGGTTTAAGAAGGTCAGCTGGAAAATCTAGAATGGATAGAATACGATATAAAGAAATAAGGGAAATTATGGGTGTACAAGAGGAGCCGGACATCATAGACATCATAGAAAAGAAAAGATTTCAGTGGTATGGTCATGTCAAACGAATGCCAGAGGAAAGATTGCCAAAAATTGTTATGGAATGGATCCCAATGGAAAGGAGGAAGAGAGGAAGACCGAAGAAAACTTGGATAGAAGGGGTATAAGCAGCTATGAATATCAGAGGAATGGAGGAAGATCAATGGATGGATAGAGAGGAATGGCGTTTGGTTTCCGGAAGACGGCGGCAGCTGCCATGATACCGGATGATGATGATGATGATGATGAGAAATTGTAGAAATAAATAAATCGAAGAATAGCATCCGAGCCGAGGGCAGGTCTTTCACTGCAATCATAGCATTTTCATGCTATGCTTGCAGCTTTACTAGGGAATTGTAGGTGTGGTAGCTTCCCGTTGCTTTCCACACCGGTGTAGGATGATGATTATGATGGCCATATGATTTCGGGGACCGTTTGGGCCTTAAAGTTTTCCTGACATTTGTCTTACAGGTGAGGAAAAACCCCGATGAAAACCTCACCCAGAAAACTGTCCCCACCGGGCGTGACAAGGCAGCACATATCCCCACCGGGCGTGACAAGGCAGCACGCTACCTCTAGACCACAGCAGTGGACGAAGAATAGCAATAGACTGTGAAATTCACAACTAGATTTAAATGAATCGCCTCTTTTAAATTTATAATAGAGATTGTTTATTAAAAAATGTTTGTTTACATTCAGTTATATAGTTAAAGTTGTTATATACTGCAGTTTATGTAGCTATAATAACAAAATTCATTTATTTGTAATCATGTCTGAAGAAGGTACAAAGTACCGAAACAGCTGTTACAAATTTATATTGCAATAAATATGAAAATATATAAATCATTAAGTTTTATTTTTATTTAATTAAATAAATTCCAGTTGTAATATGACAAACAAGGTGTATGACTGTGTATTCATTGGTCGAATAAAGCGTGTAAAAAAAATGTAGTTCGCTCTCTAACACTCGAAACAAAGCAAATACAAATAATAAAAAGTACGTTACATTGGTCAACATGATTTTAGTCCCATGAGTACCAATAGTTGTACTTAATGCAGTTTTTATCGTGTTTTCAAATATGTATTCGGAATTTCTCCATCACCCACAGTTTTTTTTTTATTTTAATTTCAATTAGTGGATTTAAATAATTATTATTTTAATAAACCTAGGTTTCTTCCGGAAAGCTATGGAAAAGAGACATAAAGGCAAATGAAATCCTAATATGCTGGCCGATTATTGTTGGACCATCAAGAGGGATGCTCCACAGGCGAAATACAGCAGAAAATCGTCATATCTTACTTTCTAGGTGAGTCCGAATGTTCGAATATTCTGTAGTTACGAATGTAAAAAACATTAAAGTGTTTGAAACTATAAATGTCTGTCTCTCGGAAACCTTGCGTGATGGAGAAAAACCGATATCACATTTGAATTAAGGACAAAAAACTATCAGAATCACATATTTTCTTTCCTATAGCATATGGCGGCCCAACTGCCGAGAAAGTAGTCCAAGAAAAATTTGGGAGAATTACATTAAGATGATATGAGGAAGGTAACACACGAGATGATTGGAAAACATCAGCTCAGGATAGGGATGTACTGAGAGCTTACCGTAACCTACGGTTTCGATAGTGCCAGTGAGTTAGTTAATTTAGTTAATTAATAATAATATTCTTACAAAGGTTAGCTATTTTGCTACAATGCATTGTACCATTCCAATGGTAGTTCATAAAATTTATGAATTCCCTTGACACACAATACCCTATTGATCGAATGTAATGAATGTTAAATAAGCTGGGAACTGATTGGTCAGAACTGAAAAACAAGAGGAGAACATATTGCTTGCGAAACGAGCAACAATCTGGTTATTATTCACAATCATATTGTGCGCAGGCATAATGGCTTTTAACAAACCCTGCAAAATAAACAGGTCGTTACAATACAATCAACCAGATTTATGTGTTCTATAGAATTTTATTTGCTCATCAAATTTTAAAGTCGATTGGTACACAGTTTTTTATCTTGCTATGATTGACCCACCATGTTTTGTTACTCAGAACTCGCTAAAATAACAGTTTTGCTCTATTGTCTTCTCTAATACTAGCCACCACTGATTTCTAACAAAAGTATATTTTAACAATAAACTGCTAACAAAAATGAGCACTCTTAATACCTCAAACAATTAGCTTTAGAATCGATAAACATGATTATGTTTTTTTTATTCAATGCCCCAGGATATCATTCCAATATTTCTGGTGTTTTCTCCTGACATTGGAGTTTTCTCCTGAATTGCTGGTGTTTTCTCCTGAAGTTGGGGAGCCTGAAAGGCGGGGTTTACACTGCCCCAATTATATGATGTGTGATGATACTGATGATAATTGTGCGGCAGGAGACACCTTATTCCTAAACTTAATCTAAGAATGAAACTGTGAACCACTGCAAGTCGGTACCTTAAAATGTATCATAAGTAATGCCACGAGTGATTTCCAAATTATCGATAAATTCACGACTCGCGAAGTGAGTCGTGAATTTATGTAGAGAATTTGGAAATCAAGAGTGGCATTTGTTAGGACTATTTAACGAATAAAATTAAGCTGTTTACTAAAAAATAATTATTTGAATGTAGTTACCGGTGTTTTAAAATATTTGTATAGTTAATGTAAACGGCGATGTTTGAAAACAAATTAGAAAGTGAGGTTATGTATATTCACTGCAACTCAATCATATTATTTATTGCCAAATAGGATCGCAATATTGTAAGAATGCACTCTAGTGGAGAAATAATGAAACACAACAAACTATTATAATAATAATAATAATAATAATAATAATAATAATAATAATAATAGCTTTATTTTACCTGGCAGAGTTAAGGCCTTAAGGCCTTGTCTACCACTCAACCAGGTTTAAAAAAAATACAAACAAAAAATAGTCTTAAATCTAAATTACAATATATATATATATAAACGATTACAAGTTATGAATACAATACAATTAATATTTATAATGTATTTTGATTTACTCTAAATTTAACGAATTAAATATATAAATATATAATATATAATATGTCAATATATATAAAAAACATTATAGGTTAATCATTTATATTTTGAATAAACAACTCAGTAAAATCACTGAATCAATTCATTATTTGCTATAGGCCTATTCAATGTATTTGTTAGAGAAAAATAATGGTCTAACCTGTTCAGAATATTAAAAAAGGAGGTGCTTTCTTTATCACAAAAGCAGGAGCTGATAAAGAGACATCGATAAAGAGTGGGGTGAGACACGACTGTCATTGGTGTAAAACAGAATTCATCGAAACGTGATTGGTCATTGACTACCATTTGCGACATGAGTTAAATAGTCTCAGAGAATCGCTGTGTTGTACCAAAGCCGTGTCAAAAAAAAAAGTATCTGCCGTTTTAAAGCGCAAGACACAGAAATCGAAGCCAGAACCCAACAATAGCAGCGCACTGTACAAAGCACATGTACATCCCTGCATGAGTTAATGACAGAGAGGGGTGAGGCAGGAAGGCAGGTAGTGAAGGCATTCCAATCTGCTATTACAACTGTCCTTTGCAAGTATTTATTTATGACAGAATAAAATGCAAACACGTTGTTCCAAATTTCATATTAACACAATTCCTCAATGGGCACGGGGAATTTGGCCAATATCTACAGAGATCCAACATCATAGAAAATGCAAGGTGTAATATTGTGGAATTAGCAATCAAAGTGTAGAACATATTATATTTGATTGTCGATTGTTCTGGAATGAAAGATTTGAAATGACATGTCTTCTAACTAGCATCGCCTGTTTGAGTAAACCACTCATTACAGAAGTGATTATGACAGAAAAGAACTATCGACTTTTTAATGTTTTTATAAACAAAATTCATAAAAAAATTTATTTTAGATAAAAAAATTATATAACGACACAAATATGACAAAATATAACCCTAATGTACCTTAGGTGAAATAGGGTTTATACGTTTTGGATAATTTTTAAAAAAATCTGCCATTACATGAGTTGTATTAATTCCCTAAAATTTACATTAGAGATTTGGCAATTGATTTTAGTGCCTTGCAGTTAAAAACGGCAAATAATTTTTGGACACGGTCTTTGTATATCACAACGCTTCTCTGGAAGAAATTTCAAGGTAGGTTTCGGCATGCAATTGTTGACAGTTCCCTTGTAAGACGAATATGAACGATGATAATTTCACATGCGCTGAAGAACATGTGACATGAATGCTGAATCATAATAAATAATAGTTTAAAAAACTAAAACAACACGCTTTATTAGAAAACCGAACTAAAAAAAAAGAAAAATAATTTTAATTTCCAACACGCTTGGGATAAATAATTTTACCATCAAAAGTGTGGGGTGCCCTTTATCAATTAATATATTTGCTAATAAACAGATATTGGTAAAAGTAAAGTATCTAAGAAGAAAATATAAAAATCATAAAGAGCACCCCACGCTTTTGATGGTAAAATTATTTACCCCAAGCGTGTTGGAAATTAAAATTATTTTTCTTTTTTTTTAGTTCGGTTTTCTAATAAAGCGTGTTGTTTTAGTTTTTTAAACTATTATTTATTTTTAATTTTTTTATTTTAATATTTTACAGAATAAGATAAAAATGTAAATATCTTTAAATTCGATACTATTGTAGTATGAGCTGAAAGTAATACTCTTCTAAAAATCCTCCCAGCGACCTGTGGATTACTGAAATTATATACTACTAAGAATTCACCGCTCTACCAACTGAGCTCTTACAACGATTGACTAAAAAGTCGACAAGTCCGCAACCTATTATACCAGTTTTCATTTTTTTTTAATTTTCTGATGATTCTAGCCAGGATTTTAGAAACAAAATATGAAATTATTGTATTGTCACGGGTCCTTTACAAGTATACAAAGTTTCAAGTCGATCCAATGTTTCTAAGTGGGTGAAAATCGGGTTCAAAGATTCCGTTACATAGATAAAAAGACACTTTTTTTTATTTTTCTGATGATTCTGGCCAGGATTTTAGAACCAAATATGAAATTATTGTATTGTCACGGGTCCTTTACAAGTATACGAAGTTTCAAGTCGATCCAATGTTTCTAAGTGGGTGAAAATCGTGTTCAAAAATTCCGTTACATAGATACGAAGACACTTTTTTGATTTTCTGATGATTCTGGCCAGGATTTTAGAAACAATATATGAAATTATTATATTGTCACGGGACTTTTACAAGTATACAAAGTTTCAAGTCGATCCGATGATTTTTAAGTGGGTGAAAATGGCGTTGAAAAATTCCGTTACATAGATAGATAGATAGATAGATACAGGTCAAGCTAATATAAAGCATGTAAAAAGGGCATGGAATTTCTTCTAGCAGGATATCAAAGAACAGACAAATAACATAATACAGAAATAAGACAACTAAAAGTAGAGGAATTAAACACAACAATAGTGAAATACAGAACAAATTGGAAAGAACACTTGGTAAGGATGACTGAGAATAGAATACCAAAAGCAGCATACAGCTATTCACCACGAGGAAGAAGAAGTTTGGGAAGGCCTAAGAAATTATGGAAACAGCAGCAATTTGGAGCCGGAACAGGCTAGTATAAGCCTAAACCGTGATGAAGAAGAAGGAATTTCTTCTAGAACAATCAGAGGGTAAATGTTCAGTAGACAGACAATATTGAAATGGGAGGACAACATTTAGAGGACAACATTCGAGGTAGGTGAGGGAATAATGAGTGTAAAACATTACATATGGATAGGGATGTGTGGAGAGATCAGGTCCGCGCGGCCACTAACCTATGGGTTCGATACTGCGTGTTAGTTGGATACGTTCTACCATTTTACAAGTGAGCTCTCAATTCAAAATAGTAATTTAATATCAACTGGTGTAAGACTAAAGCACTAAATTCACATCGAATAAAATAAAAGTGATTGAATGTATGTACTTAGGCTATGTACAACAGCTAAGCTAGTGTGTGTACATTACGTGAATGTTAGAAGCGGTAAAGCATATTCGTGTGAGAGCAACCTGCAATTTACCTTGTAATCCATTTAGGAACAGGGGATATGGAGCTAATATGAAATTTAGTAACTCCATGAACACAACCGAAACTCTGCATGTATTATGACTCTGAAGCTTTCCAAATAATGAAAAATACGTAACGAAATTAAATAAATGTTTAAACCAATAATCGTTAACGAAGACCATGACGTTCTTTTGACTAGTGTTACCCGCCCGCCTTACATATAATAATAATAATAATAATAATAATAATAATAATAATAATAATAATAATAGCTTTATTTTACCTGGCAGAGTTAAGGCCTTAAGGCCTTGTCTACCACTCAACCAGGTTTAAAAAAAATACAAAAGAAAAGTCTTAAATCTAAATTACAATATATATATATATATATATATATATATATATATATATATATATATATAAACGATTACAAGTTATGAATACAATACAATTAATATTTATAATGTATTTTGATTTACTCTAAATTTAACGAATTAAATATATAATATGTACAAGATATATAAAAAAACGAGGAAAAGATTAATGACATAGTATAAAATTAAATAAATAGAGAAAAATTAATTATTAGACACCAGGTAACTGTATAAGCGTGACTTAAAGGTACCAAGTGTGCGGCAACCCCTGATTACTTGAGGAAGGAGATTCCAGGAGCGGGCGGAGGCTACTGTGAAGGAAGTAGAATAGGAGGAAGTGCTATGAAGAGGAATTGTTAGCAGACTGCTATCTTGTGACCTAGTGTCAATATTGTGGTAGGAGGATAACTTCTCAAATCTGGACGCCAGGTAAGTAGGAATGTAGGAATTCAGAAGCTTGAAAAGTAGCGAAAGAGAGTGCAATTTACGTCTGTCAGTAAGACGGAGCCAAGAGAGGTTATTAAAGTGTTCGGAAATATGGTCATAACGGCGGATATTGAAAATGAATCGAATGCAAGCATTATGAACACAATAATAATAATAATAATAATAATAATAATAATAATAATAATAATAATAATAATAATAATAATAATAATAATAATAATAATAATAATAATAATAATAATAATAATAACAATAATAATAATAATAATAATAATGATTAATAATAATAATAAAAACGCTTTATTTTAGCTGGCAGAATTAAGGCCATAAGGCCTTCTCTTCCACTCAACCAGCGAATAGTAAAATTATACAAAAAATTACATACTTATTACAATTTTAAGATATTATTAAAATACAAACTAAACAAAATACAATGGTGATGTGAATCAATGATAGCGATTGACAGTCCCTGACATGACTGGGAAGTGAGTTCCATGCTCTAGTCATAGATATTGTGTAAGATTCAGAGTATAGACATGCCCTGTGTTGTGGTATCAAAAATAAAGAAGATTCTTGTGATCTTGTTTCTAAAATTCCGACTTATCGTGCATTGCTTTAACTAATTTTGCATAGCATATTGTCTTGTCTAACTACTCAATACCTTATCCGCTGTTAGAGTGATGCTAACATAAACAAACGCCAAATGTATTCTTCCGTCATTCGCGCCACAATTACTGTCACATTGACAGGGAACACGTGTGAAGTATATAAGACATGTGATCATTGAATGGGATAGATTACAAGAAAGCTGGTGAGATTTTTCACTGAACTTCTGAAATACATTCAAAATAACTATTTTTTTACCACTAGTCAAAGGTTTGCCAGACGTGTTTTAAAAATTTAGATGGAGACACAGCAACAGAAGATTCAACACCTTCAGACATTTTGTTGTATCGAAGCAAAATCATGATTCAAATGCATAATCCAAATGTATTAAACTATTTTAAGTTGTAATTATTCATAGCAGTAATTAAGAAAATGTATGAAAAAACAAAAATAAAAATAAATCAAAGAGAACCAATACATATAAGAGAAGGTAGACAAGGTGCCCACTATCAACCACTCTTTTTAACATTTATTTTGACATGATAAGATCATGGAAGCAAATGACGACTGGGGGAATTAACTTAGAAAATATAGTAATAAAACAGTAGCCTTTGCAGATGACCAGATTTTAATAGCAAAAGCAGAAGACAAACTACAAAGAATGCAATATAAACTAAATGAAATATCAAAAAATACAACATGGAAATGTCATCAGGAAAATAGAAAACAATGGCCTTCAAGGGCGCTCATCCAGTTCGGACAAAGATAATATTAGAAAATAAACCAGTAGAACAAGTGGTAAGATATAACTTCCTAGGTTGCGAAATATCATACACAGCGGAAACAGATATAAATAACAAACTAAATAAGTTTAATTATATAACAGGAACATTAAAAAGAACTTTGAAAAATAAAGCCAGGAAAGACTCCATAATAAAATTATACAAGACAATGGCAGTGCCTATTATTACTTATGGATCCGAAACAAGGACATTGACAACACAACAATCTGCCAGAATACAGGCTGCTGAAATGAAATCCTCAGACCAATAGTAGGATATCAAAGAACAGACAAAAAAAACACAACACAGAAATAAGACAACAACTAAAAGTAGAGGAATTAAACACAACAAAAGTGAAATGCAGAACATACTGGAAAGAACACTTGGCAAGGATGACTGAGAATAGAATACCAAAAGCAGCCTACAGCTATTCACCACAAGGAAGAATAAGTTTGGGAAGACCAAAGAAAAGATGGAAACAGCAGCAATTTGGAGTCGGAACAGGTAAGCCTAAACCGTGACGAAGAAGAATAAGAAAATTATTGATTAGGTATGTTTTAGAATATTTTCAATGTTCCGAATTTAATTATTTTAATTCACGAAGAATAACAAGCATATTGAGAAAACATTATTTGATTTAATGAAGGGAAGTACTTTTTCGCGTCCTTATTGCCTCTACATCGTACGTCGGTCACAGAGCACCCTATGGTACGTCGGTGCCCATAACCAATGAAAAGCGAGCAGGTCACATGGTTTTGTTTTGATGAGGATCACTTTAAGAGCGGAAAGCCTTCAGGGCGTGCTTCCAATTATACTTTCGGCACCGCATTACACAAGGATAACGAAGATGCACGAGGCAACGAAGGTACCATATATTGATACTATCATAACTGAAAGGGTTACATCCATGCTCCGAAATATAAATGATCATGGAAACCCCATAGTACGCAATATAGGACACCTTCCATAATGGCGTACTACACATAGAAACATATTCGACACATTAAACCACCCATAGTATTCAGCATGAAATAACCAAGATCAGAGGGGTCAGCGCAGATTGGCGTGGCTCATTCCGGGCCTGATAGTTATCAGCGACACTGTTTCCGATGCCCCAATTAAGCGAGATCTATCTGCCTTGGAATCAAACATCCACATTATATCAATAGCAATAGCACATGCTAAAATATAATCAATCCCCATATAACCGCCGTATAGGCTAGGGAAAAACAGCGAAACACAATACTGCACACACCTACGCGAATTCGCCGTCAAGGGACAAATAACAGTCCCAGCAAAAGGCACACTGTGCAGCGCAAACAGCTGTCAACAACAGTCAGTCAGTCAGACGTGCTTCCACACATACACGCGCACATGCACACACACACACACACCCACAATAGTTATTTAGACGACTAGTTACTAAACCTAATTTTGTAACGCGTTGTCTACAATATTTTATCTACGTTCAGAGTATTTTAGGATATGTTATATATTTAGTATGGTTCATCAGGAAAAAATTTTAAAAACAGTCCAAGATGCAACTATTATTATACCTCTAGAAAAGTCAAGGAAAAGTTTGTTTATGTAGTTATATGAAATCATCATTAAAGTGTATTTTACTTTTTTAAACCTGTATTATATGATTTGATAGCGTGTTTTGTGTTTTGTTAGAATTTAAAGTATAGGGTTTGTTGTCTATTAACTATGAACTAAAGCGTCACATTGTTATCTCGTAGACTGCGATGGGCAGGACATGCGGCACGAATTGGGAGTGCAAGAGGGACACTGAAGCTTGTTGTAGGAAAACCAGAGGAAAGAAAACCCCGTTGGTATACTAAGAATGAGGTGGGAGAATAACATTAACCATTATTTGAGGGAAGTAGATTATACAGAGGATGATTGGAAAACATTAGCTCTGAATAGGGATGTGTGGAGAGCTTATGTCCGCGCGGCCATCAACCTACGGGTTCGATATTGTCAGTGAAATAGTTATTTTGGAAAATATCTGGAATTTTTCGTTATTAATTCGATAATGTTTCTGGTTTGCCAGGGAATTCCAATACATTGCTAGTGTTGGTTGTTCTGGTAAAATTCTGCATTGTATCAGGTTTTAATTATATACCATGATGATAGCGTGCATCCCCGCCATGTTATGTGTGGATAACACCATATGTGTTGGGTCTATTGATTAACTATAGGTGTACACTGTACAACTTCTCCGTTTATTTTATCCGAAACAAAATTTTAAACTTATACATTCTTATGCTGGAAATGGACAGCTAATGACAAATGAGGGAAATTTTGAGGAAGTGGCTGAATTCAAATACCTAGGAACAGTAATCACAAATAGGAATGAGATGCACAAGGAAATTAAACATAGGCTCAATTCTGGAAATGCGTGCTATTATGCATTGCAGAAACTCTTGATGTCCCAACTCCTTTCAAAAAATGTTAAACTGAAAATATATAAAACTATTATTCTACCTGTTATATTATATGGATGCGAAACATGGTCTCTTACTTTAAGGGAGGAAAGGAGATTACAAGTATTTGAGAATAAAGTAGTTAGGAAAATTTTTGGACCAAAGAGAGATGAACAGACAGGTGAATGGAGAAGACTACATAACAATGAACTACATGGTCTTTATAGGAAGCCAGGTATATTAAGAACAGTAAAGTCTCGCAGACTGCGATGGGCAGGATATGTCGCACGTATGGGGAATGAAAGACTCGCATGGAAGCTTCTTGTAGGAAAGCCAGAGGGAAAACTCCCAGTTGGTAGACCAAGAATGAGGTGGGAGAATAACATTAACTATGATTTGAGGGAAGTAGATTACACAGGGAATGATTGGAAAGCATTAGCTCAGGATAGGGATGTATGGAGAGCTTATGTCCGCGCGGCCTGAACCTACGGGTTCGATAGTGCCAGTGAGTAAGTAAGTATACATTCTTATGCATATTAAAAACATAGGTTTCTATCAATGCAATTGAAATATGGGCGTGGGTAGGCAGAACAATTTTGTTCGCTGATGATTACAGTGAAACAATACAATATTGAACTTTTGGATATATAATATTATATACGTCCATCGCTGTGGTCTCGAGGTAGCGTGCTGCCTTATCACGCAGCGGGCCCGGGTTCGATCCCCGGTCGGGACATTTTTCTGGGTGAGGTTTTTATATGGGGGTTTTCCTCACCTGTAAGACAAATGTCAGGAAAACTTCAAGGCCCAAACGGTCCCCGAATTCATATGGCCATCGCAATCATCATCATTCATATTCATCTTAGATTAAGCTTAGGATTAGTGAATCTCCTGGCGCACCATTATCATCATAATCAACCGTCATATCATCGGGGCAACGTAACCACGCCTTCCAGGCGCCCCAACCTCAGAAGTGGGTTACAAGTATGTCATGTCAGGAGAGAATACCAAGAATGTCGAAAGACAACCTGGGGCATTTGCAAAAAAAAAAAAAAATTATATATTGCAGGGGCTACCAAACTACGCCCGCAGGCCGGATACGGCCCTCCATAACTTTTTAACCGGCCCCAGTAGACCTGTAGCTATCTAACTAACTGACACTATCGAACCCGTAAGTTCAAGGCCGCGCGGACATAACCTCTCCATACATCCCTATTCTGAACTAATGCTTTCCAATCATTCCCTGTACAATCTACTTCCTTCAAATAATAGTTAATGTTATTCTCCCACCTCATTCTTGGTCTACCAACTGGGAGTTTTCCTCTAGTTTTCCTACAAGAAGCTTCCATGCACGTCTTTCATTCTCCGTTCGTGCCACATGTCCTGCCCATCGCAACCTACGAAACATAACTGTTATTATATCTGGTTTCCTACAAAGACCATGTAGTTCACTGTGTTGCGGCTTAGCTAAGCGTGCCGTAAATGTGCTTGGAAGGAAATGGAAGGATTTATCTAGGTAGCGTGGTTTTAATTCTATATTATGGGTTTCTTCTGAATTTTAGCTAGGATTAGGATATAAGGTAATACCGTAACTTATAAGCGGGCATGCTACTGGTTTATCTAGAAAATCTTCCTTAGTTAAATGGGATGACATACATTAAGCAAACCATTAACATTTTATTGAACGAAAATCCACATTAATACAGATTATTTCTGCAATAGACTTTTAAACAGCTAAAAACTTCAGATAATATAACCCTTTTTACACGCTTTATATTACCTTGACGTGTATCTGTCTATCTATGTAACGGAATCTTTCAACACGATTTTCACCCACTTAAAAACATTGGATCGACTTGAAACTTTGTATACTTGTAAAGGACTGATGACAATACAATAATTTCATACATAATATATAATAGGTTGCGGACTTATCGACTTTTTAGTCCATCGTTGGAAGAAATTAATAGTATATCCTCTGGTAGCTCAGTTGGTAGAGCGGTGGACTGTAGTCGTATATAATTTCAGTAATTCATAGGTCGCTGGTTCAAATCCGGCCCGGAGGATTTTTTTAGAAGAATATTACTTTTAGCTCAAACTACAATAGTATCGAATTTAAAGATATTTACATTTTTATCTTATTCTGTAAACTATTAATGACAATTTTGTAAACTTACCACATTGTAATTTATCCGAAAAATATGAGAAAGATACGATTAACTGTAACTATTTATCTATATTAAAATATTCAAAAATATTATAATAATGTTAGATAATAATCATTTTAAAAATAGGCCTATATATAATTATATTCGTGCCTAGATACTAAAAATATCGTAAGCAATTAAATTTTCATGGGATTCCGGTTTATGGCAATCAATTAAACTAAAATTTTAAACATAAATAATAGTTTAAAAAACCTAAAACAACACGTTTTATTAGAAAACCAAACTAAAAAATAAAATAATAATAGTTTAAAAAACTAAGAAAACACGCTTTATTAGAACACCGAACTAAAAAAATCAAAAAATAATTTTAATTTCCAACACGCTTGGGATAAAATTAAAGTGGTAAAAAAAATCTTCTTCAACACATCTAGAATAAAACTAGAGTTATCTACAAAAAAAATAATTTTACCATCAAAAGCGTGGGGTGCTTTTTATGGTTTTTACGTTTTCTTCTTAGAGACTTTACTTTACCAATATCTGTTTATTATCAAATATATTAACTGATATAGAGCACCCCACGCTTTTGATGGTAAAATTATTTTTTTTAGATACCTCTGGTTTTATTCTAGATATGTAGGAGACGATTTGTTTTGTTGACCACTTTAATTTCATCCCAAGCGTGTTGGAAATTAAAATTATTTTTCATTATTTAGATCGGTTTTCTAATAAAGCGTGTTGTTTTAGTTTTTTTAAAACTATTATTAATTTTTTAGTTTGGTTTTGTAATAAAGCGTATTGTTTTAGTTTTTTAAACTATTATTCATTTTTTATTTTTTAGTTTGATTTTCTAATAAAGTCTGTTGTTTTAGTTTTTTAAACTATTATTTATTTTTATTTTGGTTTTGTAATAAAGCGTGTTGTTTTAGTTTTTTTAAAACAATTATTTATTTTTTATTTTTTAGCTTGGTTTTGTAATAAAGCGTGTTTTTTAGTTTTATAAACTATTATTTATTTTTATTTTGGTTTTCTAATAAAGCGTGTTGTTTTAGTTTTATAAACTATTATTTATTTTTATTTCGGTTTTCTAATAAAGCGTGTTGTTTTAGTTTTTTTAAACTATTATTTTTTATTTTGGTTTTCTAATAAAGCGTGTTGTTTTAGTTTTTTTAAAACTATTATTTATTTCTTATTTTTTATTTGGTTTTCTATTAAAGCGTGTTGTTTTAGTTTTTTAAACTATTATTTATTTTTTATTTTTTAGTTTGGTTTTCTAATAAAGCGTGTTGTTTTAGTTTTATAAACTATTATTTATTTTTATTTTGGTTTTCTAATAAAGCGTGTTGTTTTAGTTTTATAAACTATTATTTATTTTTTATTTTGGTTTTCTAATAAAGCGTGTGTTTTAGTTTTTTTAAACTATTTTTTTTTGAAGAGAAAAATTATACGCTCAGACCGGGACTTGAACCCGGGACCCTTGGTTCTCTAGACCAAGTGCTCTACCAACTGAGCTACCTGAGCAAGTACCGATCTAAACGCAAATCTTTCTCTATATACATTGTAATGTAATTTTTCTCTTCAAATATGATTTATCCATCATTGAGATGTACGAAATCAATAATTAAAACTTGGAAAAAGCCGTACTGGCTGTAATGTATAATTCCCAAATATGTCTTCTTAATAAAGGAGCCGTCATTTGCAAGATAGAAGCATGGCTTCACAGCATTTGGTGGATGGGCATTACAATGTATATAGAGAAAGATTTGCGTTTAGATCGGTACTTGCTCAGGTAGCTCAGTTGGTAGAGCACTTGGTCTAGAGAACCAAGGGTCCCGGGTTCAAGTCCCGGTCTGAGCGTATAATTTTTCTCTTCAAATATGATTTATCCATCATTGAGATGTACGATATTATTTTTTTATTTTGGTTTTCTAACAAAGCGTGTTGTTTTAGTTTTTTAAAACTATTATTTATTTCTTATTTTTTATTTTGGTTTTCTAATAAAGCGTGTTGTTTTAGTTTTTAAACTATTATTTATTTTTTATTTTTTAGCTTGGTTTTCTAATAAAGCGTGTTGTTTTAGTTTTATAAACTATTATTTATTTTTATTTTGGTTTTCAAATAAAGCGTGTTGTTTTAGTTTTTTTTAACTATTATTTTTTTATTTTGGTTTTCTAATAAAGCGTGCTGCTTTAGTTTTTTAAAACTATTATTTATTTCTTATTTTTTATTTTGGTTTTCTAATAAAGCGTGTTGTTTTAGTTTTTTTAAAACTATTATTTATTTCTTATTTTTTATTTTGGTTTTCTAATAAAGCGTGTTGTTTTAGTTTTTTAAAGTATTATTTATTACTTTGAAATGTAGTACATCCTCAGACGTGACCTATCAACGCAATGGAATGAATATTAATATGTTACCAAGAACAACGTAACTGAATATGAATTACGTCTTGAAAGTTTGTGTTTATAATTTAATTTCCTGTCAAGATGCTCTGTACCAACAAGACATTTCAACTCATTTAAATTTGTGAAATACTGCACAGGCCATCAAAGTACCAACTTCTCAACTTTATCTAAATGGGATCAGTGTTTGCATAGCAATACATACTATGAAGCAAATACACTGCATTGTAAATAGCACGCTAAGAGAAAAACTGCTCCATCTTTCCGCTCATGATGAGACAAGCTCTTCAATGCATTTATTTTTAAAATACCAACCATGGAACTACACAGATCCATCTTTCTTTTTGTTTTTTCTTGCTTTATCCTAGTTTAACCTCTCACTTTTACAAGTCACACCCCACCCGGACCTTACAGGAACAAGAACTTTCGGGAAAGGAATTTTACACTATGATCAGATATATTTCAGAACATGAGGACCTCGCCTCACACCACTGGCTCATATTTTAAAAGCAGATTAAAACGGGTTGTCTTTTGTTCTCAGGAATTTTTGAATGGAGAAAAGAGTGGGTGATTCCAAGGTACTTCCAAGAACTGAGGTTCTTAAGTTTTGGCGAAAACTGTACAAGTATGGAAGTATCTACTTTCAAGAAAAAAAGTACATATTTACTGAAAGGTAAACTTTTATTGTAATACTAGCAGGCCTTGGCATAATACTTGGAAGGAAGAAGAAGAAGTTAATACATTAAGATAGAGGAGCTAGTTTCATTTTTTTGTTGCACAGTATGAGAAAGTTCATCATCATCATCATAGTACATTCACGAATTTAGGCCATTTGTTGACCTGTTTCGGCCTCAAGAGAAACATCATCCAGAAGTCTTTTGAGTGGACGTCCTGGTCTTCTTCTTCCTGCAGGATGATATTGGTTCAGATCACTACCTAGTAGAAGCAAAAATAAGATTTCCACAAGATGGTTAAAAAAGAAGAAACAACAGAGCATAGTACAAAAGTACAAGGTAAAATTATTTTATGATGACAACATTAAATGGTTATATTCGAGAAGAATTCAGCAATATATGGCTACAACTCCAGAAAGTAATGATGTCGAAGAAGAATGGAAAAACATTAAAATGACTATTTAACTCATGCCCCAAATGGGACTCAATGATTTCTGTTTTACAACCAATCAGAGTCGTGTTTCACGAAATATTTATCAGTGTTATAATTACCATATTAAAGAAGGCACCTCCTTTTTAATATTCTGAACAGGTCTGACCAATATTTTGCACTGACTCAGCCCATGAGAAATACGGCTACCAGATTGTATATATAGTGTATGAATGTCAACACATGCCGCATGTGGGAGTTAATATAAAAACAATTGTAGCAATTGATTATAGCACCAAAAAAAGAAACCACTGTTTGCACTTTCTTAAATGTATTTTTTCCCAGGTAACAATCCAGAAAAATATAATTGTCATATTTACATCATACGACATCGGAAATGAATTAATATACAGTTTGATGTGTTTCATTTTTTCTCCACTAGAGAGCATTCTTATAATATTGCGTTCCTATGGCAATAAATAGTATGATCTGGTCGCAGTGATAAACAAAAGAAGCAGATGAAGCGTACCTATCGCTTCTCATTTGTTTTCAAACATCGCCGTTTACATTAAATATATAAATATTTTAAAATAACTATAGTTAAATAATGATTTGTGAGTACACAGCTTAATTTTATTCGTTAAATAGTCCTAACAAAATGCCACTCTTGATATCCAAATTCTCTAGATAAATTCACTCCTCACTTCGTGAGTCGTGAATTTATCGATTATTTGGAAATCACTCGTGGCATTACTTATGATAATTCAAAATGCAGTATGAGAAAGTTCTAATATTTATTACCAACCTCAAAAAATGTCTATTTTACACATAGGTTTATGGTACGTAAGTAAATTTAGCTAGAAAAGTTTTAATTGTTAAGGAGTGGCACTACTGGGAGAAATTCGTCAAAGTGCTTCATGAATGTTATACTAGACACCAGTGTCCACTCAGGGACTACTATTCAGTGCACTCTCAACACTAATTAGAAGCACGATTGAATGCGTCAAAGCTCGAAAAGCCATGCCTTGTTTATTCTCAAGCCCATTCAACGTGGCTGATAGGCGCAATGCTGTTGAATAGCGGTCATTTGTCTCTCTCTTCTACTGCATCAAAGCTGAAACCACTTAACACTGGCAAAGTATGTGCCACCCACCCACATTAAGAAGGGATGCATGGCCACCACAAGCTTGCATATTCCTTAATGTATTCTAAAAACTTGGTACGAGTAAAGCAAATTAGAATTAAACTTTACAATCTGTGACGCGACATATTAATTCCTTCATAAACTGTCTTGGAAGGAGGCAGAACCATCATGTATGCAGATCTCTATAAACATATATCTTTTTTTAATACTTTCATAATGTTTAAGTTTCAAAATTATGACGAATTCATAAATAATATTTCAATATTCTTGCGAGTAGCTTCCAAATTGAAGTTTTTTTTTTTTCGATTAGGCATAGTTTTCAGACACTTTTGAAATCCAGAATGGGTTGAAGCAAGGAGATGCACTATCTCCTCTACTCTTTAATTTTGTACTAGAGCATGCCATTAAATCTTTAGAGAATGAAGAAGGCTTACAACTCAATGGTATTAATAAGCTGTTAGTTTATGCTGATGATGTAGTACTACTGGCCGATAGCGAGGAGATACTAAAGGCCAACACGCACACACTATTGAGTAACACTAAGAAATTAGGACTGGAAGTAAATATCAATAAAACTAAATATATGGTCACACGTAGAAATTCAGTATATAATGGAAATGGACAACTAATGACAAATGAGGGAAATTTTGAGGAGGTGGCTGAATTCAAATACCTAGGAACAATAATCACAAGTAGGAATGAGATGCACAAAGAAATTAAACATACGCTCAATTCTGGAAATGCGTGCTATTATGCATTACAGAGACTCTTGATGTCCCAACTCCTTTCAAAAACGTTAAACTGAAAATATATAAAACTATTATTCTACCAGTTATATTATATGGGTGCGAAACATGGACTCTTACTTTAAGGGAGGAAAGGAGATTAGGCCTACAAGTATTTGAGAATAAAGTACTTAGGAAAATTTTTGGACCAAAGAGAGATGAGCAGACAGGTGAATGGAGAAGACTACATAACAGTGAACTACATGGTCTTTATAGGAAGCCAGATATAATAACAGTTAAGTCTCGTAGACTGCGATGGTCAGGACATGTTGCACGTATGGGGAATGGGAGACTTGCATGGAAGCTTCTTGTAGGAAAGCCAGAGGGAAAACGCCCAGTTGGTAGACCAAGAATGAGGTGGGAGAATAACATTAACTATGATTTGAGGGAAGTAGATTATACAGGGAATGATTGGAAAGCATTAGCTCAGGATAGGGATGTATGGAGAGCTTATGTCCGTGCGGCCATGAACCTACGGGTTCGATAGTGCCAGTGAGTAAGTAAGTAAGTAAGGCATAAATGTGAACTTTTGAATTTTTGAACTTATAAATTATTAAAATATTTCAAAGTATGATATTTAAGGGAAGGAACAAAATTTCAATTTGAAAAAGTCTAGTTAATTCTTATCACTGTTACTCACTCTCTCAAATTAAGAGTTAGATTCCGGAATATGTTATGTATTTAAAATAGTTTGTAAACGCTCCTTACTTCCTAGGGATTAACTGAGCTCAAAAAATGTGTCATTTCAAAATTCATGTTATATCATATGTAAATTTGCTAATGATATGGCTTTGCTAGCAGAAGATGCAATGATACTGAGGAACATGCTGATGGAACTAAATAATAAGTGCGAGGATTATGGGATGAAGATAAATATAAATAAGACGAAGGCCATGATTATAGGAAAGAAACCAAGAAAGATAAACATGAGGATTAAAGATGAGGCCATTGAGCAAGTGGAGAGCTTCAAATACTTGGGTTGTACTATCAGTAGTAACATGAACTGCGGTCAAGAAGTAAAGCAGGGATAACAATGGCAAAAGAAGCTTTCAGCAAGAAGAGAAGCATTTTCTGCAGATCTTTGGCAAAATAATTAAGGATGAGGCTAGTGAAGTGCTTTGTGTGGAGTGTAGCGGTGCAGAGACTTGGACATTAACGGAATGAGGAAAAGCAACTGGAAGTTTTTGAGATGTGGATATGGAGAAGAATGGAATATATAAAATGAACACACGAAGTAAGAAATAAAGATGTGCTAGACAGAGTGGGTGAAAATCTTCAGATTCGGAACCCATGGCTTAAAGTCCCTTCCAAAGGAATTGATCCTTCGATATTTTCCGTCCTCAAAAAATTATTGATCACAGCCGGGTTTGAACCCGCGACCTTCTCTACCACATGCAAGGAGCATAATCACTGGCCCACCGCGGCCGACTTATTAGGCCTTTACTCATGTTGAATTCTAACGTCCTTCGACATGAGACCCGGGTTAATTAACGGACATCACTTCTTTATAACTTAACCCCATACAAGGGATATTCTCGTTTTTTCAACCTGATTTCTTTATTACAACTGGAATCTTGCCGGTTTGTAGCAAAGATGAATGTGCTTCGGTGGAAAATGGGGCAGTAAGATACAAGTATCTCTGCTAACTGCGAAGATGAATGAATATTAGGGGAAAGTGAGACGATAAGATACAGAACCAACCCCTCTTAAAGCGCGAAGATTAATTTGTATTAGGGGGAAGGTGTAATAATTCAGAGCACACATCTTTGCTAGCCAAGGATATGAAAGTATATTATGTAAAAATGATTACAGGTACTGTAGATACTACTGCAATTAGTTTGTTATTGGACAAGAATATAGTAATAAAATAAATTAAGGAATGTGCAGATTTATTGCATTAATGTGTAGCGATATAACGCCAAATTATTTAATTGTAATATTATTATTGTGTTTTCTTTATGTAATTGTAATGTTATTGCTATTGTGTTATTACTTTAATTGTAATATTATTGTGTTTTCTTTATGTAATGGTAATGTTAATGTTTTTAGTGTATAATGCTATTGTGTTATTATTTAATGGTAATATTTTTATTGTGTTTTTCTTTATGTAATTGTAATGTTATTGCTGGTTTTGTTTATTTTTCTTTACACTAGTACCAATTATTACTTTATTGTAACGGACTGTCAACAGCACGTACGGCTTACTGCCCGTGCGACCCATATTTGTAAATAATATTGTAAATATCTTACTTTTTGTCTAATAAAGTCCTACTACTACTACTACTACTACTACTTTCCTTGTTGGGTACATAACTATTAGATAAACGCAAGGAGAATAATTCCTGTGTGAAGTTAAGATAAATAGTGGGAGACTAATACAAGGCACTGCATTTCAGAATAATGCAAGATAAATTAGACCCGTTAATCGTAAACCACTGAACACCAACAGGACGGTAGACCTGTATCTATTATTGCATTGAATGAGACTGACATGCATATAGCACTCAGCAATCAGCCCAGGCTTGTTTTGTGTATCTGTCACTCAATGTCATTCCCAATGATTTTAGTTTATTGTAACATCAACCGACAGGTATATGTCAACGTCCTGGGTCAAGTTCTCAGTTTCAATGTGACAATAAAGACATAAATTAATACCATACGGGTGTATCGTTTTAAAATTGCGAAATGTAAAGGGAGAGATAAAATATTTCAATTTATTTCGTATACCTGTATTCATTTATCATTTTAGAGCCTAAATCAAATTCATTTTTATTAGATTAGTATTAAATCCCCCTTTATATTAATAACCAAAGAGAGATGAACTGACAGGCGAATGGAGAAGACTACTTACACCCTGAGCTACAGTACAGTTCTGTTACTGTAGCTGTCTTAAGAAACCACAGGTGTTGGCAGGAAGGAACATCACCGAGTGGGGGAGGAAACTAGTAGCCATGCAAAAAACATTTTCATAATAATAATAATAATAATAATAATAATAATAATAATAATAATAATTCAATAAACTGTTACAAAAAACAACGCTATTCTATAACGAACACTTCAAGCTTATTAGACTTCAAAACTATTCACTAACACAGAACTAGTAGATATGAAAATTTATCGTGTAGTAACTATTATGTTTTCAAAACTGAGGGTAGTTGCTGGCAGTACCTGCAACTCACCCTCCCCTCTTACTACACCGTAATCTACAACATAGGCCCCTCAAAAGCGGCTAAGAAGCCAGAAATGCACTATACATATCTTTATAGAAAAACAGATATAATGAGGAGTTAAGTCCCGTAGATTGCGATGGGCAGGACATGTGGCAAGAATGGGGAATGAACGAGGGACGTAGAAGCTTCTTATAGGACAACCAGAAGGAAAGAGCCCAGTTGGTAGACCAAGAATTAGGTGGGAGAATAACATTAATTATGATTTGAAGGAAGTAGATTATACAAGGGATGATTGGGAAGCATTACCTCAGGATAGGGATGTATGGAGAGCTAATGTCAGCGCGGTCATGAACTTACGGGTTCGATAGTGTCAGTGTGTTAGTTATTCCAAAGAGTCGTTCAGCATGACATTCATAAAAAGCAAAAGAATCTTTGTAGATTCTATACTATCATGCCACCAATATAAAGTAATATATATATATATATATATATATCCATCCATAGTAATTCTGCCCGAGGGCAGGTCTTAAACTGCAATCATAGCATTTTCTTGCTATGCTTTACAGCTTTACTAGGGAGTTATAGATGTGGTAGCTTCCCGTTGCTTTCCACACCGGTGAAGGATGATGATGATTGTCGGATGATTTTCGGGAACCGTTGGGCCCTAAGCTTCCTGACAGTTGTCTTACAGGTGAGGAAAAACTCCGAAAAAAACCTCACCCAGGAGCCTGTCCCGACCGGGAATCGAACCCGGGCCCGCTGTGTGACAGCACGCTACCTCGAGACCACAGCGCAGCGGTGATATATATATATATATATATATATATAATATATATATATTCATTGTAAGGTTTTTTCACATTTTTGGGAAACAAAGTTTATATATATATATATATATATATATATAACTTTGTTTCCCAAAAATGTGAAAAATACCTTACAATGAAGTAATACATTTTGCTCGAAGTAACCTAAAAGCAGCAGTGTAGCCAACTTATCACAAAAACCCGCTATCAAATAAGTGAACGCTAAAATAACCTGCTTTACTAACTCGCCCAATTTCTCATCCTAACTTATTATTATTATTATTATTATTATTAGTCGGCCGCGGTGGATTAGTGGTTATGCTCCTTGCCTCTGGTCCCGAAGGCCGCGGGTTCAAACCCGGCCGGGGTCGATGGATTTTTTAGGACGGAAAAATCCAAGGAGCAAGTCTTCCGGGAGGGACTTTAAGCCGTGGTTCCCGAGTCTGAAGATTTTCAGGCTCGTAAAAAATCCTTAAGCCTGAATAAAAAAGCCTCTAAGCAAAATTTACCGAATTTTCCCGTCCTAGTACTACCTTGGTTTCCTAGATGTCAGTATGAGGCGGAACGCTGACCACGGACCACTAAAAAAATGACATATATTTAGGAAACAAGTGTAACTAAATTAGTATGGTTCGACAAATTCTTCCCTGTAGGGGGATACCGCCTAAATCACTGTAAAGGTAAAACATTGGCTTACAATACAAAAAAAAATTATTATTACTATTATTATTATTATTAATATTATTATTATCGGAAATTTATAAACCCTATTTCACCTAAGGTACATTAGGGTTATAGTTTGTTAGAAAGTTGTAAGTCATTATATAATTTTATATAAAAATAAAGTTTTTTTATGAACTTTATTCATAGAAACATTATAAAGACTGTAGTTATTTTCTGTCATAAGCACTTCTGTAATGGGTGGCTCACTTAAACAGACGATGTTATTTAGAAGACATGAAAATTCGAATCTTTCGTTCCAGAAGAATGGACAATCAAAGATAATATGTTCAAACCTTTGATTGCTAATGCCACAATTACAACTTGAATTTGCTCTGAAGGTATTGGTCAAATTTACCGTATCCAGTGAGGAATTGTGTTAGTATAAAATTTGGAACAACGTGTTTGCATTTTATTCTGTCATAGATATTTGGAAAGAACAGTTGTCATGTTAATGTACCTGTGGTATTATTGAGCCACACGTTGTTCCATCTCACCCTAACTTATCCACTAACGTAGCTGTACCCTTACATGTGATCAATCATGTTGGCAATTGGTTCTAGCGGGAACATCTGTTATCACTAGAGCCCGGATTTGTATGCGAAATAAAGTACTAAATATGCATGAAAAATGTAGAAAATATGTACTCTAAATATGCAAAAACAGGTTGTAATAAAATTTTTAAAAATTGCTTTGTTGGTTATCTTAGCTTATTCCTGGCTGTTACAGAGATAAGGAAGGTTTACATGAGGTTTTCTTCAGTGAAGCTCCTTCGTCTATCAGTAAACAAGGGTTTATGCAATGAACATGTCCTTTCTACATCACATGAGGTCACAGGAGCATGTGAAAAAACCACAGTTCTTCAGTGAATTCCTCTTCAGTTACAGTTTTTTCAATATCACCAGAGATCATTTTGCTAATTTGACAAATTCTATTGTAGCCAGGATTTTTATTCAATGCTTCACTAAGCTTATCAAATGCGATTATAGCAATACCGTAATATTATTTCTCAAGACCCACGAGTATTCCTGTAAATATACACGTTAGGCTTATATCCAATGGATTGCAGAGCATTTATTAATTTAAAAATATTAATTAATCTTTAATTAATTACTAGTAATTAGCTGAAAGGAAAATTATAACCCATTTAGGAGTAAAATATGCATTTATGCATTTAAAAATCTATAATAAGCTTTTTCCTCCGGAATATGCATTTCTATGCATTATCAAATACCGCTCAAATTGTGTGTGAAAGAGCCACTTAACACGTAAATCATTTCCGCATACTTTTTAATGCGTAAAACAAAACATGCATTTCGCATACAAATCCAGGCTCTAGTTATTACACAGGCCAATAAGACACCAAAAGTTACTTTTTCTCCGATCGAATATTCATTCACTGGGGCACAGTAACATACGATGGTCACTCAGAAAGTTTTTAGACCTGACTATACTGTTTACGATAGAAGGATAACAGTGCTAGCAGCTTATTGGGAAGTCCTTTGTTAGTCAGCTGATATAGGTTACCGCCTAGCCGCACCCCTCAACCCTTAGCAGCCAGGGTTTAAATGGTAGGGGGCGAAAGTACGAGTAACTAACAGTCTACAACATGAAACCGCAGCGAGAACATTTTCGAGCACTGATTTTCTGTGATTTTTTAAAAGTAGCTTAAACCAGGCGCAATCACTTGAAAGGCCAACACAGGATTTTGGGGATCTTGCTCCTTCCCATGCCACAGTTTTCAATTGGTTTGCGGAGTTTAAGAGGGGTAGAACCTCTCTTGAAGGCGAAGAGAGGAGTGGGCGACCATCGACGGCAGTGACTGAGACAAACATACGTAGATGCTGTGGAGAATATGGTGCAAGAAAACGCCCCTATGATTTATAAAGACATTGCGACATCCCTACGGATTGAATCGAGGAGTATTAAAAAAATTCTGCACAGCTACCTTAGGGTCAGCAAGGTGTCATCTCGTTGAGTGCCACACAGTCTCACTGATGGTCAAAAGGTCACTCGATTGAAATGGTGCCGTGAAATGCTTCGGAGATTCAACAATGGGAACTCTCACCGCATTTCTGAGAGATTACAGGTGACGAGACCTGGATTTACCAATATGATCCAGAAACAAAGCGTCAGTCGTCAGAATGGGTCATTCCTGATGACGATCGACCTGTCAAAGTGAAAATAGCAAAACAGGTTGGGAAGAAAATGGTGCTCACTTTCGTTGCTACAGGTGGTCAGTGGCAACAATGCCACTTGAGCACCAAAGGACAGTGACTGCACAATGGTATACCACAGTTGCCCTCCCACAGGTAATTCATAAATTGCGAGAAAAGCGCCCAAGAGCTGGACTCATGGGCATCTTGTTGCTCCACGACAAAGCCTCTGCCCACACCGTCCATTTGACAATGCATTTTCCTTCAAGCTTTTGACCCATCCTCCTTACAGTCCGGACCTGACACACTGTGATTTATTTTTGTTTCCTACGGTGAAGGCCCGACTGGATGGGAAGAGGTTTACAACACCTGAAGATGAGGTTGCAGCATATCGAGGGCAGCTCTGTGCACAGGATGAAAGTGACTGGTGCATGTGCTTCCAGTCGTGGTTTAGGCGGATGCGACGATGCATAGATGCTCAGGGGGGAGTACTTTGAGAAAATGTAATGGTAAGATTTTAATTATAGTACTTAACTGATGTGTATCTAAAGTGTTTCTGATTGACCTTCGTAGAATAACCGAATCTTTTAACAAAGCATTTCTGGTACTTCATTTTCATAAAGCAACATAAAAGAGCAACATTTCTTAATTACCACAAAAAATATGTAAGTTTATTAAAACTTAACTTTAATAATCATAATTTAATTTTTGTGTGATGCAGAGAAAACATGCAATGAAATCTGTGTGAGTAAAGCAAGATAAACTGGGAAAAAGGAAACAAGCCTAAAAATAACAAATCGTTAATTCTGTAGCACTTTACTCTTTCCTCTGCAACTCATTAGCAGAGCTTTCTCGTATTAATGCGCTGCGATGCTTCTTCCCTTAACCCCTTCCCTTAGTCACAAACTTAGTAGAAACACTTTCCTTAAACTACTCTTAGTAAACTTGCACACGTTTATTCAGCTGTCTACCTCACTATATATTCATTTTACCCAAAATGTTGGCTCAGGCAGTGGCGTTTCAGATTCTTATCTAGAAGGCACAGGGTTCAAATTCCAGTGCAGATCAATGCTTTTTTTTTATTAATTTTAGGTCTGAGTGACAAGCAGCCTTGAAAGTAGTCAAAAAAAGCAAATCAGTCAATCCAATTCATGGCAGATAAGAGCAGATAGGCTTATTGTTCGATTTTTAGAAACCAGAAAAACGGTAGGGATAAGTTGCTGAAACATACAAAAATATGTGGAAACTGGTAGAAATGTTATGTTTAATAACGAGTTTTCTGTTATTATTGTTGTAATCACTCTGCTGTGTAGTGATTTAATTGTAATCAGGTCGATGTATTACACGTATCCGTAGAAGTGGTTTTATTTTTAGGGAAAATTCGTTTTAAAATGTCAAGATTTCGATTTTATTGGAAACTAGCTAACACGTGACACTGCTATCTATGAAGTGCAGAGGGGAATGGGACGTGGGACGCTGACAGAGTACACTGCCTTATATGACGTCACGTGTAGTAACAAACAGAGCTTCGTAATTCTTCCGCCTGCAGAGATATTTTGAATGACTAATACCCGGCGTACGCTGCTACGCCTAAATAAATGAAAATTAATGTGATTTTATGTTTAGTTGAATAAGTAGAAGGAAAAATAATTATACATTTATATTTATACATACCCGTGCAGATTACCTGGCGTTGCCCGGGAATCTAATTATCCCGATCTTCTTGGCATAAATGAGATGAAAGACAACAATTAATGTACTTCTTATGATTAGTTGAATAAGTAAAATGAAAAATAATTATAAATGTATATAGTAATTATTTTTAGATACCCCGTGCTAATTACCCGGTGTTCCCGGGAATCTACTTATCTCGATCTTCTTGGCATAAATGAGTTAAAAGACAAATTTCGTTATTGTGAGTTATCCATAAAGGATACTCACCATGTGCTGCTATGCTTGCACAGAAATCTACGTACTTGTCTCGATCTTCATGGTATCAATGAAATACAAAAATAGTTATTGTGAGTTATCCGCAAAAGATAAACATATGCTGTCGCGGACTTTTCTTAGAGCTTTTTGAGATATTCAATTCTGTGTACATTAATTTTTGTGTATTTGTTACAGTTTAGGCAGCGTAAGCCATTTAAGCGTCCAAAGAGCTACTCTTTTCACGTTTTCCACTACAAATGTCGATTTCTAAGGGTATAGGAGTTGAGTATCACAACTCTCTTATAGTCTATGTTCATCCCAGGAATCTCCTGAACATTTTGTAAAAAGCCCCATCACAATCGGATCAACGGTATGACCGCGCATAAAGTACGAACAAACAAACAGATAAACGAACAAACATTAATTTTTATATATTAGATTTGGCGGTGTTATTCTAAAAAAATGTAAATTTGAGTCTTTTTAATCGTAGAAGAGTATATTAAACCCAATCTAGTTTAATGCATTATATTACCTTTACTACTATTATTTATTAATTATTATTATGTTTATCGTATAAACTGTTTATGTACGTGACATTTACACTGCCATTTTTAAACGTTTTTAATCCATTATAAATTAGTATACGGTTTGTATAATTTATACAGTTAATACGTATTTATATATATTTGTACTGGTTGAGTGGAAGCTAATGCCTTGTGGCGTTAACTCTGCCACATTAAATAAAACATTATTAAGTAAACAACAACAAAACTAAATATATGGTCACACATAGAAATAAATACATAATATAATGGAAATGAATACAGTTAATAACAAATGAGGGACAATTTGAAGAAGTGGCTGAATTCAAATACATAGGAACAATATATATAGAAACAGGAATGAGATGCACAAAGAAATTAAGCATCGACGACAGTTCAGTACGGGGGCACGCCGTAGCGTAGTGGTTAAGGCACTGAGCTATAAGCCGGAGGGTCGAGGGTTCAAGTCCCGTTGGGGTCAGGATTTTTAAACTGACCCAAACCCTCTGACGGCACTATGGCCCTGGGGTCGACTCAGCCTCTAACGGAAATGAGTACCAGACGCTTGTTCTGGGGGTAAAGGCGGCCGTTATGCAGGGCTGACAACCCGGCTGACATAAAGTGCCGATTGTCTAGAAAAAGTGGGAGCCTTAACCTCCTACTACCCCAAGGGTCTCCGGGCCTGTTGTGGGATCACTTTTACAGTTCAGTACACAATTCAGTCATAGGCGTGTAAAATTAGCAGAACGGTTCCCCCAACAGACGAAGTTGGCGGAGTAATACCTTATGGAACTTTTCAAGTTTAATTACAGTTCAACTGAAACTTAGCTCGGAATTAGCATAGAAGAAAAACCTGAAGGAAGGAGGAAAAGTGGCAGACCTCGGGCAAGATGGTTGGATAACGTAGAAGAGGAGAACGCGATTAAAACATGAAGGACGAAAACGTGAATGGAAGGGAATATGTGAGGCGACAAAGGTTGTCCAAGAACTGTAGGGCCACGGAGTAAGTAAAACATATAACTAAACAGAAGTCTGTCGTTTTATAGTTTACTCTTGAAAATTGCAATAAATACGAGTAGAAATGTACAAATACTTGAGTAGTTGTGATTTTGAATTATTGAATCAATCTCACACTGAAAACAGAACAAGAGTAAACCGAACCTCTTGCGCAGCGGTTCCCAACCTTTTTCGACTCGCGAACCTCTTCCACAACGATTTGAATTTGGGAACCACTTACTATTAAGTGTATATATGCAGTTGACATGCATGCAATTTAATTCCAAGCAAATAATAATAATAATAATAATAATAATAATAATAATAATAATAATAATAATAATAATAATAATAATAATAATAATAATAATGATAATAATAATGATGATGATAATAATAATAATAATAATATAATAAAAATATTATTGAATAGTATCATTATTGTCCACCGCTGTGGTCCCGAGGTAGCGTGCTGCCTTGTCACGCAGCGGACCCGGGTTCGATCCCCGGTCGGGGCAGTTTGTCTGGGTGAGGTTTTCATCGGGGTTATTCCTCACCTGTAAGACAAATGCCAGGAAAACTTTAAAGCTCAAACGGTCCCCGAAATCATATGGCCATCATCATCCTTATCATTATCATCATCATCCTTCACCGGTGTGGAAAGCAACGGGAAGCTACCACACCTACAATTCCCTAGTAAAGCTGCAAGCATAGCATGAAAATGCTATGATTGCTGTGAAGGGCCTGCCTTCGGGCAGAATTACTATGGATGGATATACAGTCGACATGCATGAAATTTAATTCCAAGCAAATAGGCTAATAATAATAATAATAATAATAATAATAATAATAATAGTAATAATAATATAATAATAATAATAATAATAATAATAATTATTATTATTATTATTATTATTATTATTATTATTATTATTATTATTATTATTACGACAAATGGATTTTTGGAGGCGATCGAGAAGAATTTCAAGAAGGGATAAGGTCAGAAACAGCACAATAAGGGAAATCATGCAAGTTGAAAAAAACATATTAGGAAAAATAGAAGAAAAACGTTTGAAATGGTATGGACACCTCATAAGAATGGAAGAAGAGAGAATACCAAAGAAGATCCTTAATTGGAAAGCTACTGGGGCACGCCGTAGCGTAGTGGTTAAGGCACTGAGCTACAAGCCGGAGGGTCGAGGGTTCAAGTCCCGTTGGGGTCAGGATTTTTAAACTGACCCAAACCCTCTGGCGGCACTATGGCCCTGGGGTCGACTCAGCCTCTAACGGAAATTAGTACCAGACGCTTGTTCTGGGGGTAAAGGCGGCCGTCACGCAGGGCTGACAACCCGGCTGACAAAGTACCGATTGTCTAGAAAAAGTGGGAGCCTTAACCTCCTACTACCCCAAGGGCCTCCGGGCCTGTTGTGGGATCACTTTACTTTACTTTTACTTTACTTTACTTTAATGGAAGAAGTGGAAAAGGCAGCCTAGAGAACTATGGATGGATGGAGTGAAGAGAAGTATGGGAGCTAGAGATTTGAGACAAGAAGATGCTTTAGACAGGAACCTCTGGCGACAAATCACTTTGGGTTGAAGGAGAAACACCGTATTGTGGAATATTCCTAAATTAAAAAAATATGACAATGCCGCAGAAATGAAGGAAACAATAATTAGCCCAATCTTGAAACCCGCCATTACAGAAAAGTTTTGGCGAACCCCTTGAAATATTTTGCAAACCCCCTAGGGGTTCCCGAACCACAGGTTGGGAAACTATTCTCTAGCGAATGGATGGGAGGTGTCATCTGTGACACAGCAGGTCCATCTGTTGAGACAATACTAACACATGGAACCAACTGCAGCAAGGCTTCTCTTTAGAGATTGCCATGTCCACTCGTGAAAGGCTAATAGAACGGTATAAAATTAGACAAGCAAGTAATATCCCTGAGGGCAGAATTTCACAGTAAATATTGGTCTAACTTCATTTCCCTCGGGAAGTAAGACTGTAATATCCAAAATTAGTTTTCCATTATTGTGAAATGCAATCAATTATGACTATAGTGTAAAAGGACTAAGTTAGCATGATTTCTGCTATCCTTGTCTAGAGAACTGTTCTTCCACCCTTCGCAAACCACAATGGGCTACCCTTGTAAAATTACTTAGGAATGCTAGAAAAACTCCACCCACCCCCACTTCCGTCCAGTCACTTTTGTGTCAGGTAATGTTTGTCAGTGGCGACTGGTTCAGAGTGTTCTGTTAAAAGTGACTGCAGAAATTTGGAGAAGAGCGTGTGAACACACTGAAAAGATTGAAGAGTCATATTGGCAGGCAGACGGTTTAATGGACGAAATTAGTGATCGGTTTGAAATAAATTTAGACGATACCGACGACGATGAAAATGAAAATGAAGACATAGAAACTTGCCAGGAAGAATCTTTAGAAGAAGGGAATGCCACCACTGATCTATGTTCACTGCAGGGAGTGTTTGCCCTACCGCTGTCACCGTGAAGAGATATGCGTATGAGTGAGAAAGAAGATGGTGAGTACTCTATTTCTCTTTCTAAAATATTCTAGACACTTTAGCCCTCATGGACTATAGGATTGGAAGTTCAGGACCTATAAAATGCTTATAAAAGATATTTAAAAAATCTAAAAAAAACTGTAAAAAGGACGTACAAAGGCAATTAAAATTAAATAATACTTTTAATTTCAACTGCATTTTTAATTAATATAATAAAAATGTTTAAAAAGTACAAAATTCAAAATTATTGAGAATCTTCTCAATAATTGTATTGTATTGTAAGCCCATATTTTCCCTTTACAGAGATTTAGGCGCTCTCCCCCTACAGGGAAGAATTTTAACCATACTAATTTAGTTATACTTGTTTTCGTATAGATGTCATTTTGAGTGGTCCGTGGTCAGCGTTCCGCTTCATACTGACATCTAGGAAACCAAGGTAGTACTAGGATGGGAAAATTCGGTTAATTTTGCTTAGAGGCCTTTTCATTCTGGTAAGGATTTTTTACGAGCCTGAAAATCTCCAGACTCGGGATTCACTGCTTAAAGTCCCTCCCGGAGGACTTTCTCCTTGGATTTTTCCGTCCAAAAAAACCATCGACCCCAGCCGGGTTTGAACCCGCGACCCTCGGGACCAGAGGCAAGGAGCATAACCACTAGTCCACCGCGGCCGATTCTTCTCAATAATACATTCATTAAATCGCGTAAGAAATTGTTTGCCATTCGCTCTCAGGAGAATGTTTTATAGAAACACTTGCAATGCCGCATTTTGATTACTGTGATTCTCTATTTACAGATTTAAATACTATTTTTCGAGGCATTAAATACTATTTCAACAATGGAGAAGAACTAAAACATGATATCGAATGCACTTATTTAGGAACAAAATTAGATAATTCAGGCGATTACACAGTGGAAATTAAAAATAGAATGGCACAAACAAAACAAGCAATAAATGCTTTAAACTCTGTTTGGTGGAGCAAAAATATTACAAAAAATAGAAAATTACAAATATATCAAACCATAATATGGTATGATAAGAAAATTAAATGCCTGGACGGGATTCGAACCCGGCTAAATAAATAAATAAATAAATAAATAAATAAATAAATAAATAAATATTAAGCTTGCATTGCTCAATGTTAAAGATTTAATTATAATATCAAACCATAATTCAGAGCATTTTTACATATGGTGCTGAAGTCTAGCAAATTCCTGCCAGGGAAATGAAAATAATTTTAAGTACAGAAATGGATGTTTTAAGGATCAGCTGGAAAATCTAGAATGGATAGAATACGAAATAAAGAAATAAGGGAAATTATGGGTGTACAAGAGGAGCCGGACATCACAGACATTATAGAAAAGAAAATATTACAGTGGTATGGCCATGTCAAAAGAATACCAGAGCAAAGATTGCCTAAAATTGTTATGGAATGGATCCCAATGGAAAGGAGGAAGAGAGGAAGACCGAAGAAAACTTGGATAGAAGGGGTACAAGCAGCTATGAATATAAGAGGAATGGTGGAAGACCAATGGATGGACAGAGAGGAATGGCGTTTGGTTTCCGGAAGACGGCGGCAGCTGCCATGATACCGGATGATGATGATGATGATCATCATCATCATCACTCCAGGGATTAGGCAATTGCCCGTTCCGACTTCATAATGCATCAGCCCAACGTCTTCTAGGTCTTCCAACATCACGTCTTCCTCTTGCTTGATAATTTCTTGCTAACAATGGATATCTCTCCTTACTCATTCCATCCATGTGATCAATCCATTTCTGTCTGTAATTCGTGACCTTATCCAATAAAGGCTGTACTTTCAATTCTTCTCTTATATCCTCATTTCTTATTCTATCAAGTCTTGTACATCCTTTTACTTGTCTTAGGAACCTCATCTCCGCCGTCTGTATTCTATCCTTCTGTTTTTTCATTGGAGCCCAAGTTTCACATCCATACAATATTGTGGGAACCGCCATAACATTATACATTTTTATCTTGGTTTCTTTTCTAATTTTATTTTTGAATGTTCTCTGTATTGTTCCACACACCGTCTGAAATTTATTTATGATGATGATGAAATACTATTTTCACTCAAAGACTACAACGTGTTCATAATTCTTGCTATTATTAATATGGGAGTGAACAAAATATATTATTAATATCAGAATAAAGAATGATTTAATTGAAAGGTTTGCAATATAACTTAAACACTGGATAGCTTCATCCAGTTGATTGTGTTTAACTGGTTAGTGAGCGAGTCTTGGTTGTAATTATACCAGGTTGATTTAGTGGAGAGCCTCAACACCACAACCCACTATTTTCTGGGATGTTCCTGCTGTGAAGCTCAGACTGTTTATTATCTCCACTCTATAAAACAAAAATGAGCAACAAACTGTTATAACTTGCCAGGCTCAGTAATGTATTTCTACCACATATTTCCGGTAAGGAATTCACACGTACCAATTTATCATTTGCATCAGAAGTGTTATACATTGCACTAACTTACTGGCACTATTAAACCAGATTAATGAATTCGCGGACATTGGCTCGTCGCAGTGTATACCTTTTAACGTCCATCCATGTGGTCTCAAGGTAGCGTGCTGCCTCGTCATGAAGCGGCCCCGAGTTCAAGTCTCGGTCGGGACAACTTACTTGGGTGAAGTTCTTTTAGGGCTTTTTCCTCACCTGTAAGACAAATGTCAGGAAACTTTAAGACCCAAACGATCCGCCGTACATCATGTGGTCATCATAATCATCATCATTCATATTCGATCAGATTAATTTTAGGATTGAGGACTCTCCTGGCGCACTATAATAATAATAACAATAATAATAATAATAATAATAATAATAATAATAATAATAATAATAATAATAATTTTTAAAGCCCATGTTTTCCCTTTACAGAGATTTAGGCGCTCTCCCCCTACAGGGAAGAATTTGAACCATACTAATTTAGTTACACTTGTTTTCGTATAGATGTCATTTTGAGTGGTCCGTGCTCAGCGTTCCGCCTCATACTGACTTCTAGGAAACCAAGGCCTTTTCATTCAGGCTTAAGGATTTTTTACGAGCCTGAAAATCTTCAGACTCGGGACCCACGGCTTAAAGTCCCTCCCGGAGGACTTGCTCCTTGGATTTTTCCGTCCTAAAAATCCATGGACCCCAGCCGGGTTTGAACCCGCGACCCTCGGAACCAGAGGCAAGGAGAATAACCACTAGTCCACCGCGGCCGACTAATAATAATAATAATAATAATAATAATAATAATAATAATAATAGTAGTAGTAATAATAATAATAATAATAATAATCATCATCATCATTATCACCCATCATATCATCGGAGCAGCATAATCCTGCCTTCCAGGCGCTCTAACCTCAGAAGTGATTAGCAATTACGCCAATTCCAGAAGAGAACACTAGAAATGTCGACATGACAACCATGGGGCATTGAATAAAAATAATATAGGCCTATAGATTTTCAGGTATGGCGTTTGTTTACTCTAAAACCATTAGGTGTAGGAGTTCACTTGAAATGAAAATTTAAAAATCATATTTAATTGATTTAGGCGTAGCATTGCGCGCCGGGTAATACTGGTTCGTTTATAAAACTGTACTATTAATGTTTTATGTTTATAATTCAGTGGGAAGAATACAAGGCGCTACCAATCATTTCATAAGCCGTCTTCGTGCAAGGTCTAACCGTCCGCCAAGACTCACAGGATTATTAGTACGCGGTTACGCTAAGGGCGGAATTCATGAAACCATCTTTACGCAGAGAGCGACTCTTTCTATGACATAGATAGCATTTATAAAACCGGTTTTATGAATACTCTCTACGTCTTAGAGAGGGGGAAGAATCGTTCTTTGCGTAGAGATGGTTTCATGAATTCCGCCCTAAATGACATTTGCTTCAAGGCCGCCCTTCCGATCTGTAGCATATGCCATCACAGTGAGTGATACGGTCGCATGCTATGTACGGCGAATGCTGCACTTGTACGAGTATTAAGTTTGTCATAGTTGAATAGAAGAGGAGGCCACAGGATAAACAAATTAACAGGCCTACTAAATATAGGTCTCCTCTATAATGTGGAAACGTCAAAACAATTAAAACACCATGAGAATGTAGAGTCAAAAGCGCAGACATGAATGGAAATCAAAATTAACTAAAATGTACAGTTGTTGCGAAGAGAAAAGCATCTGCTGGCGTCCTACATACATAATGAGATAACTATAGTACCATGTCCATCCATATCATTTAGCAGATATCCAAATATTTAAGACCGGATGCTAGAAGTTTCCACCGCTGTGATCTCGGGGTAAAGTCGCTGCCTCTTACGGAGCGGGAATGGATACAATCCGCAGTCGGGACAAGTTTCCTGGCTGTTTTTTTTCCTCACCTGTAAGACAAATGTCAGGAAACCTTAAGGCACAAATGGTCCCCGAACACCACCTGGCTATCATAGTCAACATCATCATATTCGCCATAGTTATTATGAATGCGTGTGTGAATGGTGTGTTTCGTCTTAATGCTGTGTTGTCTTGGAGGAGGCACTGACATTGAACTGATCCCTCATTCGGGGAGTCCCCCTATGTCTTTGTGTGGTAAAAAAAGAATGAATGCTATCCATAGTTAAAATTCCTCTCCCGACAGGTCATGCCACTATAAGGCCCGGGTGGCATGTGGCACGTAAAAGTACCCATAAAGGCTTGTTTCCATTCTGACAAGTTCCAGGCACATGACGCGCAAACATGTCGCGCGTCATTTTTTTTCTACTGTTTCCAATTTCCTGCGGCATCTACAATTTTTTTTTGAAAATGCCCCAGGTTGTCTTTCAACATTCCTGGTTTCTCTCCTGGCATGGCGTACTTGTAATCCACTTCTGAGATTGGGGCGCCTGGAAGGCGGATTACGTTGCCCCGATGATATGATGGGTGGTGATGATGATAGTGGTGCGCCAGGAGAGTCCCTAATCCTAAGCTTAATCATAAGATGAATATGAATGATGATGATTGCGATGGCCATATGATTTCGGGGACCGTTTGGGCCTTAAAGTTTTCCTGACATTTGTCTTACAGGTGAGGAAAAACCCCGATAAAAACCTCACCCAGAAAAACTGTCCCGACCGGGGATTGAACCCGGGCTCGCTGCGTGACAAGGCAGCACGCTACCTCGAGACCACAGCGGTGGACGCATATACAACATTAGTCTAGGGGTTTCCAGAACAAGACTACAGTTTCGGTTTATACAGTGAATCAGATACAGTGCTATCCAGTGTTTCTTGAGGTTCAAATATTTGAATGGTATGGACAACTCATCTACTTCAGCTTTCGTGGTAATGGCAGACACATACAATGAACTTCTAAAAAACAAAAAGGCGAAAACGATCGAGATGGTGGATTAGAAGTTTTCAAGCGAAAACACGTTGGGAAAGAGTTGCTCTTTTCTATTTTAGTTTTTTTCTCTCAAGTATTGAGACCTCAGTGAATCAAGTTTCTTCTGAGCTTCTTGAAGAGTGCATTCCATAAATCCGTTGCAGGACATCGTTCCTGCTGTTACAGTTCTTATGACTTGAATTTGTTATATTCCACAACACTGTCTTCCCTTCATATAGTTAAGTAAGTTTCTCCACTTTACATTTAGAACACTTCATCAAAAAAATAAATAAAAACAGCTCTGACACCACTGAAAATACCACAAACAAGAGAGAACGTTTGAACTTATACTCGCAGCGCAGTGTCTGCAAGGCAGTGAATGTAGACTGTACTGCGCATGCGCGTGTCCTTGGGACATGTTGCAGTCTGTTTCCACTTTCTGTGGCACAAGTTGTGGCACATGTTGACCGCCGCTTGGCACCTCAGAGCACTCGAATAGAGGGAAAACTGAGTACAGTGACATCTAAAAAATGTCGGTCGTTTACGATGAACTACAATGAGCAAACTACAATGGTAGCGCTGTTTCGAAGTAACAGAATATGTAACTAAATAAAACAAATGCAAGGCACACGGCGTGTTCACTCGGGATTATGGGAAATTAGCCATTTTGTAAATTGAATTTTTAACTGCTATCCTTTCGTTCCATGTAGGCGGTACTGTAAAAATTGTATATTATCGAAAGTTAAAAATCATTACTTAGATTTTATTTTACTCTAATTTGTAAATAAATTCAAACTTGTTTACGCTTTTAATGTGAATCTATTTTCAAAGATAAACCTACCAGAAGTGATAAAATTCTAAGATTTGTTAGGTTAGGAAGAGTGATGTTAGTGTACAGCCATTTCTAATAAACATTTTAGAAATGTAAGTGGCATTATAATGGATTTGGGGGCACGCCATAGCGTAGTGGTTAAGGCACTGAGCTACAAGCCGGAGGGTCGAGGGTTCAAGTCCCGTTGGGGTCAGGATTTTTAAACTGACCCAAACCCTCTGGCGGCACTATGGCCCTGGGGTCGACTCAGCCTCTAACGGAAATGAGTACCAGACGCTTGTTCTGGGGGTAAAGGCGGCCGTCACGCAGGGCTGACAACCCGGCTGACATAAAGTGCCGATTGTCTAGAAAAAGTGGGAGCCCTAACCTCCTACTACACCAAGGGCATCCGGGCCTGTTGTGGGATCACTTCACTTCACTATTATAATGGATTTCAGATGTACGACATGGGTAAGGGTCTTTAATAAATATTGTATAAAATATGTCCAACCAAATGTTAAGATATCAACCTGCAGGAAGAAGAAGACCAGGACGTCCATTCAAAATACTTTTGGATGGTGTTTCTCTTGAGACCGAAACAGGTCAACAAATGACCTAAATTCGTGAATGTACTATGATGATGATGTGAGAGTAAAGGGGTAGGTCAATTGTAGCCTACATATTTATTAAAAGAGCTCATAATGCACGGTTTCAAACGTTAATAAACGAAAATAAATTAACATGTTTTATTTATTTCCATTCTTCCCTTCTGTTAAAATTAAAAAAAAAATCTTTAGGTCTGAGAGGTTGAGTACAAATAATTCCATAATTTAAGATTAATTAAAATGTTATTTATTACTATAAAAGTTAAATTCCATGATTATTCACCAGATGGTGTTATATAAATATAATTCATAATTTTACCACCAGACGTCGCTGAATTTCATATTTGTACCAAAACATCGAAAAAAAAATTATATGTCGTTAGTTTTTCTACAATAGCGCCGCTTGTGGCATGTACGCGAAACTTGTCCACTTTCTCCTCTAGGTCCTCTGTGGCTTGGCACATTTTTGTCCCGGGAAATTGTGCCGCAACATGATGCATACTGTTTCCATTTCAACAAATTTCGGGCACATGTCGCTCAACATGTTGCGGGACAAATTTGTAGATATGCAAACGAGTCTTAAGGTGAGAGATTCAACTGCGTTAATGAAATGACATCCAAAAAGTTGTAACGACATTTCAACTTGCCTGGAGGTAACAGGAAGGCGAGTGAAGAACTTAGTTCCTGTGGATGAATCAAGCTGACTAAGGATACAAGGAAGTTCAAAAAGTCTCTTTGTAAAAACTTCACATGTCGCATTACTTAAATTACTCTATCCTTCCAAAGAGATTTCTAACAAAACACCTGGTTTCACAATACTACTTTTTGCCAAAGGCATTTTGTGAGTTTAGAAAAACTTGGCATTATTCGCCTTAAAAATCTCCCAGTAAATTTGCAAGCAGTAAAATCGGGAATTATGTACTGAAGAAAAATTGCGTATGATTTAAATGGAAAATATATAAATTCTAGATGTAACAATGCTGTCAGCTACAGTTATTGGGAATCTTCCAAAGAGATCACTTCTGTATGCTACATTTAATTAACTTCCATTTCTTGATATTGCTTCCAGCTGCTTTTCATAGAACTTTCTTGCTTATCTAACTTCGAAATATACACATTGTTGCAAAAAAAAAAAAAAATGTAAAATCAATCCAATTTCCATTATTTCGCAAAGATATTTTAGAGACGTTAAAGGTACCCAGTACTTACTTGCGTTAAAAAAAATGATTTTTTTTCTTTTTGCTTAAAAAATCAAGGAAGGTTTATTTTATCGATGTGTAAAATTATTTTGTCGGTTTTAAACCCATAAAACTTGATTTTTAAAAATGGCGTCTCTATGATCTTCTAATGTGCACATTTATTGTTTTTTGCATTTTCCCGTAACTTCTATTTTTTTCATATTTTGGTACACTTTTCTCTGAAACTATGAAAGAGCACCGCTGTGGTCTCGAGGTAGCGTGCTGCCTTGTCACGCAGCGCGCCCGGGTTCGATCACCGGTCGGTGCAGTTTTTCTGTGTGAGGTTTTTATCGGGGTTTTTCCTCACCTGTAAGACAAATGCCAGGAAAACTTTAAGGCCCAAATGGTCCCCGAAATCATATGGCCATCATCATCATCATCGTCCTTCACTGGTGTGGAAATCAACGGGAAGCTACCACACCTATAATTCCCTAGTAAAGCTGCAAGCATAGCATGAAAATGTTATGAATGCAGTCAAGGGCCTGCCCTCGGGCAGAATTTCTATGGATGGATGGATACGAAACAAATCACTGCATTTTAAACGGGACTTTATTTGAAACAATATAAAACAATAAATATGTAAACTATTTGCCGCCATTTTATCACTAACTGATCTCACGACCACCTGTAATTTCATCACTAATTGGTCTCACGGC
The DNA here is from genome assembly GCA_030220185.1 of Diploptera punctata. Classification (NCBI taxonomy): domain Eukaryota; kingdom Metazoa; phylum Arthropoda; class Insecta; order Blattodea; family Blaberidae; genus Diploptera; species Diploptera punctata. The sequence goes on from JASPKZ010004960.1 coordinate 210,142, forward strand.
CTCCTGTTGTTTCAACTAATAAACTTTGCCCACGCTGTTAACGCCAGTCAATTGTTTATAATGAACCCAAATATTTCCAACAAAGATGCTATTATTTTACTATTATTTATTATTTTGAAAACACCATCGGGCAAAAAATAATGTACAACGTACGTTTATTAAGAGTTTAAAGAATCCCGGAAACTAAAAAACTTGCTATCGCTCGGTTTTCAAACATTCTCCTCTATTCTGTAAAAAACACTTCCCAACCTCGCATCGTAATATACTGTTTCTTAATATGTTTTGAAATGCATAATAAGTTATCTTGTTACAACCTTAAATAACTACCTTTTAGAAAGGAAAATCTCTTAAGAAATTCTAGCTATAAATAGTCTTTTAATCTGTGAAAATTGTAGCAAAGAAGACATATTTCAAACGTTCAAACATCCATAGCATTATGTTCCTTTTTCTCTTTCAGAAAAGAGACTAAAAGGAGACATTTTGTAAAGCAAATGTGTGTTTAAGAAGTTGCGAGATGCAAGCACAAGAAACTTTATACAAAAATGTTAGCAGCAGCACGATAAAACAAAGTTAGGCACATTTTCACCTCTTCCCTACCAAGTTCTCGGAGGTTTAAATTACTGCCACTCACAGCTTCAAGTACAGATGCTTTGCTAAAAAACATCCCTCTCATAAAGGTTGCCTCGTTTGCAAAAACAGGTCGCGATATAAACACATATAGCGGCAAGTTTCACCGCAACACGAAACAACTAACTTCTCAACCGCCGAAATTTTATAGACAAATGCGCAAAAACACGCGCAACATTTTAAGTAGCTGAGAACTTTGTTCACCTAGAAGACAATTAACTTTCTCTACTTTAACACCTAATCTGCATCTAAATCATTCTGCTTTCTGCAATGTAACACATTGCTTATAAATACATTTCAAGAAAGTTGAATAAACTTTTGTGCCTTTCAAATACACGTTGATTATGTCTGAAAAGACGGATTAACTTACATAATAAGAAGTCTTGAACAAAGAAAACTCTATGTATAATAATATTACAAATTAAAATGGTTTTCTCGGGGGAGAAAAGAATACGAGTATTTAAAAATAAAGTCCTTAGAAAAATTTTTGGAACAAATAGAGACGACAGACAGACGAAGATTACCTTCCTCGAGATATCAGGGGTTGCCGCACACTTAGCACTTTTAAGTCACGCTTATACAGTTACCTGTTGTCTAATAATTAATTTATCTCTATTTATTTCAATTTATACTATGCCATTAATAATTGTTTATCTTTTTTTATATATCTTGTACATATTACATATTTAATTCAATAAATCTAGAGTAAATCAAAATACATTATAAATATTAATTGTATTGTTTTTATAACATGTAATCGTTTATATTTATTGTAATTTAGATGTAATACTTTTTTCTTGTATTTTTTAAAACCTGGTTGAGTGGCAGACAAGGCCTTAAGGCCTTTACTCTGCCAGGTAAAATAAAGCTATTATTATTATTATTATTATTATTATTATTATTATTATTATTATTATTATTATTATTATTATTATTATAACAGTGAGATACGTGATCTTTAAAAGAAACCAGATATAATAAGAAAAGTTAATTATCGTAGACTGCGATGGGCAGGACATGTAACACTAATGGGGAATGAATGAGGTGCATGGAAGCTTCTTCTAGGAAAACCAGAGAGAAAGAACCAGTAGCTAGATCAAGAATGATATGGGATAATAACATTAACCATGGTTTGAGGGAAGTAGATTATACAGGGGATGATTGGAAAACATTTTCTTAAGATAGAGATGTGTGGAAGAGTTTATGTTCGCGCGGCCATGAACCTACGGGGTCGATAGTGTCAACGAGTTAGTTTAGTTAGTTAATTCCTTAAAACTATAATAATAATAAGTTGGTAAGAGGCACTCGAAAGAGCATTAAGTTATAAGTTTATGATTTGTCTTTTATGAGTTCGTTCAGTGATCCTGTCCATATTCTGCATTGTTTGTAATGGTATCGCTCACACTTTTGGTCGCATATCTTGCATTCACACGAATCACTCGGTTGGTGGAATTTTGTATTTTTGCACATTTTGTGATGATATCCGTGTGTTGCTAAACCTATGATTCTGTGCCTTTGTGGTTGATTACTTCCAGTCCACCCTCTGTTTACCATGGCATCTGAGGCGTAGAAATCTTCGTCGATCTCTTTTTCTCTCTGTTTCTTTTTTTCGATGACTTTCTTATATGGCTCCGTTGCTGGCAGTAGTATCCTTTGCCTCAGGTCCTCTAGGAAGAAGGTTTCTCTGGCTAGCATATAGGCCATTCTATTTGGTGTGTATTTGCTTGCACCTAATGCCTTTTTGATGAATCTTGGTTTTACTTTTTCTAACCTCTCCAAATCGCTGGTCGATAGTTTCTCCCATATCAGTTCTATCCCGTAGGTGACGATCGGGGTGATCACTGATGCGAATAATTTCATGGCTGTGACTAATTTTAACGATGTGATGACTTTGATACTGCACATAGCTCTTATAGCTGCTGCTGCTCTCTCCTGCACATGTGCGCTGAAAGACTTTGTTGTTGGCTGCAGTGTTATGCCTAAATATCTGAATTTGTTGACCATTCTTATCGGTTCTTCTCCTAGTTTTAGATTATCACTTGCCGCTGTTCTTCCTCCTTTCTTGAAAACCATTTGTACTACGGTCTTGTTGCTGTTTATGTTGAACTCATTTTCCATAGCCCATCGTTGTATCCCATCTATGCCTTTTTGCAATTCTTCTTTGTTTTCTGCCCCAATGGCCATGTCGTCCGCATACATTACCAGCGTGGTCCCGTTCGTTGCTTTCCCAATGTCAGCCCTATGCACAATGATTAAGGGGACCGACTAGTGAAAATGTTAAAAAATTGGCAAAAATTGCATTTTTTGTTTATTTGCTCTGATCCTTTAGGATCATTTTCATGTAATTTTTTTTTTATTATAGGAGCAAAATTGAGTCCGTGACATAAGAATTTAAATAGCCTTCCACGTACGGTCAGCATCACTACTTCAATTTTAATAAGTGTTTTTTTCTGTTTCCATTTCTTTGAAATTTTACAAAACTTAAAATGCTCCTTAGGATGCAATTTTTATGCTATCAAAGCTGAAATTTTATTATAAATATTATTCAGAGTTTACAGTACAACTGGAACTTGTCTCGAAATTAGTACAGAACATAAAGGGCGCCAGCTAAAGAGTGTAACTGCCATCTTTATTACGAGTCTGAGGCGTGTCTTATGTCATTCATAGCTTTTGTACTTTGAAAAATAAAGCCAGGAAAGACTCTATAATGAAATTATACAAAACAATGGCAGTTCCTATTATTACTTACGGATCCGAAACATGGGCAGTGACAACACAACAATCTGCCAGAGTACAATCCGCTGAAATCAGATTTCTCAGACCAATAGCAGGATATCAAAGAACAGACAAAAAACACAACACAGAAATAAGACAACAACTAAAAGTAGAGGGATTAAATACAACAATAGCGAAATACAGAATAAACTGGAAAGAATACTTAGCAAGGATAACTGAGAATAGAATACCAAAAACAGCATATAACTATTCACCACGATGAAGAAGCTAGGGAAGACCAAAGAAAAGATAGAAACAGCAGCAATTTGGAGCCGGAACAGGCTATAGTGTAAAAGTTGTAAGTTGGCATGATTTCTGCTATCCTTGTCTAGAGAACTGTTCTTCCACCCTTCGCTAGACGTCTGAGTGACATGTGTACTATAATGGGCTACCCTTGTAAAATTACTTAGGAATGCTAGAAAAACTCCACCCCCACTTTCGCCCAGTCACTTTTGTTCACGTAATTTTTGTCAGTGGCGACTGTTTCAGAGTTCGTTTGGAGTTGTGAGAGTGAGTGAGATATTATATTAGTGTAAAATTAATCTTTAGAAGAAGGGAATGCCACCACTGATATATGTTCACTGCAGGGAGTGTCTGCCCTACCGCAGTCACCGTGAAGAGATATGCGTATGAGTGAGAAAGAAGATGGTGAGTACTCTCTTTCTCTTTCTAAAATATTCTAGACACTTTAGCCCTCACGGACAAATAAGCCTAAACCGTGACGAAGAAGAAGAAGAAGTTTTTGTACCATTTGTCCAAATTTCTTTAATTAGCCTATACGACACAGGCTCACATACAGATTAGATAGATAGATGGAAAGCTCTGCGGCCATCACTTAAGTGTTGCCGGTGAGCGATCCATTCTGGTCCTCCTTAATAGGTAGAACCCCGGGTTCCTGTAAAATACATTAGCCCAGGTTTAAATTTTGGATTCAAAGTTGGAAGTTAATTAGCAGAGTGAAGTCGGAAGCGGACCTTTTGGGGTTCTATTCCAGCATTTGCTCTTTGGATTGAGGGAAACCGCTTAAAACCTCAATCGGAATAGTCGATCAAGTGGGATCTTGCCAAGTTTGACTTTCGGAAGACTATATATAGGGGGGGTATCCAGGCTTCTCTTTATTTAAATATAATGTGAGTACATTTCAGGTTATTACAATTATTCATACAATTATGGTAACATCTTCTTCTTCTTCACTTCCTGGTTTAGGCAAGAGTTGCCTGTTCCGTCTTCACTAATAGATCTAAGACCATCTCTTCCGAGGACGTCCGACATCTCTTCTTCCTCTTGGAAAATAATGGAAGATTTTATTTGGTAATCTTCTTTCTTCCATTCTTTCTACATGTTCTTTCCACTGTATCTTGTTGTTAAATATATTTTCTTTTATGGAGTAGATCTGCAGTTCTTCACGGATATGGTAACATGTGCATTTTAATTTCTTTTTTTTTTTTACTCTTCAGTTTCACATAAAAATAAAGGAAGGTAAGAATGCAGTATTTGCGTAATTTTTACTAGAATATTTCAGACTTCAATACATGCAAAAAGAAACACCTTTGAATGCAGGGAATGAATATGGTTCTATATCAAAGAGCAAGATTAACGGATTTCACCTCTAGCTTCCATTTAAATAATAAAACGTTGTTCTATTCATTTGAAACATTCCTGGGATGCGAGTCCCTTTTTGCCGGTGAACGAAAATGCCATTATTCCAGGCAGGCCAGGATAAAATATTAAAGATAACGCTCTTCCAACCCCCGTTTAACCCCCACATTCCATTAGAGAGCTTTGGTCATGAATTCCTGGGTCAAACGTGCTCATTCTGCATCAGGCTAACTAATCTTAGTGTGCGACAGACAAACTATTTCCTACTACCAGTTGCCTCTCTATTTCCCTTTGAACTCACAGCCTAGTAACGTATACGCAAGTATGCAGCGACTAGAAAACAGATTCTATTTACTTATAATACAATAAATTCACTGGCACTGTCGAACCCGTAGGTTCATGGCCGTATGAATATAAAACCTACATACATCTCTATCTTGTCACGCAGCGGGCCTGGGTTCGATTCCCGGTCGGGACAGACTCCTGGGTGAGGGTTTTTCGGGGTTTTTCCTCAGCTATAAGACAAATGTCAGGAAGCTTAGGCCCAACAGCCCCATTTTTCGAAAAATTCGTGCATTTTTCCGGATTTTCGAGTGCATCAAAATATCCCCAAAAAATTCTACCCGATTACCGTTTTCCCTGCGATTTTTTTTAATTGCAGTCACCTGGTATCATTATCATCATCTTTATCATTATCATCATCTTTTACAGGTGTGGAAAGCAACAGGAAGCTACCACACCTATAATTCCCTAGTAAAGCTGCAAAACATAGCATGAAAATGCTATGATTGCAGTGAAAGACTTGCCCTCGGGCATCTTTACTATGGATGGATACATCTATATTCTGAGCTATTTTTATTCGATCTTCCTTTGTGTAATTTACCTCCCTCAAATCATGGTTAATATTATTCTCCCACCTCTCACCTCATTATTCTACCTATCAATCGTAAGACCACTGCATTGAATGTCTTCTTCTTCTTCTTCTTCTTCTTCATCTAACTTGTCAGGATTATGTCAATGCGACCTGTTCCGGTATCAAGTTCATCGTTTCCTCGGTCGTCCGAAAGATCTTTTTCCATGCGGTTTATAGGTTCTGATCGTTTTGGGTAATCTTGTATTGTCCATTCCGTCTAAATGTTTTTTCATCGATATTTGTACTTTTCCAGTTTATCGAATGTTGAAAATATCTCCAGTTAATTTCTTATTGACTCATTATGTAACCTATCCATGCGTGTACATCCTTTTACGGATCTTAAAAATTTCATTTCAGTGACTTGAATATGTGAGATATTTTTTTTTGTAAATACTCAATATTCAGATCCATATAAAATAACAGTAACAGCCATAATTTTTAAAAACCTGAGCTGAGATTCTCTTCGAGTCTTTCGGAGGTTCTTCTTACGTGCCCCAGGTCTCAAGGACGAATATGTACTGAATTTAATATAGAAATGCAAATCTAGCACAAAAGGTTAACTCTCCCAGTCAGCCGTGCTGGCTCAGGTTGTAATATACCTGCTTCCTTCCTAGTGGACCAGAGTTCGATACCCAGAGGGGTTGAAATTTTTAATTGTTAAATTAATTAAATTATATGCAATTTTTTTAAATCTCGGGACCGGCGGAGGTGGTGATGTACGATTTTTAATCGCAAGATTGTGCACGAGATTCCTGCATTAAATTGCAAAGCTCTCCGTAGTATGTATGTTCAGAAGAAATGTGGTACTTTTGATAGCGATTCGTCCGTCGTATGGGAACGGTAAGCCTGGCGGCCCTCTTGGTGCTTTTCCAAAGGAGTAGGCTACGTGCCAGCACCGATTTTCACCTTCTCCCTTTTCTTCACCTTCATGTCTCACACAAAACACTTTGCACTTACACATAAACATACACTCATCCCATACTCCTCTCCGTACACAATACAAGAATACAGAAAGTATATGTGTGATCATCAGTTTAAAATATCCCTCTCTTGACTGTTCGTGCCCGGGTGACGAGGGGCATGTAAACAGGACTGATATAAAGAAGAATATATATTCTTGCTACTTTTCGCTAACAGCCGCAATATTCTAATTGCATACATATTAAATATTATTTATCATAAGGAATGGCAAGAATGATTTTAAATTTATCTAGATAATTTGGAAATCAGTAGTGGCATTTGTTAGGTCTATTTAACGAATAAAATTAAGCTGTTTACTCAAAAGTTATTATTTAAATATAGTTACCGGCATTTTAAAATATTTATATATTTAATGTAAACGCTGATGTTTGAAAACAAAGCAGAAATGTGAGGTTATGTATATTCACAACAACTTGATCATATTATTTATTGCCAAATGGAATCTCAATGAATGCACCCTAGTGGAGAAATAATGAAACACATCAAACTGTATATTATAATCAACATTATAGGTTATACATTTATTTTTGAGTAAACAACTGAGTAAAATCAAAGAATTTGTTCATTATTTGCTATATTCAATGTGTTTGTTGGAGAAAAATAATGCTCTGATTTGTATTTGTATTGTATTGTATTGTAAGCCTATGTTTTCCCTTTACAGAGATTTAGGCGCTCTCCCCCTACAGGGAAGAATTTGAACCATACTAATTTAGTTACATTTGTTTTCGTATAGATGTCATTTTGAGTGGTCCTTGGTCAGCGTTCCGCCTCATACTGACATCTACGAAACCAAGGTAGTACTAGGACGGGAAAATTCGGTAAATTTTGCTTAGAGGCCTTTTCATTCAGGTTTAAGGATTTTTTACGAGCCTGAAAATCTTCAGATTCGGGACCCACGGCTTAAAGTCCCTCCCGGAGGACTTGCTCCTTGGATTTTCCGTCCTAAAAAATCCATCGACCCCGGCCGGGGTTGAACCCGCGACCCTTGGGACCAGAGGCAAGGAGCATAACCACTAGTCCACCGCGGCCGATCTCTAATCTGTACAGAACATTAAAAAGGAGAAGCTTTGTTCATCACAATAGCAGGAGCTGATAAAGAGAAATAGATAAAGAGCGATGTGAAACACGACTGCCATTGCTTGTAAAACAAAATTAATTAAAACGTGATTGGTCATTGATTACCATTTGAGGCATGAGTTAAATAGTCTAAATAAAAAAAAATATATATGCCTATGTGAATGTTGTAAATGCATGCTAATATGCATTACAGGGACTCTTCATGTCCCAACTTCTCTCAAAAAACATTAAACTGAAAAAAATATATATAACCGTTATTCTCCTAGTTATATAATATGGATGCGAAACACAGACTCTTGATTTATGGGAGAAGAAAATATTACCAGTATTTGAGAATAAAGTTCTTAGGAAAATTTTTGGACCAAAGAGAGATGAGCAGACAGGTGAACGGAGAAGACTACATAACAATATGCTACATAAACTATATAGGAAACTAAATATAAAAACAGTTGAATCTCGTAGACTGCGGCGGACAAAACATGTGGCACGAATAGAGAATGAAAAAGAGACACGTAGACGTATTGTAGGAAAACCAAAGGGAAAGGACCCAGTAAGTAAGCCAAGAATGAAGTGGGAGAATAACATTAACCATGATTTGAGGGAGACAAATTATACAGAAGATTATTGGAAAACATCTCTGGATAGGCATGTATAGAGGGCTTACATCCGTGCTACCATGAACCTCCTGGTCCGATAGTGCCAGTGAATTAGTTACGAGAATTGTGTAGTCCTACAACGAATTCAAGAAAATATAATTATATCCCCATGGCACTTTAAAAATTAAATGAAGTACTTAGTTTGTGAAAGCTTGTGGTACGTAGCTTTCAATGCCTATGAAATATTCATGATTTTGTTCTCAAAACAACACGCCAAGGTAAAAATAAACATTTAAAGTGAAAAACTGATTAAAAATAAATTAATTCAGTAAATGCACGGTACTAAAAACAAGCTTAAAACGCGACAAACAAAATAATGAAAACAAGGAGAGGGCAGATGTGACGAAAACGCACAGACAACTAAATTGGATTAAAACGCAACATTACTCAAACAAATCCAGATGCGCAGAGGAAAAGCAGGTTAGAGTTAAATTCCAATAATTTCTTGACAAATTGTATAGCTCAGAACAAGGAGAGAAAAAAAATCCTCCAAATCAGCTGCATGAAATCTTTAGATAGGGCCTGATTTCACATGCGGAGATATCTTAAGCAACATCTAGTATCTATGCTCAATAATACAGGGCATATCCGTGATTATGATAAAGTGGACTAAGTATTTTAGTTTACAGGCGCTTTGCTTTGTGATTAAGTCGGTCTATTTTGAACGGATACGTATTTAGCATATCAAGCGGCGTTGTCACGTTTTATTCACTGGCACTCTATATTACAATAATACTGCAAAAGACAAAAGTTGCAACGCTGTTAAGATAATTGTATCCACGTGGAGTTGACATGGAAACGTTATTTTATACGTCAGTTATAATCATCATCATCATCATCACTCCAGGGATTAGGCAATTGCCCGTTCCGACTTCATAATGCATCAGCCCAACGTCTTCTAGGTCTTCCAACATCACGCCTTCCTCTTGCATGATAATTTCTTGCTAACAATGGATATCTCTCCTTACTCATTCCATCCATGTGATCAATCCATTTCTGTCTGTAATTCGTGACTTTATCCAATAAAGGCTGTACTTTCAATTCTTCTCTTATATCCTCTTTTCTTATTCTATCAAGTCTTGTACATCCTTTTACTTGTCTTAGGAACCGCATCTCTGCCGTCTGTATTCTATCCTTCTGTCTTTTCACTGGAGTCCAAGTTTCACATCCATACAATATTGTGGGAACCGCCATAACATTATACATTTTTATCTTGGTTTCTTTTCTAATTTTATTTTTGAATGTTCTCTGTATTGTTCCACACACCGTCTGAAATTTATTTATTTTGGAGTCGATATCTCTTTCCACATTGTAGCCAACATCACAGCCCAAATATTTGAAACTAGACACCTGTTCTATACTTTGATTTTCTAAAATAATTTTGGATCTCACTGGATCTCTTCCTCTAAAAGCCATGGTCTTCGTTTTCCTTACAGAAATCTTTAGATTATAATGCGAAGACATTATTGGCAGAGAACTGCTTTCAGTTTTTGGTGATTGGAGCAGCATCTTAGAAGCCTCTATCAACAACTATGCGGCTCTGCCTGGCAGTTACAATGTATTTTTCTGCGCGATAGTGTTTTGTCGTACTTACAGCAATGGTTACCATGACTGAAAGATCAACTTCCTACATTACTGTAATAAAAATAACTACGGTATAATATAATATAAATATTACAGAACGCGTGTGGGAAGTAAAACCACTGCCCTCTATGTATACTACATACAATGTACATAAACAAATCCAAAAGGTAGTGTTAGTATACATTATACGAAACAAATCACTGCGTTTAAAATGAACTGAACTTTATTCGAAACAATATAAAACAATAAATACGTACTTACCGCCATTTTATACTAAATGGTCTCACGGCCTCGTTGTTTCAACTAATAAACACTGCACATAATGTTAACGTTAGTTGATTGTTTATAACGAACGTAAATATTTCCAACAAAGGTGTTATTATTTTACTATTATTTATTATTTTGAAAACACCATCGCGCAAAAAAAAAAAATGTACAACCCATGTTTGTGAAGTGTTTTATAGATTCTCGGAAATTGAAAATCTCGCTATCGCTCGGTTTTTAAACATCTTCCTCCATTCTGTAAAAACCACTTCCCAACCTCGCATCGTAATATGTTATTTAAATCAGAGGGAAACAGTTTACTTCGAGGCTCAACTGCACTTCTACTAGCGCTTGATTTTCCAGTTATATTGTTGTAAACTATAGCTCTTCTTCTGTATTTACTAACATTATTTAATATTTTAAACTTTTTCAAGCAATTTTTATAACATTATTAGACAATTTTGAAGTATTTATTTAAATATGCAAATCACAATATTATGACTAAAGCATGACTTAAATATATCATCCATATGTAATAAACAATTTAAGTTGTAATTATTGATTAGGCATATTTAAGAATATTTTCTGTTTTGAATATTATTATTTTCATTCACGAAGAATGACAATTAGGAGTCACAGGACATATTTTTAATTTAATGAAGGGAACTACTTTTTTCGCGTACTTACTGCTTCTATTTCGTATGACGGCATTACTTATGATAATGAGCCCACCGCTGTGGTTTCGAAGAAGCTTTGTCACGCAACGGACCCGAGTTCGAGTATCGCTCGGGACAAGTTTCCTGAGTGAGCTTTTTTTTCGGGGGGGGGATACGTTAAGGCCCAAACGGTCTCCGAACATCACATGACCATCATAATTATTCATATTCTCCTTAGATTAAGTTTACGATTAAGGACTCAATCACCACTATCATCATCATCCAACATATCATCGGGGCAGCGTGTCCACGTCTTCCAGGTGCCCCAACATCAGAAGTGGGTTACAATGTCGCCAATGCCAGGAGCGTATACCAGAAATGTCGAAATGACAACCTGGATATATATATATTATATATATATATATATATATGGTATGATAAGAAAAATAAATGCCTGGACGGGATTCGAACCCGGATCTCTGAGTCTGTACCTCAGCGTGATATCAATTACACTACCAGGCGAATCCAATTCAAACACTTATTTTTCTTATATATGTATTATATTCTCCATTATTACTAGATGTCGCGAGAACTCGGTCTTCACTGCCATCTAGTAGCTGACTATAACAAGTAAGCAAATTAAAGAGAATATTTTTACTTTATAGCAGCGACGCTTTATAGATGTTATAATTAAATGTTTAACATTGAGCAATGCAAGCTTAATATAGTATGATAAGAAAAATAAATACCTGGAAAAATAAGTGTTTGAATTGGATTCGCCTGGTAGTGTAATTGATATCACGCTGAGGTACAGACTCAGAGATCCGGGTTCGAATCCCGTTAAGGCATTTATTTTTCTTATCATACCATATTAAGCTTGCATTGCTCAATGTTAAACATTTAATTATAACATATATATATATGTGTGTGTGTGTGTGGTGTGTGTGTGTGTGTGTGTGTGTTTTTGTAAGCGGGTACAACCAAAGAAGGCTGCGTTAAGGAAAGAGTGGAGAATGCTGAGTTTGCAATGAAATACCTGTTCTTGAGGAGGACACTATGCATGATTTTATATATCTATATGACATGGTAAGAAAAATAAATACTCGGACGGGACTTGAACCCGGACCTCTGGATTGATACCCCAGTGTGCTTCCGATTACTCCACCGAGCAAGTCTAGTACAAACATTCATTTTTCTTTTCATATATTCTCATTATTACGAGATGTAACGGGAACTCAGTCTCCACTGCCATCTGGTAGCTCCTATCACAAGTGAGCAAATTAAAGAGAATCGTTTTACTTTATAGCAGTGACGCTTTATCTCTCTATCTCTCTCTATCTCTCTCTCTCTCTCTCTCTCTCTCTATCTATCTATCTATCTATCTATCTATACATATATACAGGGTGCTTCATAAAGGATGGCGCAAACTTCAATGGTTGAAAGTGCACGATACTAGAAGCAACAATGTCCCAATAAACATGGGTTCGCAAACGAGCCGTTTGCGAGATAATTACGGATGTATGGTTACAAGCCGCCACTGACTTCATTGTAAACATCATGCTAGTTAGTAGAAATTTATTTGAATTTAGACTTTACTATTAATTTTTCATCTCATTTAGTTCACATTTCACAGTTCACTTAACGTATGGGTTACCTGTTAAAGGAGATGTTAAAGTGTCTTCCTTGCATCTGCTTGCAATACTGAGGTCGTCTTTGCAATGAATGTCGAATTCTTTCGAAAACGCCTGGATCATTTCTGAATTTTTGACAAGCATGTACAACTCTCTGCTCCAGTTCTTCAATCGTGTTAACGGGTGTGCTGTACACTTCGCTTTTGAGGTGACCACAGACATAAAAATCCAAAGGATTTAGATCAGGTGATTTTGGAGGCCAAGGTACAGATCCGCCTCGACCTATCCATCTTTGGCCTATCTGCGCGTTAGATGTCGTCTCACAGCAGCAGCAAAATGTGCCGGAGCTCCATCATGCATGTACCACAAACTCCGACGTTGCTGAAGGGAAACATCCTCAAGCAATCCTGGAAGATGACGCCGTCCATTAAGTTTTCGTGGAAGAATGTGTGGCCCAAGGAGATAATCACCTAATACGATGTTACAAACAATGACGTCAGTGGCGGCTTCTAACCATACATTCGTAATTATCTCGCAAACGGCTCGTTTGCGGACCCATGTTTATTGGGACATTGTTGCTTCTATTATCGTGTACTTTCAACCATTTAAGTTTGCGCCATCCTTTATATATATATATATATATATATATATATATATATATATATGAGAAAGAAAATTAATGGGAAATATCTCAGGATATGTATGTCTGGAGAGGTTATGTCCATGCGAGCATGAATTTCCGGAATCTATAGTGGCAGTAAGTGAGTTAGTTATTTTAAGAGAATTTAGACACTTTTACTAATACTTGAAGCTGACAATTGATTTGAAAGTTATAATCTTTGCATTGGGGCACGCCGTAATATAGTGGTTAAGGCACTGCGCTACAAACCGGAAGGTCGAGGGTTCAAGCCCCGGTGGGGTCAGGATTTTTAAACTGACCCAAACCTTCTGGCGGCAATATGGTCCTGGGGTCGACTCAGCCTCTAACGGAAATGAGTACCAGACACTTGTTCTGGGGTAAAGGCGGCTGCCACGCAGGGCTGACACCCCGGCTGAGATCAAGTGCTGATTGTCTAGAAAAAGTGGGAGCCTTAACCTCCTACTACCCCAAGGGTCTCCTGAGGGCTGTAGTAGGATTACCTTACTTTTACTTAATCTATGCATTAATGAGGTAAGTCTTTACTAAAAAGAATTTTGGTCTAATCGATATGCGCATATAAGCGACATTTTGGAGTGAAAACAAACCAAATTATGGTAATTGATGGGTATAAAGTAGTGCTAAAACATTTAAAGTGATTTAGGATAATTAACAATGTTGTAAACTAATTAGTAATCAGAGAGGGCTAATTCACAGTATAATCAAATGGATAATGTTAGCAGATGGAACAAAATGGCAACCTTTGCTATAAGTGGGATAACGAACCCAGAACAAAGCAATTTAATCCAGATACGTATACTAATGGTAAACTGGGATCGATACTTGGACATTCTGTCACAGAATATAGCTTCTAAATCAACTACCTCAAGATTCACAGAGGCAATAACTATCCATTCTCGTAATCCTATCCATAATATACAGTGCAATATTATATACAGATAGGCTTATAGTGTACACTACTTCTGCGTTAAGGATTTGATGGCTTCATAAATTATTTATACGTAATAATTTAGTTTCATGATAATTTTCATCTCTCACCATTAGCCTAATGCTCATTGCACCATCTGGTTTATATCTATGAGGGTTGCAACTTAAATAGTGGCAATACTGTTGTAGAGACACCATGCGACGGAATCTAATGATGTCGTTGCTAGCACAAGTCCGTTACATACCTACCTTACCTCAGAACTGTGCCGGTTCGCTCAGGGTAGAATATAACTCAAGGATGTTTACATTATTTATGCAATCTTATATATAAAAATCAATGTTTGTTTGTTTGTTGGTTTGTTTGTTCGTATTTTATGCGCGGCCATATCGTTGATCCGATTTTGATGGGTTTTTTTGGAAAAATGTTCAGAAGATTCCCGGGATGAACATAGGCTATAAGAGAGTTGTGATATTCAACCCCTTCACCCCCACAAATCACCCTTTGTAGAGAAAAACGTGATTGAAGTTCCTATTTTGACGCTTAAATGGCTTACGCTGCCTAAACCATTACAAATACATCAAATTAATGTACATAGAATTGAATATCTCAAAAACCTCTTCAAAAAAAGTCCGCGACAGCATATTTATCTCTTACGGATAACTAACAATAACCATTTTTGTTTTTCATCGATGCCAAGAAGATCGGAATAAGTCGATTCCCGGACAAGCTTGCTCTGCCATACTATTCATCCGATTGAGATGGGGCTTTTTGAAAAAAGTTCAGAAGATTCCGCGGATGAACATAGGCTATAAGGGAGATGAAATACTCAACCTCTTGACCCCTAAAAATCACCCTTTGTAGTGAAAAACCATAACAAATGCACCAAATTAATGTACACAGAATTGAACATCTCATAAAACTCTCCAAAAAAGTCCGGGACAATAACCATTTTTGCCTTTCGTTGAAGCAAAGAAAATCGGGATAAGCAGATTCCCGAACAGTGCACGGCTGTTGGTAAATTTATTTATGAGTAGCAGCGCACGCCGGGTATTAGCTAGTTATAAATAAATTTAAACTTGTTACTCCAGTTTATTGAATAATTTTGCACTAATAATGTACATAGAATTACATTATTTTATATCTCACTAATATTCAGAGTGGAGTTGATGATTTTATTTAAGTCCACGTGTATTTAATATCACTTAAAATTCTGAGTTACTAATTATCTTGGATTTTAAAATACTTAAGATTTTAAAATTTACTAAAGGTCGCGGACGGTTGGTGTAGGATTTATTTCTTGTAGAACGTATGAGTGTGAGTGTATGTGAGAGCGTTTTGTCACGTGTCCTTGCCTTATAAGGGCGATGACTTCTCCCATAAAGTCACCTTCCCCACTCCAAATTTACATGTTATTCATTATACCTTAGAGGGGTAGGTACCATTCGTTTGGGGTTTCTATGTTGGTAGTAGACTCATGTGCATGTTTGTGCGCCTTCCAGTTATTACTATTAATCGTATAATTGTATTTTAGTACTTAGAGTCTATTAATTCTTGCCACAGAACATATGAACTCTTCCGTTCTCACATCACGCGCATTTGAACTGGCGAGAGGAACAGAGCCTCGTGTTAGCTGGCTGTCTAATATAGTGTTTTCACGATAGTTTAGAAACAGGAACAACGGAATTAGATAAAAATTTAATGTTCCAGAGGTCGTACAGCACGACAGTGTCATTAAGGTCTTTAAGAGGCCTGTGGTGAATCTGCGTTGCCTTACAGAACAGTGGCATAGTGGGTGGCCAGAATTGCGGCATGGTGGGTGGCTTTTACCCATCATGCCACTGTTGTGTAAGGTAATGTAGATTCCTCGTAAACCTCTTGAAGACGCTGATGAACTGTCGCGATGTATGATCTCTGGTTTATCCAATCTTTATCCAACTCAGTTGATCCTGTTTCGAAAACTTCGTCATAACACTAAATTAGACGATACTTTGTTCCTCTCATCAGCTCGCATGCACGTGATACAGGAAGGGAAAGTTTATATGTTGAGGTAAGGTAGGTAAGTAACTGACGTATGTTTTATCAGCGACGTCATTAAGTTCCGTCGCATGGCGTCCCTATAGCAGTGTTGCCACTATTAAAAGTTCAACTCTCGTATTTCACTCTGTCGTCTTCTTTTTTGAGGTTTTCATAATTAGGTTGTCTGATGAGTAATATCAGTTTTGATCCATATTTGGTTCGTCTTCCGGGCTTCCGGGCTTATAGGCCGTGGTCTGGTTGTCTTCTTACTCGACGTTTCGTCTACTGCTGCGGTAGACATCATCAGGAGATACTGCGTGCTTTCTGTGAACTCCTCAACAGTCTGCAGCCGACTGTTTTCCTTCTGGCTTTCCTACAAGAAGTTTCCAGGCACGTCTTTCATACCCCATACGTGCAACATGTCCTGCCCATCGCAGTCTATGAGACTTAACTGTTCTTATTATATCTGGCTTCCTATAAAGATCATGTAGTTCATTGTTATGTAGTCTTCTCCATTCACCTGTCTGTTCATCTCTCTTTGGTCCAAAAATTTTCCTAAGTACTTTATTCTCAAATACTTGTAATCTCCTTTCCTCCCTTAAAGTAAGAGTCCATGTTTCGCACCCATATAATATAACTGGTAGAATAATAGTTTTATATATTTTCAGCTTAACGTTTTTTGAAAGGAGTTGGGACATCAAAAGTCTCTGCAATGCATAATAGCGCGCATTTCCAGAATTGAGCCTATGTTTAATTTCTTTGTGCATCTCATTCCTATTTGTGATTATTGTTCCTAGGTATTTGAATTCAGCCACTTCCTCAAAATTCCCCTCATTTGTCATTAGCTGTCCATTTCCATTATATACTGAATTTCTACGTGTGACCATATATTTAGTTTTACTGATATTTACTTCCAGTCCTAATTTCTTAGTGTTACTCAATAGTGTGTGCGTGTTGTCCTTTAGTATCTCCTCGCTATCGGCCAATAGTACTACATCATCAGCATAAACTAACAGCTTATGAATACCATTGAGTTGTAAGCCTTCCTCATTCTCTAAAGATTTAATGGCATGCTCTAGTACAAAATTAAATAATAGAGGAGATAGTGCATCTCCTTGCTTCAACCCATTCTGGATTTCAAAAGTGTCTGAAAACTGTTTAGCGTAACTAAATTAACTTGGTCTAGTAAATCCTAATAACGGAGAAGTTGAGGCTCAAAATTGGGCTGTTTCAGATATATAGATAGGTAAACATATAGATAGAAAGATAGTTAATACAACTGAAGATAAAATGTTCAATATCGCCCATATAAATAAGATTGAAAAAAAAAAAACTCGTCTAGATAGTAAATACTGGCCTGACAATATGTCACATTCTCGTCATTGCGTTCTCAACTTGACAGTTTTCTCTTTTTAGTAGCACACTGTATATGATATTTCAGCCACACGTTGATCGCATGCATTGTGAAGTGTCTGACCAGCTTGACAACACAACTCGGTGACATTGGTTTTGCTTTTTTTTCAATATTCACTTTAGCAAACAAAGTTATAAATATTTATCAACCCGACTTCAAAACACTAACAGCGAGAGCAAACAAACTGGCAATACCTGCATTTCAATTCAAAACAGAGTAAACAATCAACTTGTCATCAAATTATGAATAATTTATCTCCATATATTAAGCTCGCATATTCATAATTTGCTTTAAAAAAAAGTATGTTAAAGATTGGAGAGAAGCTGATTTTTTTACAGAGTGATTGAATTCAAATAACTAGGAACAGTAATATAACGTACGGTTAAAAACTATAAAATAGTTGCCTTACACTTGTCAACATGATTTTTGTCTCATGAGTACCAATAGTTGTACTTAATGCAGTTTTTTTATCGTGTTTTCAAATATCTATTCGGAATTTCTCCATCACCCACAGTTTTTTTTATTTCAATTTCAATTAATGGATTTAAATAATTATTTTTTTTAATAAACCTAGATTTTTTCCCGGAAAATCTTGGCGTAGTGAGCGATGAGCACGGGGAACACTTTCATCAGGAGATTTCAGCTATGGAAAAGAGATATCAAGGCAAATGGAATCCTAATATGCTGGCCGATTATTGTTGGACCATCAAGTGGGATGCTGCACAGGCAAAATATAGCAGAAAATCGTCATTTCTTACTTTCTAGGTGAGTCCGAATGTTCGAATATTGTGTAGTTACGAATGTATAAAATATTAAAGTGTTTGAAATTATAAATGCATGTTCTCTCGGAAACCTTGCGTGATGAATAAAAACCGGATATCATATTTGAATTCAGGAGAAAAAATACCATCAGAATCACATATTTTTCTTTCTGAGACAAAAAAAAAGTTTATTTTTTGTTGCTCAGTGTAATTAAAACATGAATGAGGTGCAGAAACAAATTAAACATGGGATCAATTCTGGAAAATGCGTGATATTACGCATTACAGGGACTCTTGTCATCCCAACTTCTCTCAAAAAACGTTAAACTGAAAATATATGAAACTGTTATTTTCCCAGTTATAATATGATTGTGAAATATGAAGGACTCTTAACATTATGGCAGCAGAAAATATTACGAGTATTTGAGAATAAAGATCTTAGAAAGATTTTTGGACTAAAGACAGATGAACAGACAGGCGAATGGAAATGATTACATAACAGTGAGTTACATGATCTTTATAGGAAACCTTTTCACATTAAAAACAAGGTTCCTTCTACTATCAACACATAATAATAATAATAATAATAATAATAATAATAATAATAATAATAATAATAATAATAATAATAATAATAATAATAATAATACATTAATTTTGAAGAAAAAAAAATATCGAAAATATAGTGAAAAAAGAATGCAAAATTATAAGAAAAGTTTTAGGTCCACAAGTCATAGGTGAAGCATTTAGACTCAGAAGTAAAAAGGAAATAAAAATATATACAGACATTCATAGTGATATTAGAAAACGAAGGTTAAAATTTTATGGTCATATTAAACGAATGAACTCAAATAGGCTTACAAAACGATAATGGAATTCTACGAAAACAGAAGTAAAGCTCCAGTGGATGATATGAAGTGGATTGATGAAGTCAAAAAGGACTTAAAATTGGCAGGAATTAACAAAGAAGATATCCCAAACAGAGATATTTTTAGAATGAAGGTGAATAAGTGG
Source organism: Diploptera punctata (assembly GCA_030220185.1). Classification (NCBI taxonomy): domain Eukaryota; kingdom Metazoa; phylum Arthropoda; class Insecta; order Blattodea; family Blaberidae; genus Diploptera; species Diploptera punctata. The sequence continues at coordinate 229,696 of JASPKZ010004960.1, forward strand.
CAAGTTGACCAAGAGGACAAACCGAAGAAAAAAACTGGAACAACTTGGACAGATGATAAGAACGTAATATTGAAATGTATGTACTCGGGCATTCAAATTTGTGAAAATGGCACAGTGAGTATGGTGTCTATAGGCGAAGAGTTTTCTGATACTTTTTAAATTCACAATGGGTTAAAGCAAGGAAATGCACTATCTCCTCTACTATTCAATTTTGTACTAGAACATGCCATCAAATCTTTAGGGATGAAGAAGGCCTACAATTCAATGGTATTAATAAGATATTAGTTTATGCAAATTATGTAATATTATTAGGCGAAAGCGAGGAGATACTAATGGCCAACACACACACTCTATTGAGTAATACCAAGAAACTGTGCCTGGAAGTAAGCATAAACAAACTTAATATACGGTCACGCATAGAAATATATTATATCGGGCAAGTCAAAATTCCCTCTAGGATTTCGAAGGTCTGTACAACAATAACTGTAACAGACATGGCGAAAACACTTGTATGAGAGGAAAAAGTGTAATTCAAAGTTTTCATTTGTACTTGTTGACAAAGTGTAACTTGTAAATTTTACCGCTAGAGGGCAGTCATATGACTTGATGAAACATAGCGTTCACTGGCGTAGAAAAGGCGTTTTGTGTGCTGCAGTTTGCTAAATGTGAGTCTATTGTGATGGTTCAACGCCGATTTCGTACAAAATACTGCAAATATACAGCTACAGACAAAATAAATCGTGTATGGTACAACAATTTTGTCCACGGGTACATCAAAGACACACTTCCCCAACGTTGGATTGGACATGCTTTTCAAGATGATTTTCCTCTTCTTCCATGACCTCCAAAGTCACCTGACCTAACCCCATGTGATGCTTTCTTATAGACTTATGTTAAAGATCACGTGTTCCCCTGTGCCCCTCGATTTAGCAGGGCTGCGACAAAGGATTGAGCATGCAGGCACTGGTATTGATGTTATGTAATGTGGGTACGGTAGCGTTTGGTTGGTGGAAAAGGATAAATATCTACGAGTATATAGGGTAATTCTGTATATTGGAAGATTAACTATGGTGTGATAGGTAATTGTGGTGATTCAGGTTACGTTGAAATCTTCAAGTCTTGAAGAGGTAACAGAACAAAGTGTAGTTTTATTATTCAACTAGATGTGCGTCTGTCCTGGACACATAAATGTACAAAAAGCCAAGATACTTTCCCAAGACGGTGTATATATGTTCTTTCAGCCCCTTCTATTATTTCCGGCTAGATTTGAGTACAAGGGCGTTTTCTTAAAGTAAACAATGAACAGATATATTTTTTGTATATAAGTCACCTTGTTTGGTTCTTTTTTTATTACCCGTTTAAGGAGTAAATGCAGTTGTTGACGGAGGGCACTGCTGTCGTGTTTATGCAGGAATAGAACACGTGACACTGCTATCTATAAGTGCAGAGGGGGATGGGACGTGGGACGCTGACAGTACACACTGCCTTATATGACGTCACATGTAACAACAAAGAGAGCTTCGTAATTCCTCCGCCTGCAGAGATATTTTGAATGACTAATACGACATGTGAGGGGATGGCAGGATCTGACTAGTTTCAATTGACCCGTCTCCGTTTCGTAGTCGTAAACCTGTCACACAATTTCTAAGGGTTTAAACTCGTAACTCCATTGTTTAACATATTTTTACAGTACAGTGACCATGAGATGGTGGTATGTGTATGGCAGGAGCTGGATTATAGAATCCATGCCTGACGAAATTTCGACAGTTGGAATTTGACTGAAGATGGAAGTAATACTATACTTTTGAAACCGGTATCGTGAAAACACGCAACTTTGTAAGGTAAGATGTTAAAACATTTTCTCCAACTCATCTATTACGATGTCCCTAAAATGTTTAAACATCCAGTATTTTATATCTTTCTCATCACATTAGAATTAAATTCAATTTGGCAGAATCTTGTTAGTAATCATTCTAAAATTCTTGGCTCTCAAAGTAAGGGGGGAATAAAGACATATTTTATGAGAGCGTCATTTGCATAGAAAAGGAGCATTCTGTTTAGAATGTAATTATTTCTTTGCAAAAATCTGACGGTATTGAAATACGCCGACGTTCCTATCATTCCTTTCCTCTTATACAAGACTGCAGTTCCCTGCTTTCAAAATCAACGTTACATAGAAGGAATGAATGACTTCGAGAATTTCTTCTTCATCTTGTTATCAAATTATTCCTGAGTCATGCATTACATCAAAAAGTATACGCTGCAAAATAGATACCTTGAACCAATCTACTGACAGGGTAGGATATAAGTGGATTCTATGCCATCATGCCACCTACATAAATTCATATAAAAATGGAAACGCGCAATTGATTACTGTATTATTTTATCGCCCGCGGTAGACTAGTGGTTATGCTCCTTGCCTCTGGTCTCGAGGGTCGCAGGTTCAAACCCGGCCGGGGTTGATGAAATTTTTAGGAAGGACAAATCCAAGGAGCAAGTCCTCCGGGAGGGAAAGCCATGGTCTGATGATTTTTAGGCTCGTAAAAGATAAAGTGTTTTTGGGTCACTAAGTTATATAAATGGCCTACTTTAAAGAAAAACAGATTTAATTACAGTATACCAATATATCACAGTTTATATAAGAAATTTAAGTAAATTATAATATAGTACTGTACATACATAATGCAAATTAGCAGAAACAAATAGTTTTCTACCACATAGGCATATATATATGAATACATTGTCTAGTTCGTAAAAGCCATGGTCTCAAGATTTTTAGGCTCGTAAAAGATAAAGAGTTTTTGGGTCACTAAGTTATATAAATGGCGTACTTTAAAGAAAAACAGATTTAATTACAGTATACCAATATATCACAGTTTATATAAGAAATTTAAGTAAATTATAATACAGTACTGTACATACATAATGCAAATTAGCAGAAACAAATAGTTTTCTACCACATAGGCATATATATGAATACATTGTCTAGTTCGTAAAAGCCATGGTCTGAAGATTTTTAGGCTCGTAAAAGATAAAGAGTTTTTGGGTCACTAAGTTATATAAATGGCCTACTTTAAAGAAAAACAGATTTAATTACAGTATACCAATATATCACAGTTTATATAAGAAATTTAAGTAAATTATAATACAGTACTGTACATACATAATGCAAATTAGCAGAAACAAATAGTTTTCTACCACATAGGCATATATATGAATACATTGTCTAGTTCGTAAAAGCCATGGTCTCAAGATTTTTAGGCTCGTAAAAGATAAAGAGTTTTTGGGTCACTAAGTTATATAAATGGCGTACTTTAAAGAAAAACAGATTTAATTACAGTATACCAATATATCACAGTTTATATAAGAAATTTAAGTAAATTATAATACAGTACTGTACATACATAATGCAAATTAGCAGAAACAAATAGTTTTCTACCACATAGGCATATATATGAATACATTGTCTAGTTCGTAAAAGCCATGGTCTCAAGATTTTTAGGCTCGTAAAAGATAAAGAGTTTTTGGGTCACTAAGTTATATAAATGGCGTACTTTAAAGAAAAACAGATTTAATTACAGTATACCAATATATCACAGTTTATATAAGAAATTTAAGTAAATTATAATACAGTACTGTACATACATAATGCAAATTAGCAGAAACAAATAGTTTTCTACCACATAGGCATATATATGAATACATTGTCTAGTTCGTAAAAGCCATGGTCTGAAGATTTTTAGGCTCGTAAAAGATAAAGAGTTTTTGGCTCACTAAGTTATATAAATGGCCTACTATTTAAAGAAAAACAGATTTAATTACAGTTATACCAATATATCACAGTTTATATAAGAAATTTAAGTAAATTATAATACAGTACTGTACATACATAATGCCAAATTAGCAGAAACAAATAGTTTTCTACCACATAGGCATATATATGAATACATTGTCTAGTTCGTAAAAGCCATGGTCTCAAGATTTTTAGGCTCGTAAAAGATAAAGAGTTTTTGGGTCACTAAGTTATATAAATGGCTACTTTAAAGAAAAACAGATTTAATTACAGTATACCAATATATCACAGTTTATATAAGAAATTTAAGTAAATTATAATACAGTACTGTACATACATAATGCAAATTAGCAGAAACAAATAGTTTTCTACCACATAGGCATATATATGAATACATTGTCTAGTTCGTAAAAGCCATGGTCTCAAGATTTTTAGGCTCGTAAAAGATAAAGAGTTTTTGGGTCACTAAGTTATATAAATGGCGTACTTTAAAGAAAAAACAGATTTAATTACAGTATACCAATATATCACAGTTTATATAAGAAATTTAAGTAAATTATAATACAGTACTGTACATACATAATGCAAATTAGCAGAAACAAATAGTTTTCTACCACATAGGCATATATATGAATACATTGTCTAGTTCGTAAAAGCCATGGTCTGAAGATTTTTAGGCTCGTAAAAGATAAAGAGTTTTTGGGTCACTAAGTTATATAAATGGCGCTACTTTAAAGAAAAACAGATTTAATTACAGTATACCAATATATCACAGTTTATATAAGAAATTTAAGTAAATTATAATACAGTACTGTACATACATAATGCAAATTAGCAGAAACAAATAGTTTTCTACCACATAGGCATATATATGAATACATTGTCTAGTTCGTAAAAGCCATGGTCTCAAGATTTTAGGCTCGTAAAAGATAAAGAGTTTTTGGGTCACTAAGTTATATAAATGGCCTACTTTAAAGAAAAAAACAGATTTAATTACAGTATACCAATATATCACAGTTTATATAAGAAATTTAAGTAAATTATAATACAGTACTGTACATACATAATGCAAATTAGCAGAAACAAATAGTTTTCTACCACATAGGCATATATATGAATACATTGTCTAGTTCGTAAAAGCCATGGTCTCAAAGATTTTTAGGCTCGTAAAAGATAAAGAGTTTTTGGGTCACTAAGTTATATAAATGGCCTACTTTAAAGAAAAACAGATTTAATTACAGTATACCAATATATCACAGTTTATATAAGAAATTTAAGTAAATTATAATACAGTACTGTACATACATAATGCAAACTAGCAGAAACAAATAGTTTTCTACCACATAGGCATATATATGAATACATTGTCTAGTTCGTAAAAGCCATGGTCTGAAGATTTTTAGGCTCGTAAAAGATAAAGAGTTTTTGGGTCACTAAGTTATATAAATGGCGTACTTTAAAGAAAAACAGATTTAATTACAGTATACCAATATATCACAGTTTATTTAAGAAATTTAAGTAAATTATAATACAGTACTGTACATACATAATACAAATTAGCAGAAACAAATAGTTTTCTACCACATAGGCATATATATGAATACATTGTCTAGTTCGTAAAAGCCATGGTCTCAAGATTTTTAGGCTCGTAAAAGATAAAGAGTTTTTGGGTCACTAAGTTATATAAATGGCGTACTTTAAAGAAAAACAGATTTAATTACAGTATACCAATATATCACAGTTTATATAAGAAATTTAAGTAAATTATAATACAGTACTGTACATACATAATGCAAATTAGCAGAAACAAATAGTTTTCTACCACATAGGCATATATATATGAATACATTGTCTAGTTCGTAAAAGCCATGGTCTGAAGATTTTTAGGCTCGTAAAAGATAAAGAGTTTTTGGGTCACTAAGTTATATAAATGGCGTACTTTAAAGAAAAACAGATTTTAATTACAGTATACCAATATATCACAGTTTATATAAGAAATTTAAGTAAATTATAATACAGTACTGTACATACATAATGCAAATTAGCAGAAACAAATAGTTTTCTACCACATAGGCATATATATGAATACATTGTCTAGTTCGTAAAAGCCATGGTCTCAAGATTTTTAGGCTCGTAAAAGATAAAGAGTTTTTGGGTCACTAAGTTATATAAATGGCCTACTTTAAAGAAAAACAGATTTAATTACAGTATACCAATATATCACAGTTTATATAAGAAATTTAAGTAAATTATAATACAGTACTGTACATACATAATGCAAACTAGCAGAAACAAATAGTTTTCTACCACATAGGCATATATATGAATACATTGTCTAGTTCGTAAAAGCCATGGTCTGAAGATTTTTAGGCTCGTAAAAGATAAAGAGTTTTTGGGTCACTAAGTTATATAATGGCGTACTTTAAAGAAAAACAGATTTAATTACAGTATACCAATATATCACAGTTTATATAAGAAATTTAAGTAAATTATAATACAGTACTGTACATACATAATGCAAATTAGCAGAAACAAATAGTTTTCTACCACATAGGCATATATATGAATACATTGTCTAGTTCGTAAAAGCCATGGTCTGAAGATTTTTAGGCTCGTAAAAGATAAAGAGTTTTTGGGTCACTAAGTTATATAAATGGCCTACTTTAAAGAAAAACAGATTTAATTACAGTATACCAATATATCACAGTTTATATAAGAAATTTAAGTAAATTATAATACAGTACTGTACATACATAATGCAAATTAGCAGAAACAAATAGTTTTCTACCACATAGGCATATATATGAATACATTGTCTAGTTCGTAAAAGCCATGGTCTCAAGATTTTTAGGCTCGTGAAAGATAAAGAGTTTTTGGGTCACTAAGTTATATAAATGGCCTACTTTAAAGAAAAACAGATTTAATTACAGTATACCAATATATCACAGTTTATATAAGAAATTTAAGTAAATTATATACAGTACTGTACATACATAATGCAAACTAGCAGAAACAAATAGTTTTCTACCACATAGGCATATATATGAATACATTGTCTAGTTCGTAAAAGCCATGGTCTGAAGATTTTTAGGCTCGTAAAAGATAAAGAGTTTTTGGGTCACTAAGTTATATAAATGGCGTTACTTTAAAGAAAAACAGATTTAATTACAGTATACCAATATATCACAGTTTATATAAGAAATTTAAGTAAATTATAATACAGTACTGTACATACATAATGCAAACTAGCAGAAACAAATAGTTTTCTACCACATAGGCATATATATGAATACATTGTCTAGTTCGTAAAAGCCATGGTCTCAAGATTTTTAGGCTCGTAAAAGATAAAGAGTTTTTGGGTCACTAAGTTATATAAATGGCGTACTTTAAAGAAAAACAGATTTAATTACAGTATACCAATATATCACAGTTTATATAAGAAATTTAAGTAAATTATAATACAGTAATGTACATAAATAATGAAAATTAGCAGAAACAAATAGTTTTCTATCACATAGGCCTATATATGAATACATTGTTTAGTTCGTAAAGTCATAAAATCTTGTTATTTCTATATAACGTTCTTTATGATCTTATTTCTTGGCTTAATTAATAATAGCTTTTCGAAAAAAAAAATATCTAAGGCCTTTAGAAAGTAGATTACTCACGAAATGCATCTGTTAGCTGCTTTCTAGTGTGAATAATTATATCCAATACATACCTGTAAATAAATAAAAAAACAAATAAGTACATATAATCATTACTTGGTTACAAGCAGGGTGAAACAAGATTCAATGTTAAACAGCAAAAATAAATCAAAATAAATGCTTCTGTTAGAACAAATTTGTTACTGAATGACAAAATGAAACATTGTATTGAAATGTTATAATAAAGGACAAAGTTGTATTTAAAATACAAGTATAGAAAGTGAACAATATTAAAATTACAAAATTATATATCTTGTAGGTCTGTCTCCTTAACTTTTAAAATATAAACTGTTGGCCTGAAGGGACTAGTCCCATCATCAGCAAGGTCTGTTGACGTTCCCTCTCGATAGAATACTGGCATGTTTGCATGATTTTGTATAGAGAATATACAGAGAAAATAAACATACTGGAAGAAAATGGCCAATGTGATAATACATGTTCCCGCTAGAGCCAATTGTCTAAATGTATGCTCACATATATGCGTCGCATTCCATCCCAAGAATCAGCCTACATTAGTGGGCAAGTTAGAATGAGAAAATGGGCAAGTTAACGTTAGATGGCAAGATAGTGTTAGTTTGGGCAAGTTAAGATTAAAAATGGGAAAATTATTACACCAGATTAGATTAGCTTTCACTTGATTTTAGCGGGTTTTTGTGATAAGTTGGTTACACTGTCTGAGTAATGACTAATATACACTTTACACTGCAAATGTGCTGATTTTGTTACTTTTAGCAAGATTTCCCTCTTCATTTTAAGGTGTTTTCACATTTTTTCAAAAAAAAATGCAACATATTTCTCTCAGGTATTTATTCACAAAGTATACCAATAAAAATCCGGCAGGGGTCGATGCATTTTTCAGGTCGGAAAAATCCAAGGAGCAAGTCCACCGGAAGGGACTTTAAGCCGTGGGTCCCAAGTTTGAGGATTTTCAGGTTCGTAAAGATCCTTAATCCTGAATAAAAAAAGGCCTCTAAACAAAATTTACCGACATTAACGTCCTAGTAATACCTTAGTTGCCTGCTAGATATCTCATTGAGTCAGTGTGTTGAGTGCATCCATCCATGACATATATAAGTACATATAATAGAATACATTTATTTTGCCAGGTGGAGTTAAGGCCATATGGCCTTCTCTTCTACTCATCAGGACAAACAAACGTTACATTTAAATACAAAAAATTACAATAATAGTACATACTAAACAATTATCTGGTCAAACTGAACCATAATGAAAATAATGTCTAATAACACTGAGCAACAAAAAATAAACTTTTTTTCAGAAAGGAAAAAATGTGTGATTCTGATAGTATTTTTTCTCCTGAATTCAAATATGATATCGGCTTTTCTCCATCACGCAAGGTTTCCGAGAGACAGGAATTTATAATTTCAAACACTTTAATATTTTCTACATTCGTAACTACACAGTATTCGAACATTCGGACTCACCTAGAAAGTAAGAAATGACGATTTTCTGCTATATTTCGCCTATGGAGCATCCCTCTTGATGGCCCAACAATAATCGGCCAGCATATTAGGATTCCATTTGCCTTGATATATCTTTTCTATAGCTGAAATCTCCTAATGAAAGTGTTCCCCGTTTTATTTAACAATGGAGAAAAAAGTTTATTAAAAATAATTATTTAAATTCATTAATTGAAATTGAAATAAAAAAACGGTGGGTGATGGAGAAATTCCGAACACATATTTGAAAAAAACGATAAAAAAACTGCATTAAGTACAACTATTGGTACTCATGAGACAAAAATCATGTTGACCATAATAATACAATAAAATTGAATACAATTAAAATTAAACTAATGGAAGAATGTATACTCAAAGGAATAACAGCTCGAATCAACTATACATAAAAAGAAAAGAAAAATATATATACAAAGAAAGTAATAAACTCTAATGGATTTGCGGTAATCTATCGCTTATATATAAAACAATAAGTAAATATGTTGACAAATCTTAATTGTATTTTTATTAAATAATAAAAAAAAGTTTTTTTTTTTTTCCAAATGCCCTAGGTTGTCTTTCGACATTCCTGGTGTTCTCTCCTGGCATGGCGTACTTGTAATCCACTTCTGAGGTTGGTGCTCCTGGAAGGCGGGGTTACGTTGCCCGGTGATATTATGAGTGATGATGATGATGATAGTGGTGCGCCAGGAGTGTCCCTAATCCTAAGCTTAAACTAAGATGAATATGAATGATGGTGATTGCGATGGCCATATGAATTCGGTGACAGTTTGGGCCTTAAATTTTTCCTGACATTTGTCTTACAGGCGAGGAAAACCCTGATAAGAACTTAACCCAGAAAAACTGTCCCGACCGGGGATCGAACCCGGGCCCCATACCTCGAGACCACAGCGGTGGGAGGTGTTTCTGTTAATAATTTTATTTTCATTTTTTTTTTCTGAAAGATTGCAAACTTTGGCAGTCTCTGACATAGGACGGAAGAGAATCGCATACACAGGGTGGAAGAGAATTCCATAAGGCAAATAAGGTAACTAAAAATTAACTTGGTCTAGAAACTCCTTACAAAGGAGAGGGATTCTAACACATTTTTGTCAAAATATTCACGAATCTAAACATAATTATGATATAGATCTAAATTCGCCACAGCGTGAACCACGTTCCAGCAATAATAACACCTGGATTTATTGTTTAAGACTACACGACCAGCGAATATAACCTACTAAAAAGTATATGCAAACTTGATGCGAAAATCCATAGTGAGATTTCCCAGCACTAAGAAAACAACCAAGTATTTTCCGACCCCGATTCCCGTTCTTTTTAAATATTGTTTATAGAGGAGCAATTTGCTGCGTTTGGTCTGTGTAAATTATGATATGAAATTAAGCATCGCTTTATTGATTCAAGCTTCCCTCCCTTCAAACACTTAATAAGAAAGATGCGTTCACCAACAGATATGCAAACACATCAATCTATTATAGAGTTTATTAAGTTTTCTAATAACCAGCAAGATAAGTGGAACAACCACTTGACTAGAAAGCGTCCTACAGTTCACTAGAAAATTAAGTAAATCTCAAAACACAAGATTTTAGACATTATTCATACAGAACCACAAATATTGCGTATGCAGAATATTCTAAAAATGTACAAATATCTAATATATAAAAATGAATGTTTGTTTGTACTTTATGCCCGGCCATACCGTTGACCCGATTGTGATGGGGCTTTTTGCAAAATGTTCAGGAGATTCCCGGGATGAACATAGGCTATAAGAGAGTTGAGATGGTCAACTCCTACACCGTTAAAAACATCCTTTGTAGTGAAAAACGTGAAAAGTCCCATTTTTACCCTTAAATGGCTTACGCTGCCTAAACCATAACAAATACACAAAATCAATGTACACAGAAATGAATATCTCAAAAAGCTCTACAAAAAGTCCACGACAGCGTATGTTTTATCTCTTACGGATAAATCACAATAAACATTTTTGTCTTCGTTGATGACCAAGAAGATCGAGACAAGTACGTAGATTCCTGTACAACCATAGTAACACATGACGGGTATTCTTTTACGGATAACTCACAATAACGAATTTTGTCTTTTAACTCATTTATGCCAAGAAGATCGAGACAAGTAGATTCCCGGACAACACCGGATAATCAGCACGGGAAATCTTAAAATAATTACGATATACATTTATAATTATTTTTCATTTTACTTATTCAACTAATCATAAGAAGTGCATTAATTTTTGTCTTTCAGCTCATTTATGCCAAGAAGATCGGGGTGAGTAGATTCCCAGACAACGCCGGGTAAACAGCACGGGGCATGTAAAATAATTACGATATAATTTTTTCCTTTTACTTATTTAACTAAACATAACGCACATTAATTTTCATATTTCAGCTCACTTATGTCAAGTAGATCGGGATAAGTAGATTATCGTACAACATCGGGTAATCAGCACGGGGTATCTAAAAAATATACATTTATAATTATTTTTCCTTGCACTTATTCAATTAAACATAAAAGCACATTCATTTTTATTTATTTAGGCGCAGCAGCGCACACCGAGTATTAGCTAGTATATATATATATATATATATATATATATATATATATATCCACCGCTGTGGTCTCGAGGTAGCGTGCTGCCTTGTCACGCAGCAGGCCCGGGTTCGATCCCCGCTTGGGAGAGTTTTTCTGGGTGAGGTTTTTATCGGGCTTTTTCCTCACTTGTAAGACAAATGTTAGGAAACCTTTAAGGTCCAAACGGTCTACGACACCATATGGCCATCACCATCATCCTTATCATTATCATCATCATCTTTCATCGGTGTGGAAAGCAACGGGAAGCTACCACACCTACAATTCTCTAGTAAAGCTGCAAAGCATAGCATGAAATGTTATGATTGCAGTGAAAGACCTGCCATCGGGCAGAATTACTATGGATGGATATATATATATATATATATATATATAGGCATATAAATTTAGATGTTACAACTATATTTTTTTGACATTTGGCAATGAAGGCAAATATGATATGAAAAGAAAAATGAATGCTTGAGTCGGGATTTGAACCCGAGTATCTAAACCCTGTACGTTTAGCACTCTAACCAACTAAGCTACTCAAGTATTTCAACACAAACATACATTTTTCTTATATATGTAGTATTCTCAGTTCACACAAGAGGTAGCGGGAAGACGTTCCAATTATCATCTAGCAGCCAGCATAACAGGTAAGCAATTTTTTATTTTTTAATGTACAGAGTTTAGAGACTCGGGTTCAAATTCCGACTCAAGCGTTCATTTTTCTTTTCATATTATATATATATATATATATATATATATAACAATTTTTGCCATGGTCATTTTCGCTATCTACGAGATAGGACCAATTGAAATACATACTTTTTTCTTTAATCAACCTGAACAGGTCCTTCACTGCAATCATAGCATTTTCGTGCTATGCTTGCAGCTTTACTACGGAATTGTAAGTGTGGTAGCTTCCCGTTGCTTTCCACACCGGTGAAAGATGCTGCTGCTGCTGATGACGATGATGATAAGGATGATAATAATGATGATGATGATGGCCATATGATTTCGGGGACCGTATGGGCCTTAACGTTTTCCTGACATTTGTCTTACAGGTGAGGAAAAAGCCCCGATAAAATCCTCACCCAGAAAAACTGTCCCGACAGGGGATCGAACTCTGGCCCGCTGCGTGATAAGGCAGCACGCTACCTCGAGACCACAGTGGTGGACTATATATATAGGCATTTATTTTTCTTATCATGTCATATATATATATATATATATATATGTTATAATTAAATGTTTAACATTGAGCAATGCAAGCTTAATATGGAATGATAAGAAAAATAAATGCCTGGACGGGATTCGAACCCGGATCTCTGAGTCTGTACCTCAGCGTGATATCCATTACACTACCAGGCGAATCCAATTCAAACACTTATTTTCCTTATATATGTATTATACTCTCCATTATTACTACATGTAGCGAGAACTCGGTCTTCACCGCCATCTAGCAGCCGACTATAACAAGTAAGCAAATTAAAGAGAACATCTAGTAATAATGGAGAGTATAATACATATATAAGAAAAATAAGTGTTTGAATTGGATTCGCCTGGTAGTGTAATGGATATCACGCTGAGGTACAGACTCAGAGATCCGGGTTCGAATCCCGTCCAGGCATTTATTTTTCTTATCATTCCATTATATATATATATATATATATATATATATATATATATATATATATATATAAATTTTTGCCATGGGCATTTTCACTATCTACGAGATAGGACCAATTGAAATACGTATTTTTCTTTAATCAACCTCAATATCTTAATTCTTTGGGAATTCACTATAAGCCCGCCAAATCAGTATGTCCCCTCAGACAAATACATTATTTTGAAATTTGTTGGAGAACTGAATTGAGAATTATACTTATTCCATTCTTGTATAGAAGGTATATGAGATTGGTTGAAGCTATAATGGGCAATATCTAGGGAATCAAGTTAGGAAGAAGGTTGCGCTGAACCACACCAGCTAGAAGATTGCCTGATATATCCTGGAGTGCTTACACTTCTCCTGCAATCCAATACAGTACAGCGATTCCTTCTTCCCACACACAATATACCGAACGTCTCTACAACCAACAACCGATGCTTACGAATATTGCAATAATCACAAGTTACAATTCACGCAACAAAAGATACAACTACAATACTGACTTTTATAAACATCTCTTACTTCTCTACCTCTCTGGGTCAGTACGGGTCAGCTAATGGGAACTTGATTCCTGAGATCTTTTTGCAGGGGAAACCGAAGACTGCACTGAAACTTTTTATAATCAATTATAAGAATCGAAATCTTAGACGGTGCATATATTACATTGGTCAACATGATTTTTGTCTCATGAGTACCAATAGTTGTACTTAATGTAGTTTTTTTATCGCATTTTCAGATATGTATTTGGAATTTCTCCATAGCCCACAGGTTTTTTTATTTCAATTTAAATTAATGGGTTTAAATAATTTTTTTTAATAAACTATTTTCGTCCATTTGTCCATTGTAAACTAAAACGAGGAACACTTTCATCAGGAGATTTCAGTTATGGAAAAGAGATATCAAGGCAAATGAAATCCTAATATGCTGGCCGATTATTGTTGGACCACATGAAGAGGGATGCTCCACAGGCGAAATATAGCAGAAATCGTCATTTCTTACTTTCTAGGTGAGTCCGAATCTTCGAATATTGTGTAGTTACGAATGTACAAACTATTAAAGTGTTTGAAATTATAAATGTCTGTCTCTCGGACACCTAGCGTGATGGAGAAAACCCGATATCATATTTGAATTCAGGAGAAAAAATACTATCAGAATCACATATTTTTCTTTCTGAGATAAAAAAGTAAGTTTATTGTTTGTTGCTCAGTGTTATAAGAATTGAAATCTTAGACGGTGCATATATTATCATTAGCTGCAGATGCAGCAAGAATTAGACATTAAGATCTGTTCCGATCTCATGTCAGAATTGGCTTTCCATCTTTTATTGGGTTTTCATAAATTTCTTCCTGCTAGTGTTTATAACAATGACCTACACGAACCTTACAGCAAACCAGATATAATAAGAACAGTTAAGTCTCGTAGACTGCGATGGACAAGACATGTGGTACGAATGGGGAATTTTAGAAGAGCATGGAAGCTTCTTGTAGGAAAACCAGAGGGAAACTTCTAGTTAGTAGACCAAGAATGAGGTGGGAAAATAACATTAACCGTGATTTGAGGGAAGTAGATTATACAGGAGATGGTTGGAAAGCATTAGATTGGGATAAGGATGTATGGAGAGCTTACATCCGCGCGCGGCCATAAACCTACGAGTTCGATAGTGACTGTTAGTTAGTAACATAAAAGCAACTTTAACATTAATAAAAAATATGGAAACTAAAGTCTACATGCTCCATAGTTGATAAAGTGAAGAGCGAACTCGTTCCTTACTACAATAATACAATTATTTTCCATATTGATATCATAGGTTTATGCCTCTAGTTTCGAGGGTCGAGTGTTCAAACCCTGCATGGGTCGATGGACTTTCAGGACGGGAAAATCCAAAGATCAAGCCCTCCGAGAGGGACTTTAAGTCGTAGGTCCCGAGTCTGAAGATTTTGAGGCTTATAAAAGATCCTTAAGCCTGAATAAAGAGTCCTCGGACCAAAATTTACCGAGATCAACGTCCTAGTAATACCTTAGTTGACTGTTAGACGTCCCATTGGGTCGGTGTGTTGAGTGCATGCCATCCATGACATCTACGAGCGAATAAAGTAAACTAAAAATTAACTTAATTCTAGAAACTCCTTACAAAGGAGAGGTTATGGCTCTACAATAGGCTACGCCATTGTTCAGAGTGATTCATAATTCCTATTACAAACTTCTGGGGATTGTAGAGGGAACTTTGTAGATAAAGCTTTCATAAGGAACCCATGTCCGGAAACGTACCACTTCAATGTAAAATAAGTTTGAAGATCGAAACACAATGGGCTGATATCGTGTGTCTTGTGTTTCAGAATAAGTATTATAGACTTCTAGGGGTTCTACATCTGTCGAGTCGGAGGAAGATCTACTTGCACGAATTCAGCTGACAGAAATTATTGAGCACACACTAGGTCTTGTGGGACGGGAGTACGAAAACTTGCGTCGCAGGTACATTTTTGCTAAGAACAACAGGGTCGCTACGTGGCACCACACTTGTAGTACAACCCCTAGAAGTCTGTAATACTTATTCTGAAACACGAGGCGCCGATATCAGCCCATTGTGTTTCGATCTTCAAACTTATTTTACATCGAAATGGTACGTTTCCGGACATGGGATCTTTTCAAATCTTTATCTACTAAGTCCCCTCTACAACCCCTAGAAGTATGTAATAGGAATTATGAATTACCTTGTAGATATAGTTAATATCTCATTTGATAAGCTTAGTGAAGTATTAAATAAAAATCCTGGCTACAATAGAATTTGTCAAATTAGCAAAATGCTCTCTGGTGATAATGAAAAACTGTAACCGAAGAGGAATTCACTGAATAATAACTGTGGTGTTTTTCAGACGCACCTGTGACTCATGTGATGTAGAAAGAACATTTTCATTGTGTATATAAAACTATTATTCTACCAGTTATATTATATGGGTGCGAAACATGGACTCTTATTTTAAGGGAGGAAAGGAGATTACAAGTATTTGAGAATAAAGTTCTTAGGAAAATTTTTGGACCAAAGAGAGATGAACAGACAGGTGAATGGAGAAGACTACATAACAATGAACTACATGGTCTTTATAGGAAGCCAGATATAATAATAACAGTTAAGTCTCGTAGACTGCGATGGGCAGGACATGTTGCACGTATGGGGAATGAAAGACGTGCATGGAAACTTCTTGTAGGAAAGCCAGAGGGAAAGCGCCCAGTTGGTAGACCAAGAATGAGGTGGGAGAACAACATTAACTATGATTTGAGGGAAGTAGATTATACAGGGAATGATTGGAAAGCATTAGCTCAGGATAGGGATGTATGGAGAGCTTATGTCCGCGCGGCCATGAATCTACGGGTTCGATAGTGCCAGTGAGTAAGTAAGTATAATGCTATTGTGTTATTATTTAATTGTAATATTATTGTGTTTTCTTTATGTAATTGTAATGCTATTGATTTTTGTTGTTCTTTATTTTTTTTTACACTAGTACCAATTATTACTTTATTGTAACGGACTGTCAACAGCACGTACGGCTTTCTGGCACCGTTGCGAAAAGAAGATGGTAAATAATATTGTAAAAATATCTTACTTTTTGTCTAATAAAGTACTACTACTACTACTACTACTACTACTTTGTAAAACTTCAAAATAGTTTCTTTTCTAGAATAAGATGTGTGATTTAAGAGGGTATTAATGTGGGTTTTTCAAGGTTAATAATGGAAGTTGGGCGCTAGGCGTACCGAACGGATATCGCCATGTATGAGATCTTAGGTTGATTAGGTTGGTAATCCGTAGAGTTGAGGTTTTTCTCAGGGATAAGCAAGGAGTTGGCCGGCGCAAGACTACGCGAGATGAAGTTTAATAAAAATATTTTATTAATCGATGGACACCATACATATGTAGGATTGTTGACACATTTGATGTCGGACAAGGTATTGACCGCAGTAACGCATTTAGAATCCAGATGGAATCTCTACTGATCTAACACGGATTAATAAATTTCAAATGTTTGTATTATGTTACTTTAAAGCCATGTCGGTCGTCCCGACTCCCGCCTCGGTGAGTTCCGCCGGACTAAGGACGCCGAACTCTAAACGCTGAACTCAGAATGCAGAACTAAAAACTAACTTAATATAATAATACAATAATTATTATTGTTGGTATAAGGTAAACTTCGTTACCCTCTCTCTGGCATCGTGTCGTCATGAGGTCATTACCTTGTCGCGATACAACACTTTATTATATTGGTTGACAACGATTCCTAGTCCCAAAGAAGGAATCGCCGTCTTTCCATTGGATAAGGATCCACCATGTTCCCTGTAGGACACTCCTTTGGGTCAGTGGCCTTTTCCCGCCTGTTTGATAGGCTGCGCGTCCTCGCGGTTTGTCGAGTTCGTTATAATGCGTTGTTTACTCGACGCTGTAGTTCCCCAGCCACAAATCATGCTTTGTTAATGACCTGTCAGTGAAGCTCAGTTTAAGATCTTGGATTACTGGTCCACAAAGAAATGTCCAGTAATCCGCTAGTAAAAATAAGTTTTCTTGAATTTTAACTCTATTGTAGCCGCGTCAAGGGCCTGTCGCTTAACAAAAGCGGTACCATGTACTTGTTAAATGAAATAGTTATTAACTAACTGATCGTTTATTCCTACTTCTATCAACTTCGTTTGATTCAATTTATTTTAATTTAATTATATGAAAATCAAAATCCTCGTGTTCACACGGTTCGATTACATATAAGTTTCATATACCTGCGGTTATTATTTCATCCTTTAGACATTTAACATGATAATAATACAGGTCCTAATTAATTTATTATTTTAATTTATTAATCTAGGAGTCAGAGTGAAAGATTCTGCTTCGGATTATAAATTGAAAACACTTAAGATACACGTGTAAATACTGAGTATGGATTCTGCTCTAATGTTAGTTCGATCAGTTTATCTGACAGGGAAATGGACAAGCAGAGCAGCAGAAATAACAGACAGACTCGCAACTAAAATGTGCAGTCTTAACTCCGTCACGTAAAATACATGTATTATCATTATTTTCTCTATCGTGTGAACCACGACCTTTTCTGAATCCTGATGAGACACCTGATATAGGACCAATGAGGAAACAGCATTTTTAAATTAAGAACACGTAGTCAACGCCTGTCTTAACGGACCATTCCGTAGACTGCTGGAGTGAAGTATACAATCTGCATGACCAAATATGCTCAACCTTCTCATAATAATAATAATAATAATAATAATAATAATAATAATAATAATAATAATAATAAGGAATATTAATTGATAATAAAGATAAAATAAATGCTATATTATTCGCTGACGATGTTGTACTTTTAGCAGAATCTGAAAATGAGCTCCAAATGTTAGCATATAAATTTAAATTAACAGCCAATATATATAATTGTAAAATATCAATAAATAAGTCAAAAGTAATGGCATTTATTGGTAAATATGGAATTAGATCAAAAATTGTACTGGATAACAAAATAATAGAACAAGTATCACATTTCCAATATTTAGGATGTGATATAACTTATAGAGAAATTAAAGATATAGAAAATAAAGTAAATAAATTTCAGGCTATTTGTGGAACCATAAAAAGAACCTTAGGTCGGAAAACAAGGAAACATACGAAACTTAAATTATATAAAACAATGGCTGTTCCTTTGTTGTTGTATGGAAGTGAAAATTGGATAATGAAATCAGGGATAAAAGCAGGATACAGACTGCGGAAATGCTGTTTTTACGTAATGTCAAAGGATGCACAAGAGCGGATAGAATAAGGAATGAAACTATACGAGAAGAATTAAATATATATAAAACTGAAGATAAAATCTGCGAAAATAATAAGAAATGGACAGAACACTTAATGAGAATGAACGACGAAAGAATACCAAAAAGAACCTTCCTGTATAATCCCAGAGGAACAAGAGATACTGGCCGACCACGTAGAAGATGGACTCCACTTTTAACTTCGCCGGAACAGGCTGCATAGCCTAAACCTTGTAGTAGTAGTAGTAGAAGAAGATAATAATAATAATAATATTTACTTAATACTTAATACAGGCTTTCCACTTTACAGCAGTTTGCCTTTGATTCCTGCTTTCCAGAGATTCCTATCTTCCATTTGTCCATCTTCCATACCCCTCCTCATCATGGCATCATATATTCCCTCATACCATGCTCTTCTACTTCTCCCCCTCCTCCTTCTGCCTGGTACCATCCAATCCAACACCTGTTTAGGCCACTGGTCTTCCGACATCCGTTGTACATGTCCATACCACTGTACAGCTCTCTTTGTTATCCTATCGATAACAGTTTCTTGTGCATCCATTTCTTGTCTGATATATGTATTTCGAATATGTTGTAGCCTGGATATTCTCATACTTCTCCGTAATCCATTCATTTCTGCATCCATTCATTTATTGTCCAACTTTCGGATTCATATGTAAGTATACATAAAAATAATTATTTATTTACATAGGCTACAGATTTTTAATGTTTACACATCTTTCTGTGCCTAAAGTTTTTATTTTTCTTCTCCACTCGTCTCTATCCATCCACTCCATGCCCTCCGGTCCTCTTGTTTTCATTCCACTTTTTATTTCTTGCATCCATTTCGTGACTCGTAATTTTATCGAACGTATGCAAATCACTCGTGACATTACTTATATGATAACGCGAAATACAAATTTTACCACCAGATCCTATTTATTAAACAAAAAGATTCCCTTCCTATGAAAATATTCTTAAAATACAAGTAAATCGGCCGCGGTAGACTAGTGGTTATGCTCCTTGTCTCTGGTCCCCGAGGGTCGCGGGTTCAAACACGGCCGAGGTCGATGGATGGGAAAAATCCAAGGAGCAAGTCCTCCGGGAGGGACTTGAAGCCGTGGGTCCCGAGTCTGAAGATTTTCAGGCTCGTAAAAGATCCTTAAGCCTGAATGAAAAGGCCTCTAGCAAAATTTACCGAATTTTCCCGTCCTAGTACTACCTTGGTTTCCTAGATGTCAGTAAGAGGCGGAACGCTGACCAAGGACCACTCAAACGACATCTATACGAAAACAAGTGTAACTAAATTAGTATGGTTCAAATACTTCCCTGTAGGGGGTGAGCGCATAAATCTCTGTTAAAGAAAACATGGGCTTACAAGACAAGAAACTACAAGTAGGCCTAATTTGTAAACAGTATTTTAATAATAGCAATATAAGGAAATTCGGATAAATTAAAAAAAAACATAAAATACAATTAAATTAAATTTCATTAAACATTATAATCCAGTTAGTTTCTAACAGATGAAACGTATTTGAATATTTATAGGCCTATATTTGTGTAAGAGTTCTTCTACTTAATAAATTTGAAATAAAAAAAATGATCAAAGGACAATAACGTGTAGCAAATGAGACGAACGAGAAATTTACGCTCATGGCTGGTTGGTATCAAAATGATTTCCGGATTTACGCGTAACCAAAATTTCCTGATATTCACAATTCTGTTGAAAATAGTTCACAGCCCGGAAATGAATCCATCTGAGTCCGTGGGCTTGCATGATGATTATCTGGAAATTTCATCGTTAGTTGCAGCCAGTTAATAAACACCCACATGATGCCCCACTATACCAAACGACCACTGTCATGGCTGCAACGTGGCATAGGTGTTTGGTCACATTTATCTCCGCCTTTGCATCCCAAGTTCCTGCCACGGTCACTCTAGATGGCGTATTTCATGTCCAGTGTAATGCCAGGTACAGAGATTCAGATGAAATGAGACCCAATTTGTCAAGGTCTATGATATGACAGGACGATGACTGATTATAGTGCGTTTGGCCTAGTGATGAACTAAGCCCGTGTCAAATTTTAAACTCTAATTAGGCTGAATGGTATTAATAAGCTGTTATAGTTTATGCTGATGATGTAGTACTACTGGCCGATAGCGAGGAGATACTAAAGGACAACACGCACACACTATTGAGTAACACTAAGAAATTAGGACTGGAAGTAAATATCAATAAAACTAAATATATGGTCACACGTAGAAATACATTAGCGTATATAATGGAAATGGACAGCTAATGACAAACGAGGGAAATTTTGAGGAAGTGGCTGAATTCAAATACTTAGGAACAATAATCACAAATAGGAATGAGATGCACAAAGAAATTAAACATAGGCTCAATTCTTGAAATGCTTGTTATTATGCATTGCAGAGACTCTTGATGTCCCAACTCCTTTCAAAAAACGTTAAACTGAAGAAAATATATAAAACGATTATTCTACCAGTTATATTATATGGGTGCGAAACATGGACTCTTACTTTAAGGGAGGGAAGGAGATTACAAGTATTTGAGAATAAAGTACTTAGGAAAATTCTTGGACCAAAGAGAGATGAGCAGGCAGGTGAATGGAGAAGACTACATAACAGTGAACTACGTGGTCTTTATAGGAAGCCAGATATAATAAGAACAGTTAAGTCTCGTAGACTGCGATGGGCAGGACATGTTGCACGTATGGGGAATGAAAGACTTGCATGGAAGCTTCTTGTAGGAAAGCCAAAAGCAAAACGCCCAGTTGGTAGACCAAGAATGAGGTGGGAGAACAACATTAACTATGATTTGAGGTAAGTAGATTATACAGGGAATGATTGGAAAGCATTAGCTCAGGATAGGGATGTATGGAGAGCTTATGTCCGCGCGGCCATGAACCTACGGGTTCGATAGTGCAAGTGAGTAAGTAAGTAAGTAAGTAAGTAAGTAAGTAATTAGGTTATGCGGTACTGGTGGGAGAAAATCTATCCGGTGTTTCTAAATTATGACAACTTCTGAGTAAAGAGAATGCTCTCGCCTATCTTTTATGACTACAGTTGAAGTGTGCACTAATAGGTTACAATTATATTTCTAGAAATACTTGAGAACTTATTTATACTTACTTACTTACTCACTGGCACTATCGAACCCGTAGGTTCATGGCCGCGCGGACATAAGCTCTCCATACATCCCTATCCTGAGTCAATGCTTTCCAATCATTCCCCATATAATCTACTTCCCCCAAATCATAGTTAATGTTGTTCTCCCACCTCATTCTTGGTCTACCAACTGGGCGTTTTCCTTCTGGCTTTCCTACAAGAAGTTTCCATGCACGTCTTTCATTCCCCATACGTGCAACATGTCCTGCCCATCGCAGTCTATGAGACTTAACTGTTCTTATTATATCTGGCTTCCTATAAAGACCATGCAGTTCATGAGAACTTATTTATGGGCTTCGTTATTGTCTGCTTTGCAAACCGTAACTATTTATAGGACCGTCATTAGGCCTGCAGTATACCTGTGAGCAACAAACTCACTACATACATTATCCTTACGAATATTTGAACGGGAGCATTTTTTTTTTCCAACGAAGACCCTTATACAAAACTAACTAACTCACTGGCACTATGGAACCCGCAGGTTCATGGCCACGCGGACATGAACTCTCCATACATCCCTATCCTGAGCTAATGTTTTCCAATCATTCCCTGTATAATCCACTTCCCTCAATCGTAGTTAATGTTATTCTCACACAACGTTCTTGATCTACCAACTGGGCGTTTTCCTTATGGTTTTTTTAACAAGAAGCTTCCACGCGCGTCTTTCATTCCCCATTCGTACCACATGTCCTACCAATCGCAGTGTACGAGACTTAACTGTTCTTATTATATCTGGCTGCCTATAAAGACCATATAGTTCACTGTTATGTAGTCTTCTCCATTCACCTGTCTGTTCATCTCTCTTTGGTCCAAAAATGTTCCTAAGAACTTTATTCTCAAATACTCGTAATCTTCTTTCCTCCCTTAAAGTAAGAGTCCATGTACCCATACACAAAGCATTACAAAATAAAACACAACTATTTTAACAATGCGAATGAAATATATTTATCCACAATATACATGCTTATTAAATTAATAATAAATAATATAATAATATACTAACAATAGCTGCTGCACAATATATTAATATTTTACACGGCATCGAGAATTTTTGAAGCATGAAAATGGAAAACCTTTGAAAAGTGAAGAGAAAGAAACGATTTTGAATGTTTTCAAATAGTTTACTGAAATATCTCACATTAGCCATTCAGAGTCCACCGCTGTGGTCTCGAGGTAGCGTGCTGTCTTGTCACGCAGCGGGCCCGGGTTCGATCCCCGGTCGGGGCACTTTTTCTGGGTGAGGTTTTTATCGGGGTTTTTCTTTACCTATAAGACAAATGTCAGGAAAACTTTAAGGCACTGAACCGAAAGTACCTTTTTGCGGTTCAGTTATTCATCTTTGTGCTCTTCCAGAACATTTATGAAGCCTGCCAATGTCCCTTGTTCCGTGTGGCTACCCCTTCCCTTTTACCCTTTCCTCCGCGCATCTTTATAGCGCACATCCCCTCTACTCGCGAACCTTTTATATGCTTGGTAATCTCAACGAACCTTATCATTCGATCGGCCTAGCAAGTGGCGTTATGTTGTGTAGAAGTGGATTCAGTATCCGAATCCAGCTTAAGTACACCATGCATCGGTAAAGTTAACATGGTGATTTATAAGATAAACAAGTGGATTGTGACCGAGGAATGGTCGGATTTGAGTTAGTCCAATCAAGCATGGAAAAAGGAATTCAAATGGAGTTTGGACATGTATGAGTGTGACAGTTTGTATGGTATGTTATCTATTCAGTTATACTTTGTTATTATCTATGTCTGATCGATTGATCGAAGATCAATCTTTTGTTATTCATTTATTACTTTGTTTTTACAATCAACACTTGTTTTTTTTTCATTAAAAGCTTAACTTTTATATTACGCCCCTTGTTGTTATTTAAGAGTAATCATTGTTCTCTATCCTGTAACGAAGTTATTTCATTCTATGCAATTTATAATCAGTATTTATATTTATATGCACGTTCAACTGGAAAAGAAAGATGAATTGTTAGCCGCCTTCTATGGGCCCGAGGCAGGCTGTTTTCTCATTAATAACTTCTTTAGATATCAGGAACACGTTACTAACCCAACGATCCCGGAAGGTAGCAGTAGCAGTGAAGGTGGTTCATTCGCCACAAATAGTTAGGCACAGAGTGGAGGTACGACACGCTACAGCACAAACGGTCCCCGAAATCATATGGCCATCATCCTTATCATTATCATACTTACCATTATCATCATCATCCTTCACCGGTGTGGAAAGCAACGGGAAGCTACCACACCTACACAATTCCCTAGTAAAGCTGCAAGCATAGATGAAAATGCTATGATTGCAGTGAAGGACCTGCCTTCGGGCAGAATTACTATGGATGGAGCCATTCAGAATTTACAGGTAAGTGAGGAAGGAGCATAAATTCTGCTCGTAATGAAGTAAAAAAAAATGTATCAACATCATTGAAAAAGCATAAGCGTTGATTAGGTAGTCCTATATACATTTTTTTCATAAATTAATAAATGGAATTTACTAATTATTGTTACCATCTCATCTTACATTCAGTCTTATTTCACGTAAAATATGATATTGCTTAAGAACAATGTTTCTACAGTCAGATTCAACCCAGGAAGTTACTGTGTGTTTGGAATAGGGAACTGGGTTGCCATTTTAACAGTATTTTCTTAAGAGAAATCCTTATATAAAACTGAAGTATGCAACACAGCAGGTACATAGTTGTAAGTTGTAGCCGTCCAAGCTACCCCCTCTTAAAGAAGAAAACAGTTACCGCTTGTCACTGAGCTCGTGCGGATCTGTACTACCCTGTGTGAAAGTGTCGACTCTCATGTATTCACGTAGACTTTCACGGCCGTAGTTGCTATGATGATCTTGATGAAGATTTTCGGGCTGTAGGCCGTGGTCGTGAGGCTTGTAGTTCCCCGACGTTTCGCCAAAGACTGCGTCTGGCATTCACTGTCTTGAGACAACCCTTGAGGATGCCAGACGCAGTCTTTGGCGAAACGTCGGGGAACTACAAGCCTCACGACCACGGCCTACAGCCCGAAAATCTTCATCAACATCATCATGTCGACTCTCATATTTACTACAAAACTAGTGTGCATGCCGTTAAAGAAAAACTATGTTTTTAAATGTATAGTGCATAGAATTGGAAAAAGTACTGCTAAACTTGCCCCTCCACCCTCCCTAAACAAACAAATACTATTATTATGAGTTAGGCAACATCTACCCCCTGTACCTATTGTATAGCTGGTTTAACTTGGCAGAGAGAGAGATATATATAGAGAGAGAGAGATAGAGAGAGATATAGAGAGTAGAGAGGATAAGATAGAGAGAGATATATATATATAGAGAGAGATTAGAGAGATAAATAGATAGATAGATATAGAGATAGATAGATATAGAGAGAGAGAGGGAGAGTGAGAGAGAGAGGAGAGAGAGAGAGAGAGAGAGACGGGAGGGAGAGAGAGATAGAGGGAGGGATGAGAGGATAGTAGAGGAGAAGAGATATGTATGGAGAGGATAGATAGAGAGAGATCTATATAGAGAGAGAGATAGAGAGAGATATATATACATAGATAGATATAGAGAGATAGAATACATAGATATATATAGAGAGAGAGGAGAGGAGAGAGAGAGGAGGAGAGGAGAGAGAGAGGGAGGGGAGGGAGAGAGAGATAGGGGGAGAGAGAGATAGAGAGAGAGAGAGATATATATATATACATATAGATATATATATATATGTATATATTAGAGAGGAGAGAGAGAGGGAGAGAGGAGGGAGGGAGGGAGAGAGAGAGGGGAGGAGAGAGGGAGAGAGAGAGGGAGAGAGAGAGGGGGAGAGGGAGAGAGAGATACAAGGGTAGATGGTTGACAGCTTTAGGGCCAGTTTCACCAACAGAGGTTAACTGTATTACGCCAGTTTAAGCTATGCATTATACATGGGGAAAACTGGCGTAATAGAGTTATCTTTGTTGGTAAAACCAGTCCGGTACAAAAAGAAAGAACCCACTCTGTTGTCAGTTTTCCTCTCTTCCCTTACCCCTGTTAACATCTGGCATCTGGTGAAGAAAAACCGTAAACACTGGTGCGAGTCAGAGAGGCGAGTACAGTTGTCGCATTCTGCAAATTTCTCGTAAAGTTAAACCAGAGAGACTATAGGGGGACACTGGCGTAGCCCGTAAGGTCTGTAAGTAACTTCCTGGGTTGAATTAGAATGTATCGATGACAGTTATGTACAGAATTCACTCATGTGGCGGATAAAAGTAGCACCAGAGTTGCAGAGTAATACCTTATGCAAGTTGTTTACAGTGCAACTGGAACTTAACTCGGATATATTATAGTAAGAATATTGTTCCACAAGAGGAATGCTGTTTTCTAGACGTGAAAACTCCTATAGCAGGAGGCTTCCCTCATGAAGCGAGTTAACATGGCGAGCAGGACACGATAAGAGACGTGCGTGACAGGTAAAGCAGGTGTAAACGTGTGATAATGCCTCCAGCTATTGCACTATCAGCATTATGTCATTACGCAAATTCATGTAACGAGACATTATACGTATATCCACCTGTCAATGATTTAAACTGGATCTGTCTCAGAGATCAGACATATTTCTGAAATTATACTTATATAACAATTTTAAAGTCTTAGGGCAGTAACATGATAAGCCACATCCTGTTAAGAAATGAGATATCTCCATATAAAGGCAAATAAATGTATTTAAATATCCATAAAATAATTTTAAGTGCACCAGTGATGAGTTAAAGCATGTATTAACAACAATACTGTCCAGTTAGTAATTATAGTCCACCGCTGTCGTCACGGGGTGTCGTTAAAAACTTGGGATTTTACTTAGATTCTAATTTAAAATGGCATGAGCAAGTAAAACAAACGTCTAAAAGGATCTTCTCCATAATGCATTCCCTAAAGCGACTTAAACATTTTCTTCCTACAACTCTTAAAAGAATTTTAATCCAAACTTTAGTGATGCCGCATTTTAACTACTGTGACGTTCTACTAACTGACATAAGTGACGGATTGTCGGACAAACTGCAGCGTGTCCATAATATTGTGTATCAGATTCATATTTAATGTTCGAAAATACGATCACATTTCTCCATTATTCCACGAATTGTCATGGCTACATCTAAAAGAGAGAGAAGAAAATCGCACTGTCTAATTCTCCTATTTAAGATTCTACATACCTCGATTCCCAATTATTTATCATCCCGTTTCCAGTATCTATCCTCAAACCATAACTTAAACACAAGATCACAACATAGTCTCTTACTTAATATACCGCAACATAGGACATCACTTCACTCCATGTCATATACCATCTCCACTTCTCGCAAATGGAATTCCCTACCACAAGAAATAAGGGGCTGCCGGACATTGGCATCTTTTAAAGAAATCTAAATTTATATTTGCTCTAAACTCGACTTCATTATTATCCAGTGTAAGATATATATATATATATATATATTAATTGGTTGTTTCCCGTATAATGTATCATATTTATATTATTATTATTATTATTATTATTATTATTATTATCGTATCATTATTGTTATTACCCTATAAAATGTTGTTTGTACAACCCGGCTGACATCAAGTGCCGATTGTCAAGAAAAAGTGGGAGCCTTAACCTCCTACTACCCCAAGGCCTCCTGAGGCCTGTAGTGGGAACACTTTACCTTTTTTTACATGACATTTACATTGCTACATTTATTGTATCTTTAACTGTTTATAATTAGTATAGTGTATATCTATATTTGTCGAATATTTATTTGTATTTGTGCTGGTTGAGTGGAAGAGAGGGCCTTATGGCCTTAACTCTGCCAAAATAAATAAATTATTATTATTATTATTATTTATTATTATTTATTATTATTATTATTATTATTATTATTATTATTATTATTATTATTATTATTATTATTATTATTATTATTATTATTATTATTATTAGCGTTCTGCCTTGTCACGCAGCGGGCCCAGGTTCGATCCCCGATCGGGACAGGTTTTTATCGGGGTTTTTCCTCACCTGTAAGACAAATGTCAGAAAAACTTTGAGGCCCAAACGGTTCCCGAAATCATATGGCCATCGTAATCATCATCATTCATATTCATCTTAGGTTAAGCTTAGGATTAGGGACCCTCCTGGCACACCATTATCATCATCACCATCACCCATCATATCATCGGGGCAACGTAACCCCGTCTTCCAGGCGCCCCAACATCAGAAGTGAGTTACAAGTACGCCATACCAGGAGAGAAGCCAGGAATGTCGAAAGACAAACCTGGGGCATTTGAAAAAAAAAATCAAACATTAAATATCATTATATATCAGAAAGAACAATATGTAGCTTTTAAAGCTCCACTTGGTTTTATTATCCTTATAAAGTTTTATTTTTAAGGGGGGGTAGAATTGTGTTCCCTAAGCCATTAGATTTTTATTGATTCACCAATTGATATGTAAGATAAATCCATAAAATATGTAATTTATCAGTACAATTATTGCAGTAATTGCATATAGGCCTACGATATTACATTTCAATTCCATTTTCATACCCAATTACATTATTACATTAATTAGTAGCTATGGTCTCGAGGTGTCACGCAGCGGGCCCGGGTTCGATCCCCGGTCGGGGCAGCATTTCTGGGTGAGGTTTTTATCGGGGTTTTTCGTCGCCTGTAAGACAAATGTAAGGAAAACTTTAAGGCCCAAACGGTCCCCGAAATCATATGGCCATCATCATCCTTATCACTATCATCATCATCATCATCCTTCACCGGTGTGGAAAGCAACGGGAAGCTACCACACCTGCATTTCCCTAGTAAAGCTGCAAAGCATAGCATGAAAATGCTATGATTGCAGTGAAAGACCTGCCCTCGGGCAGAATTACTAAGGATGTATTATTATTATTATTATTATTACTATTATTATTATTACTTTCATGTATACGACTTACTGCCAAATATAAATAAATATTACCAATGTACATTTTCGTCTTTCACAATGTACCATGATTTTTGTCGTATATGCACCACGCTCAAGAACAGCTATTGTTCATTAGGGACTCGCTTGGTAATATATAGTGCCTGTGTGTGTGTGTGTGTGTGTGTGTGTGTGTGTGTGTGTGTACCGTATTACCAGATCCCTATCCTGAGCTAACTTTTCCAATTTCATCATCAACAACAACAAGGATTAAGCCCAATGGCCTGTTCCGATCTCATTATAGGTCGAATTGGTCCTTCCATCTCTTCAATGGTCTTCCCAACAATCTTCTCCCTTTTGGTTTATAATTATACATTCTTCTTGGTATGCGCTGTTCATTCATTCGTAATACGTGCTGAAGATAAGCATTTTGATAGTATTTTATTCTTTCACAGAGATTAAATATATTAAGTTGTGTTCTTATATCTTCGTTTTTTTTACCGGTCCTTTGGTATCCTGCTATTGGTCTCAACAACTTCATTTCTGCAGCCTCTATTTGTTTACTATCTGCCTTTGTTAATGTCCAGATTTCACATTCATAGATAAGAGATAGAACTGCCAATACTTTGTAAAATTTTAAAATAGTTTATTTTCTAGCTTTATTCAATAAAATACGTTTAATTGTGCCACATAGATAATTGAATCATTGTAGTTTAGTGTGTTTATCTAAATTTCTGTCATTACCTAAATGCCATTCCAAATAATTAAAATTCTGAACTTGGTCTATAATTACATTGTTTATAACTATTTTTATTTCCCTAGAGTTTAAATGAGAAATCGGGCGCTGCATTTTAGTGAGTTGCAGTTAAAAACGGCCGATATTTTTTGGACACGGCATCGGTACATCACAACAATACTCTGGAAGAAATTTCAAGGTAGGTTTTGGAATGTAATGTTTGACAATTCCCTTGAAAGTCATTCACTCAAGGCAGCGAAAATAAAATCTGCATTTATTAAGTTTGAGAGCTGAAATCTTAAAATAAGCCTAGAAAACTCAGAGCGCGCCATATGTTGCACGCTTTTGTATTGTTAGGGCAGATATGATTCTTGGCCCAGCTTCATATCGACCTCCACTTTCCACTTCAATGAAGCGTATTAGTTCAATCGGCAAGCAAACTCCCTGGCTGAACTACCGAGATTGAATTCAGGGCAGTACGGGAGGTGTGGGAGCATAATCCACAAGAACCAGTGAACCTTACATAAAACGTGTAGGCCTCTAAGATATAACTGCGGGATAAATGCCAATCTAAGCTTAAAAGCTAACTTCTGCTAATACCCATAACAGGAACTAGTTAAATATTCAATTTAATAATCTGATACATGCAAAAGTGGAACCAATACTGGCAGCATTCCTTAGGGATTAATATTGCTTGTGATATATTCGTAAATCAACGTATTATAAGTAGGACTGAAAAAAAGGATCGGTGTGAGGATAGTAACTCATTTCTATACACATTGTTTACAAAATGCGTGTCTTTGTCGAGCGTCTCCACTGCCTGCTCGGAGCGGAGAGTGTGTATGTTCAACTCTCCTCAGTAATATACATAATAATAATAATACTTTATTTATTCTGGCAGAGTTAAGGCCATAAGGCCCTCGCTTCCACTCAACCAGCACAAATACAAATAAATATTCGACAAATTAGTAATATACCTATTTACGTCACGTGTGGTTTGTATCAGAATGCCGAAACAAGAATTGTGCAAAGATGAGTCCTTTCTTACACAAAGCGGACTGTACTAGAAGTTTGTCCCGAGTAGCGTGTGACAACGTGCAGTCTATAAACATAGCTGGGTCTAAGTACGATGCAGCCTAGCCTATAACCAATACTTCTTTCAGCCCTAATAATTGTTATGGAATGGATCCCAATGGAAAGGAGGAGGAGAGAAAGACCGAAGAAAACTTGGATAGAAGGGGTACAAGCAGCTATGAATATCAGAGGATTGGAGGAAGATTAATGGATGGACAGAGAGGAATGGCGTTTGGTTTCCGGAAGACGACGGCAGCTGCCATGATACCGGATGATGATGAATTATTAGTAAATCCGGCCGTTTGAAAATAAATCGTGCAAAAGAGCTAGGGATATGGAAAGAGCCAAAAATATTTTTATCTCATATTAGAAAGAGAAGCGGCTCCGTGGTGCAAGTGGTTAAACGATCGCCTATCATTGCTGGAGTCCCGAGATCGAATCTGGTCACTCCATGTGGGTTTCACGATGGACGAAACGGAGCTTAGGCAGGTTTTTCTCAGGGTTTATCTAGTTTTCCCCTGCCACAAATTTAATTTGACCATATATCCATATTCATCTCATGCATTTGGTTTCATTTCGTTCACCCCCCCCCCCTGTGACGGTACGTCAGGCGTGGTCGTCCGACACCCTTGTCATTCACATACCTCTAAAAATATAGGGGCTTCACCTCACCTCTCGAGCAAACCCTGAGCTGGACACGAGTTGAGGATATTATAACGGTTAAATAATATTAGGTTCACGTTTTTTTAAACAAAATCAGCTACATGTAATATATAAAAATGTTTGTTTGTTTGTTCGTACTTTATGCGCGGCCATACCGTTGATACGATTGTGATGGGGCTTCTTGTAAAATGTTCAGGAGATTCCCGGGATGAACATAGGCTATAAGAGAGTTGTGATACTCAAATCCTACAGCCTTAGAAATCGCCCTTTGTAGTAGAAAACGTGAAATAAGAAGCTCTATGGACGCTTAAATGGCTTACGCTGCCTAAATCGTAACAAATACACAAAATTAATGTACATAGAATTGAATATCTCCAAAACCCTCTACAAAAAAGTCTGCGAAAGCATATGTTTATCTCTTACGGATAACTCACAACAACCATTTTTGTCTTTCATTGATGCTAAGGAGATCGAGACAAGTACGTAGATTCCTGTGCTAGCATAGCAGCACATGGCGGGTATTCTTTTACGGATAACTCACAATAACGAATTTTGTCTTTTTAGCTCATTTATGCCAAGAAGATCGAGATAAGTAGATTTCCGTACAACACCGTGTAATCAGCACGGGGAATCTTAAAATAATTACCATATACTTTTATAATTATTTTTCATCTTACTTGTTCAACTAATCATAAGAAGTATATTAATTGTTGTCTTTCATCTCATTTATGCCAAGAAGATCGGGATGAGTAGATTCCCGCACAACGCCGGGTAAACAGCACGGGGTATCTAAAAATAATTACGATATACATTTTTCCTCTTACTTATTTAACTAAACATAAAACACATTAATTTTCGTATTTCAGCTCATTTATGTCAAGAAGATCGGGATAAGTTGATTCCTGGGCAACGCCAGGTAATCAGTACGGGGTATCTAAAAATATAAATTTATAATTCGTTTTCCTCTTACTTATTCAACTAAACATAAAATCACAATAATTTTCATTTATTTAGGCGTATCAGCGCACGCCGGGTATTGGGTAGTTAGTTATAAAAACACTCCTAGTTCCGTTGGAAACCTGTATTCATTTAATTTCAGTGCCCCAGGCATCTACAGTATTGTAGCGCACATTTAAAAATGCACTACATATAGCATTTGGTTCTTTAATATATAATGACAACATGTCCGCCCACGCAGCAATAAACTTGTTTTCTGAAAACTCTCCATGAGATTTACACCAAATTGAACTAATATATCCTCATTTGCTGACGAATAAATACTCTAAAATTAACGTTTCAATATTTCAATAATCAATAAAACAAACGTGAAAAGCTGAAATATAAATTCAATTAGAAAAAATCAATCGATTAAAATATATTTATCACTAAACTATTCATAATATCTATGACTACGGTAGAGCATGGAACTAACTTCCCAGTCATGTCAGGGAATGTCAATCACTATCATTATTTAAATCCAAATTAACTGATATCTTAAGTTCGACACAATGAAAACATTAACTGCATAACAACTATATTCAACATTTTGTAAATATTCATCTAGGAAGCTTCACTTACCGGTACTTAATTTTATTGTATATCATTTTAATTGTATTATATTCCACGTTTTTGTTAGTATTAGTATTAGATCACATATCACCATTGTCTTTTGTTTAGTCTATATTTTAATAATATCCTAAAGTAGTAATAAGTATGTAATTTCTTGTATAACTTTACTATTCGCTGGGTGAGTGGAAGAGAAGGCCTTATGACCTTAAGTCTGCTAGCAAAACAAAGCATTATTATTATTATTATTATTATTATTATTATTATTATTATTATTATTATTACTACTATTATTATTATCATTCATCCAAAAAATCCAATTTTCAAATAACTTCACATTTTCTGAACTGCATAACAGATTATACAGGTTGTTTCTAAATTAGACCGACAAAATTTGGAATCAAACCTTAGGATAACCTTCGTTGAAGCATAGGCTATCTTTTAAGGAATCTATAGCCTGCGATGCTTCGTTTCAGTTCTAGAGGGATCTTACAGAAAGGAACTGAAGGAAACAGATAAACACTCCTTTCAGTCCAAGAGGGGTTTGTCATTACTACTATCACTTGGTTTGTTTACTTCCGGAGATCAGTAGCATTCGGTATCAATTAAAGAAAGTTCGTTTACATCCATTGGTATGATCTGTTGTCATCCGTAGTTGGAACAAGGAAGGGGGCGTGATCCTCATTCAATATTGCTACACATACTGTACTGTACAGTTCAATGTGTCTTAGCTTGTATTACACATCCAAGTTAACTGTTCACGGGCGGAGGAGAAGAGTTTTAGCGCTAGTGTCGCCGATCTACTGATTCTGTGGGAGGGATGTAGGAGAAAACTGTACATCCGATGACGTATTGAAATTTTTCAACTTCAAATGTGGGGGCAGAATCTCTAAACACGCGTGAAAGATCTTGACATGGTTGTCAAATTAGTCATTTAAGCACTGAACGCTCAAGCGGTCGGATCATTTAAAATCACAGTATTTGTCGTCTCTCCGTTACCAGTCTGACAATAAATCACAAGTGGCAACATGTAATGAGAAGGGCAAGGAAGGGATAGCTCATTCCTAGACGTAACCCCAAAAGTAACAGGGTTGTCAAGTTAGTCATTCTGCCACTGACCGCGCAGAATGCCGGATCATTAAAATACATAGCATTTGTCAGCTCTTTACCTGCCAATCGAACAACATAATACAAAGGACAGGAAGTGGCAACATAGTAAGGAATAGAAAGAGAAAGACAGTTTGTTAGTTAACATATTTTCCGCCTGCACAAAACACTTGGATGGGTAATAGCTCTGAATATCAGACGCAGCATGTGGTTTCAACATAACGGGGCATCACCTCACTTTGGGAATGAAGTCGTGGCCATCTGACAGCTACATTTGGCGTTCATTGGATAGGTAGGGGTGGACCCACTGCCTGACCTGACCTGCCTAGATTTTTTTTTTTGCGGCGCTACATGAAGGCAATGGATTATGAAACCGATATTGACTCTGAAGAAGGTCTTGTAGCACGCATTGTCAGCGCAGCAGCTGAAAGAAGGAAAATTCCTAGCATCTTTGGAAGGATACGACAAAGTATGGCACGTCGGTGCACTGTTTGTCTGGATGTCGATGGACGTGTGTTTCAGCACTTGTTGTGATGTGACAATAAACTGGATCCATCCTGACAATGCAACACTGGAGTGAGTGTGTTTTTTTTAAGAATTAAGTACGTTTTGTCTCTGATTGTCTGTAAAGTATTTGGATTAACGCACAGAATTATATGACACAAATGGCTTGTACTTTGCACGTACCTACTTCATTCCTTGCCTTCCAGTAAGATCCCACTTGCACTGAAACAAAACGTCACATCCTATAGGTTACTTAACAAAATATGCTTCAATGAAGGTTAACTATCTGTTCCCAAAGTTTGTCGGTCTAATTTACAAACATCCTGTATATCACTGTAGGGTAGATTTATTTCTCATTCATTCCATGAAGTAATGCTGAGTAATACAAAAAAAAAACTCCTGGCGCGACAGGTCCACAAGGCCCTTAGCCTACCAGCCGGTTGCTGGCCTCACATCCACATGTGTTAATCACAGAAAAAAACTCCTGGCGCGACAGGCCTACAAGGCCCTTAGCCTACCAGCCGGCTGCTGGCCTCACATCCACATGTGTCAATCACAGAGGTAGATGATAATCAGTCAGTGCAGAGGTGACATGTGGTCAGCATGTCGAGTCCCCCAGCCGTTATAGCTGGTTTTCTCAACCTGGAGCCGCTACTTATTGTAGCTACCCAAACGCATCACGATGCTGGGTGGGCACCGGTCCCATACTGGCCGAAATTCCATGAGAAAATTTCTTCCCCCATGGAGACTCGAACCAGCGCAAGTCCCGTAGCTCTGCGCCAAGGCTTCCTGCCTTAACCACTCGGCTACGGCGCGGAACGTTAATCACAGAGGTAGATGATAATCAGCCAGTGTAGGGGGTGACATGTGGTCAGCATGTCGAGTCCCCCAGCCGTTATAACTGGTTTTCTTAACCTGGAGCCGCTACCTATTGTAGCTACCAAATTATAGCTACCCAAATGCATCACGATGCTGGGTGGGCACCGGTCCCATACTGGCCGAAATTCCATGAGAAAATTTCTTCCCCCATGGAGACTCGAACCAGCGCAAGTCCCGTAGCTCTGCGCCAAGGCTTCCTGCCTTAACCACTCGGCTACGGCGCGGGACGTTAATCACAGAGGTAGATGATAATCAGCCAGTGTAGGGGTGACATGTGGTCAGCATGTCGAGTCCCCCAGCCGTTATAGCTGGTTTTTTCAACCTGTAGCCGCTACCTATTGTACCTACCCAATTATAGCTACCCAAATGCAT
Organism: Diploptera punctata; assembly: GCA_030220185.1. NCBI lineage: Eukaryota > Metazoa > Arthropoda > Insecta > Blattodea > Blaberidae > Diploptera > Diploptera punctata. The sequence continues at coordinate 265,743 of JASPKZ010004960.1, forward strand.
CACGATGCTGGGTGGGCACCGGTCCCATACTGGCCGAAATAATATGAGAAAATTTCTTCCCCCATGGAGACTCGAACCAGCGCAAGTCCCGTAGCTCTGCGCCAAGGCTTCCTGCCTTAACCACTCGGCTACGGCGCGGGACGTTAATCACAGAGGTAGATGATAATCAGCCAGTGTAGGGGTGACATGTGGTCAGCATGTCGAGTCCCCCAGCCGTTATAGCTGGTTTTCTCAACCTGTAGCCGCTACCTATTGTAGCTACCCAATTATAACTACCCAAATGCATCACGATGCTGGGTGGGCACCGGTCCCATACTGGCCGAAATAATATGAGAAAATGTCTTCCCCATGGAGAATCGAACCAGCGCAAGTCCCCTAGCTCTGCGCCAAGGCTTCCTGCCTTAATGACTACTTAAATATGTTCACTAAATAATTAGGGAAATAAAAAAAAGTTTAAACCCTATAAAAATAATAAATAATTTAAAGATAAAGGTAACTTATCACACTCGGCTACGGCGCGGGACGCTGAGTAATACAACGAATCAAAAATGAAGTTGCCGAGTTAGAATCTTAAAACCCGAATCCATATTTTCTAATCCAATCTAAGTAAAGATTTAACATGCAAGGCGGATGCAGTTATCGTAAAGAACTTTTGACATGGTTAGTGCTAATAAGATAATATTATCAAGAAAATAAGTTCATCATTTAACATGACGATCCACCACGGAGCCCACAATATCAGCAACAGTAAAGAGGACGCATGTCTTGTTAAAACTCAAATGTGCGGTGCTAGATGTAAATTAAGATATACGCATGTGCTGGGGAGACGGTTTTTGCTTGCATTATGGTGATGACATCATACTAGAAATGGTATGCTGTACCCTCCAGTACTTAAAAATACGTCATTATTCCCTCTCTTGCGCCCTGTAACTCTGTCTATTACAGCCCTGAGGGACCAGCGTTATCGTGTGCATTGCATTACACTGCCACTAGCAAGTGTAATAAAGAGAACAGGAAATGTTGAGCCAGTCACATAATATTCTCAACTCCTATCATTAAGTTTATTACATATATTCATCAGTCATCACTAGTGCAGTTCATGTCTTCATATCCCATGTACATTAGAAGTAACTACAAGGAGGAAGTACTTGCATATAAACCAACACGATATTTTCGCTGATTGTACAAGAAAACGTAGTGGAAAACTTGTAGGCTTTCACGGTAGGTGTATTGATTCCTGTCTGGTTAGTCTTCCGGACTAAATGGCTGTGCTCCAGTTTTGTTGAAACTCGAGGGTTCGTCTACTACTGCGATAGGCATCGTCAGCCAGTCTGAAGCTGACAGTTGAGGAGTTCACAGAATCTCCTGAAGATGTCTGCCGCAGTAGTAGACGAAACGTCGAGTTTCAAGAAAATTGTAAAAGGAAAAGTAATCCCACTACAGGCCTCAGGAGGCCCTTGGGAAAGTAGGAGGTTAAGGCTCCCATTTTTTCTGGACAACCGGCACTTGATGTCAGCCGGGTTGTCAGCCCTGCGTGACGTTCGCCTTTACCCCCAGAACAAACGGCTGGTAATCATTTCCATTAGAGGCTGAGTCGACCCCAGGATCGTAGTGCCACTAGAAGGTTTGGGTTAGTTTAAAAATCCTGATCCCATCGGGACTCGAACCCTCGACTTTCCGGCTTGAAGCGTAGTGCTTTAACCACTATCCTACGGCGTACTCCCAAAGAAAACTGTACCACAGCCATTTTGCCCGGAGCGAAAGACGAACTAAATGTTCATTATGTTTATAAAAAACCTAAAACAATTTTAGGGGAAATTGTTATATATATATATATATAATTACTTTATTTTTATTTAATTAATATATATAATTATTCTGTACGTGTGTATGTCACTGAACTCCTCCTAAATGACTCTACCGATTTTGATGACATTTTTTGTGTGTGTTTGAGAGGGTCCCTGGATAGTTTAGATTCACAATTGGATCCGGTAAAGCCATTAGGTGCAGTTCACCTGAAACAAAAATTTTAAAAATCGCTCTAGCAATCGTAATTTTCATTGTTTAACAACGAAATTCAGTATATGATATTAAAATAAACCGAGTAGGGATCGACCAAACATAATCCAAATCCAGCTGTTATAAATGTGAGTTTACCTGAAATTCGAAATTAAAAATTGACTGGCAACCGCCATGTTGGGTTTCTACCACTGTATACCATATACTATAATGAATCATTAATATTTAATGTATTTAGCCATATCCATTACGAATATGAACATAGCCTAAAACTTTACGTTCCAATAAAGTTAAAAAAGCTACATCATACTTACTTACTTACTCACTGGCACTATTGAACCCGTAGGTTCATGGCCGCACAGACATAAGCTCTCCATACATCCCTATCCTGAGCTAATGCTTTCCAATCATTCCCTGTATAATCTACTTCCCTCAAATCATAGTTAATGTTGTTCTCCCACCTCATTTTTGGTCTACCAACTGGGCGTTTTCCTTCTGGCTTTCCTACAAGAAGTTTCCATGCACGTCTTTCATTCCCCATACGCGCAACATGTCCTGCCCATCGCAGTCTACGGGACTTAACTGTTCTTATTATATCTGGCTTCCTATAAAGACCATATAGTTCATTGTTATGTAGTCTTCTCCATTCACCTGTCTGTTCATCTCTCTTTGGTCCAAAAATTTTCCTAAGAACTTTATTCTCAAATACTCGTAATCTCCTTTCCTCCCTTAAAGTAAGAGTCCATGTTTCGCACCCATATAATATAACTGGTAGAATAATAGTTTTATATATTTTCAGCTTAACATTTTTTGAAAGGAAAAGCTACATCATATGTGGACCTAATAGTGTAGAAGTGGTAGGAATTCTTTAGGCTAAAAGTAAGATACATATATTGTTATTTACAAGTATGGGTCGTACGGGCAGCAAGCCGTATCTCCTGTTGACATTACATAGCAATAAATGAATATCAAGTAAATATAAAATAAAACAAAAACAACACTATATAACAACACTATTACATTATATCTTAATTAAGTAGGTATTGGTTAATAAATATTAAAAATATTACATTTTACTTATTTATTTATTCATAAATGAGTGTTGTTCTTATTTTCCACGTCTTGTCCGGAAATTTACCCAAATTTATCCAATATTCTGGGATAACAATTAACTAATAGCATGCCAGTCTATCACGAATTGAATTTAGACATTTTTCCGGCAACAACTGTTGCCTCCAATATTCCAATTCTTTATTTTTTTAATATATGTATTTCGTCTCCAGAGCTGCCGCACTTTGGACATATTCGCATATCGTGATCATCCGTAATTTTTAGAAATTTCCATATACATATAATCATTATCATCATCATTATCGTCATCCTTCACCGGTGTGGAAAGCAACGGGAAGCTACCACACCTACAATTCCCTAGTAAAGCTGCAAGCATAGCATGAAAATGCTATGATTGCAGTGAAGGACATGCCTTCGGGCAGAATTACTATGGATGGATATATATATATATATATGTTATAATTAAGTTTTTGGCATTGAACAATGCTAGCTTAATATTACATCCGATTGATTGAGGGTCTTTCCACTTTTCAGCGGTTGCCCATTTACCAGCCGGCTGCTGGCCCTTCACATCCACATGTGTCAATCACAGAGGTAGATGATCAACAGCCAGTGTAGGGATGACATGTGGTTAGCATGTCGAGTCCCCCAGCCGTTATAGCTGGTTCCTCAACCTGGAGCCGCTACTTATTGTAGCTACCCAATTGCCTCACGATGCTGGGTGGGCACCGGTCCCATTCTGGCCGAAATACCATGAGAAAATTTCTTCCCCCATGGAGACCCGAACCAGCGCAAGTCCCGTAGCTCTGCGCCAAGGATTCCTACCTTAACCGCTCGGCTACGGCGCGGGACTAATATTACATGATAAGAAAAATAAATGCCTGAACGGGATTCGAACCCGGATCTCTGGGTTGGTACACTTATATAAGTGTTTGAATTGAAATCGCCTGGTGGTGTAATGGATAACATGCTGGGGTACCAACTCAGAGATCCGGGTTCGAATCCCGTTCAGGCATTTATTTTTCTTATCATGTCATATATATATGCTGATAATATGCTTTAAGACACAAGAGAGACCGGTGAAAAAGTTGACAGAAGCCAAATGCTACAAGATCTGCGGGAAGACTGAAGAACAGATAAGAGGATTAGATAATAGAATATCTAAAAATATGAAAATAAAAACTGGTTGAGCGTAAGAGTAGGAAACTATAGAAACAATATTGAGAATTAAAATATATATGCAGTCAATATGCCCATTTCACCAATTAATGTTTTAAAATGGTCAACAAGTTTCTACAGCCAACCTGTCATTCTCAAGACCAGATATTGACTGATATATATGCAGTCAATATGCCCATTTCACCAATTAATGTTTTAAAATGGTCAACAAGTTTCTACAGCCAACCTGTCATTCTCAAGACCAGATATTGACTGATATATATGCAGTCAATATGCCCATTTCACCAATTAATGTTTTAAAATGGTCAACAAGTTTCTACAGCCAACCTGTCATTCTCAAGACCAGATATTCACTGATATATATGCAGTCAATATGCCCATTTCACCAATTAATGTTTTAAAATGGTCAACAAGTTTCTACAGCCAACCTGTCATTCTCAAGACCAGATATTCACTGATATATATGCAGTCAATATGCCCATTTCACCAATTAATGTTTTAAAATGGTCAACAAGTTTCTACAGCCAACCTGTCATTCTCAAGACCAGATATTCACTGATATATATGCAGTCAATATGCCCATTTCACCAATTAATGTTTTAAAATGGTCAACAAGTTTCTACAGCCAACCTGTCATTCTCAAGACCAGATATTGACTGATATATATGCAGTCAATATGCCCATTTCACCAATTAATGTTTTAAAATGGTCAACAAGTTTCTACAGCCAACCTGTCATTCTCAAGACCAGATATTCACTGATATATATGCAGTCAATATGCCCATTTCACCAATTAATGTTTTAAAATGGTCAACAAGTTTCTACAGCCAACCTGTCATTCTCAAGACCAGATATTCACTGATATATATGCAGTCAATATGCCCATTTCACCAATTAATGTTTTAAAATGGTCAACAAGTTTCTACAGCCAACCTGTCATTCTCAAGACCAGATATTCACTGATATATATGCAGTCAATATGCCCATTTCACCAATTAATGTTTTAAAATGGTCAACAAGTTTCTACAGCCAACCTGTCATTCTCAAGACCAGATACAGCTTGGCTGTAGAAACTTGTTGACCATTTTAAAACATTAATTGGTGAAATGGGCATATTGACTGCATATATATCAGTCAATATCTGGTCTTGAGAATGACTGCTTGGCTGTAGAAACTTGTTGACCATTTTAAAACATTAATTGGTGAAATGGGCATATTGACTGCATATATATTTTAATATTTTATCACCAAGAAGATCACTTGTGTATTAAATATTGAGAAGGTTACGATAGTCACCAACTGAAGTTGTAGCGCTTGTTGAAGAACAAGAAGAAAAAGAAGAAGAAGAAGATGATCATGATGAAGAATGTACTTTCAGCTCACAATTCCTGAAATTTTCCTGTTTGGTGGATAGGATGTTCTATAAGTTCTCTGGATCAACTTCCATTCTACATCTCCGTTATAGAATGCTAAAGGAAGTGAACTACAATACAACAGAAGACGTTTGCAACGCACAATACAGACTTGTGTGTTCAATCAGCTGGAAACAATTCAGACAGGATTATAGATTTTTCAACAAATGCCTTTGGTTAAGGAGGTGCCTATTTTACATCATCTGCAAATCTAAAATCACCTACTAACTCACTGGACATAAGCTCTCCATACATCCCAATTCTAAACTAATGTTTTCCAATCATTCCCTGCATAAACTATTTCCCTCAAATCATAGTTAATGTTATACTCCCACCTCATTCTTGATTTACCAACTGGGCGTTTTCCCTCTGATTTTTCTACAAGAAGCTTCCATGCAGGTCTTTCATCCTCATTCATGCTACATGCCCTGCCCATCGCAGTCTACGAGACTTAACTGTTCTTACTATATCTGGCTTCCTATAAAGACCATGTAGTTCACGGTTACATAGTTTTCTCCATTCACCTGTCTGTTCATCTCTCTTTGGTCCAAAAATTTTTCTAACAACTTTATTCTCAAATACTCGTAATCTCCTTTCCTCCCTTAAAGTAAGAGTCCGTGTTTCGCATCCATATAATATAACTGGTAAAACAATAGTTTTATATTGTTTCAGTTTAACGTTTTTTTGAAAGGAGTTGGGACATCAAGAGTCTCTGTAATGCATATTAGCACGCATTTGTGATTACTGTTCCTAGGTATTTGAATTCAGCCACTTCCTCAAAATTTTCCTCATTTGTCATTAACTGTCCATTTCCATTATATAATGTATTTCTATGTGTGACCATGTATCTAGTTTTATTGATGTTTACTTCCAATCCCAGTTTCTTAGTGTTACTCAATAGTGTGTGCGTGCTGGTCTTTAGTATCTATTCGCTATTGCCCAATAGTCGGGCCTACTACATCATCAGCATAAAGTAACAGTTTATACCTACTGTGTATTGCTTTGCTAAAATGTCAGTTTACAGTTATGTTATTTGTGTGGACACTGCAGGTAGGCCTACATAGGCACAGTTACTTGGCTCAATTGATGGAATAATTAATCGAAATGATATCGTTACTTGAATGTTACCGGAACTTTGAGCGTCATCTGATACCATATTATTCACGATTGGTTATTTTGGGATGTATCCAATAAATTAGGAACCCAGTTATAAGGCAGAGAATGAAGATTCATTACACTATTTTAGATTATTATATTAAAACTCAGCAATTAAGATGGTACGGTCATGTCCAGCGAATGGAAGAGGATCGACTACCAAAATCTGTTTTGGAATGCAAACCTTAGGGAAGACGAGGCAGAGGAAGACCTAAAACCTCCTGGAGTCAGGGAATATGTTTATACATGAAAGAGAAACATCTACAACCAGGAGATTGGATGGACCGACAAAATTGGATATTAGGAATCGGACGATGTCAAATACATTAATCAATCGATGACCTATCTATACAATATTCAATACACAAGGAAGGTCTGTTCATTTACAGTTATCACGCCAGAAAGTACGTTCATTTTTAATACAGAAAAATGTTAACCAACATTTTAAACTCATTTTAAAAAGACGCAATTCATTGCACATTCTTAAATTATGAAGTGTTATCTGAAAAATGCGATATCACTCTTATATTACAATTAAATCAGTTATATAATCAATTGAGTTGGTGTTTACTTGATGAAAATCCATATTTATTAATTAAATAAAAATAAAACGTAGTTTTATTTGATTTTCATATTTATTTTATAATTCAGTGACAGCTGTTTCGGTACACTGTACCTTCTTCAGACATGTTAACTAATTATGAATTGTGTTCCAACTGATCTAAGCAACAATACAACAATATTTATTTAATTTTTTTAATTTAACAAAGGGGATTCATTCAAATCAAGTTGAGAATTTAACAGTTTTTTATTACTTTTAAACTTATTAATTTCTACAGCCTCCAAAAGATCTAACTTCTTACCCTTATCACAAATATGTAAAATTTCAACATTTGGATCGAAACAATGATTAAATTGGAACAGGTGGTTAGCATAGTTTGAATTTTCAAACTTCAAACTATGCTAACCACCTATTCCAATTTAATCATTGTTTCGATCCAAATTTTCAAACTTCAAACTATGCTAACCACCTATTCCAATTTAATCATTGTTTCGATCCAAATTTTCAAACTTCAAACTATGCTAACCACCTATTCCAATTTAATCACTGTTTCGATCCAAATTTTGAAATTTTACATATTTGTGATAAGGGTAAGAAGTTAGATCTTTTGGAGGCTGTAGAAATTAATAAGTTTAAAAGTAGTAAAAAACTGTTAAATTCTCAACTTGATTTGAATGAATCCCCTTTGTTAAATTTAAAAATTTAAATAAATATTGTTGTATTGTTGCTTAGATCAGTTGGAACACAATTCATAATTTGTTAACATGTCTGAAGAAGGTATAGTGTACCGAAACAGCTGTCACTGAATTATATAATAAATATGAAAATCAAATAAAACTACGTTTTATTTTTATTTAATTAATAATCAGTTATGCCAAGAATATAGTTTTAAAATATTAAAAGAAAAATCTAAAATAATGACATTTTGTTTATTTTTACTTATTTTGATAAACTTTGAATTTTATTTTAAGAGTTTAATTCCTCTTTTAACTTTCTATTATTTTGTGACTACTTAAATATGTTCACTAATAATAAGCGAAATAAAAAAAAAGTTTAAACATTTAGCCCTGTGTTTCTTTTAAAATTTAAAATTTTCAGGGATGTAGTGGTTATTCTCGATGTGAAAGATTGACGTTGTATTATAGATAATGTTGAACTGATGACCCATTTCCAGTACAGGTAGGCCCTATACTGTTTTAATTGCTTGACGAAGAGTTGTAACAAAAGTTTATTTTAATAGAGGACGACTGATATACGTATCAGGAACGCTTTTAAATATTTTAACATTTTAGAATAATACATTATAATTATATTTAACTACCTCGGATACCAAGTTACATACGAACAGGAAAAAGATTTTGGTCAAAATTTATCATAAGTAATGCCATGAGTGATTTCCAATTTATCTAGAGATTTTGGAAATCAAGAGTGGCATTTGTTAGGACTATTTAACGAATAAAATTAAGCTCCTTACTAAAAAATAATTATTTGAATATAGTTACCGGTGTTTTAAAATATTTATATAGTTAATGTAAACGGCGATGTTTGAAAACAAATTAGAAATGTGAGGTTATGTATATTCACTGCAACTCGATCATATTATTTATTGCCAAATAGGATCGCAATATTGTAAGAATGCACTCTAGTGGAGAAATAATGAAACACATCAAACTATTATAATTAACATTATAGGTTAATCATTTATATTTTGAATAAACAACTCAGTAAAGTCACTGAATCTATTCATTATTTGCTATATTCAATGTATTTGTTGGAGAAAAATAATGGTCTAACCTGTTCAGAATATTAAAAAAAGGAGGAGCTTTCTTTATCACAAAAGCAGGAGCTGATAAAGAGAAATCGACAAAGAGCGAGGTGAAACACTACTGTCATTGGTGTAAAACAGAATTCATTGAAACGTCATTGGTCATTGACTACCATTTGCGACATGAGTTAAATAGTCAGGTGTATATAAATTGAAGTGTGGCACATGTGACAATGTCTATATAGGACAAACTGGCAGACCCTTCATTTCTCATATAAAGGAACATATGAGAGCATATAACAGAAATTTAGATAATTCAAAGTATGCTAACCACCTACTACAATAAGATCACTGTTTTGATTCAAATTTTAAAATTTTACATGTTTGTGACAAAGGAAAGAAGTTGGACCTTTTAGAAGCTGTAGAAATAAATACATTGAAAATTAGTAATAAGCTGTTAAATTCCCAACTAGAATGAATCGCTTCTTTTAAATTTATAATAGAGATTGTAAAATAAAAAATTGTTGCATAGTTACAGTTGTTATGTTCTAATAATAACAAAATTCATTAATTTGTTATTATGTCTGAAGAAGGTACAAAATACCGAAACAGCTGTAACTAATTTACATTCTAATACATATGAAAATCATATAAAACTTTAAGTTTTGTTTTTATTTAATTAAATAGGTTATGGATTTTCATCAAGTAAACGCCAATTCAATTCATTACGTAATAAAATTGATAAAATGTAACAGAGTAACAGAAATTAAAAATAATATTTTCAAGCCAAACACAGTACAACGAAACACACGAACTAGGATTTATAAAACACTAGCCAGACTCATATTATGCTACGGCAGTGAGGCCTGGACAATTCGCAGTGTAGGTGAACAAAGACCAACTGGCAGAAATGAAATTTATGATACGTACTACAGGTTACTCAAAAACAGACTATAAAACGTATTCTGAGATTCTCAAAGAATTGCAAACAGAATCAATCATGGAATATGTATAGGGTTTCCAGTATAAAACCGGACACTCTGCGGCTGACAGAGTGAAATGCGGACGAGGAGAGAGCGCAGCCTGACGGGTGAAACCCCGTGAGGCGTGTTCGGTTTTATATTGGAAGCCCTGTACAAAAATATAGAAACAACTGCAAATCTCTCGTAATAAGAATGAGCAGAACAAGAATACCACGTCAAATTTTGAATTACCAGCCACCAGGCAAGAGATCTTTGGGCAGACGCTTCAAATGTTGGCTTGAGACCGTAACAAACCCCTAGGTCTATCACATGAAAGGAAGAAGAAGGAAAAAATTATGATGATTTTGCAAAATTATTTGAATAGTTTCAATATTAGATTATAAAGTCCATTACAACAGGAATTTGCAATATATTTTTTTTTGTCTAATGCCACTAGGTTGTCTTTTATGACATTTCTGGCTTTCTCCCCTAGCATTGGCAGAATTGCAATCCATTTCATAGGTTGGGGCACCTGGAACGCGGAGTTACGTTACCCCGATGATATGATGGGTGATAAATGATAATGAAGCATCAGGAGAGCTCTTAACCTAAATTTCAGACTATGGGCAGCCATAGGAATAATTCCCTTTAAGGAACAATTCCTATGGCTTGATCGGGAATCGAACCCGGGACCTCATGAACTGTAGTCAGGAACGCTGACCACTAGCCCATGAGACTGGTCGGATGTTGCAATATAGATGTATTTATTTTTTAGATCGAATAATAAAGAGAACAGAATTGCAGGACTAATTTAATAGTTAGTGTAAAACTAAATAAGCTTTCTCTCAAAGTTAATCTGTTGAGAGAGTCTCAGAGAGGAAATTCTCAAAATTGAATCTCGGAGTGCACCCACGGGAGAAATTCACAAACCGTAGCCTGTTAAAAGTGCAGTTATTGTACTAGTGCAAAGTACTTCATAAAAACTAACAAGTTTCATGTTTCACTTATACAAAAGGTCAAAACTATTTAATTCATGCACCAAATGGTAATCAATGACCAATGACGTTTCAATGAATTTTGTTTACAACCAATGACAGTCGTGTTTCACTCATTATTTATCGAATTCTCTTACCACCTCCTGCCTTTGTGATAAAGAAAAACCCTCCTTTTTAATATACCGAACAGGTGAGAGCATTATTTTGCAGTGACTGACTCTCCAACAAATTTACTGAATGTAGCAAATAATGAACAGATTCCTTCGAACTACACATTTGATAATTATGAGTTCAATAATTGTGTTTTAATAATGATTTTACTGAGTTGTTTACTAAAAAAATAAATTAACAACCTATAATGTTGGTTATAGGCCTAATATACAGTTTGATGTGTTTCATTTTTCTCTACTAGGGTGCATTCTTACAATATTGCCATCCTATTTGGCAATAAATAATATCAAGTTGCAGTGAATAAACAAATGCAACATAACCACACATTTCTGAATTGTTTTCAAATATCGCCGTTTAAATTAAATATATAAATATTTTAAAATAACGATATTTAAATAATGATTTTTGAGTAAACAGCTTAATTTTATTCGTTAAAGAATCCTAGCAAATGCCACTCTTGATTTCCAAAGCTTCTAGACAAATTGACCGCCGCTTCGTGACTCGTGATTTATCCATGATTTGGAAATGACTCGTGACATTACTTATGAAAATCACTGATAAAGTGTCCCATATCTAAAATGTTTATCGCCTGGGAAGAAACTGCCACGGTAACTTATAGGCCTACGGTGCAAGCTGTAGCAATGATAAAAAAATGATGTAAAGTATCGGAATTAAATATTTTTCCTGTCTATTCTCAAAAGAAAATATGAAATAAATTTAACTAACTGGGCGTATTTTTAATATATTGTGGACGAATCGTTACATTCCTATTCAATTTCCTTTTTTCTTTCATGGACTTGAAAGAACTAATCTTAGCAGGTAATAGATAAAGCGATCCCACTACAAGAGCTCACGAGGCCCTTGGGAAAATGTGAGGTTAAAGTTTCCACCTGTTTAGACAATCGGCATGAGATGTCATAGGGTTTTCAGCACTGAAGATTTTCAGGCTCGTAGAAGGACCGCAAACATGAATAAAACGAGCACGTGTGCAAAATTTAACCTGCCATTATCCATCTATACTTATTAAATTCATTTTTTATTATTTTATATTACACCATTGAGGCTATATTTTATTATAAATAAATTATATATACATTTTTATATACATATTTTTACACTCCGTCTTCCTCAATTTCTTTATTATTCTATGTATTTTATTCTTTTGAAACATTTCGTAAATTTTATTTCATCTTCATAACAAATACAACAAAATCTTAACAAATATAAAATACATAGAATAATAAAGAAATATTGAGGAAGTAAAAAAAACGTGTACCCACTACAGGCCTCGGGAGGCCCTTGGGGTAGTGGGAGGTTAAGGCTCCCACTTTTTCTAGACAATCGCCACTTGATGTCAGCCGGGTTGTCAGCCCTGCGTGACGGCCGCCTAAACCCCCAGAACAAGTGGCTGGTACTCATTTCCGTTAGAGGCAGTTTAAAAACCTGACCCTAACAGGACTCGAACCCTCGATCTTCCGGCTTGTAGCGCAGTGCCTTAACCACTACGCTACGGCGTGCCCCCAATATTGAGGAAGAGGGAGTGTAATTTTTTTTAAAAAAGTATATACAATTTATTTATGATATCTTTATCCAACCAAGTAATTCTTTAGTTCCCTACTAGATGTCACACTGAGGCGATGTCCTAGATGTCCTAACCACATGTCACTCACTGACATCTATTTGTATAAAAGCTTAATTAAATGGTCTGGTTAAGAAACATCCGATGGGGAGCATCTGTGTTCTCAAGCGAGACGTATGGAGTACATACATACACTAGAATTCAGAATACTATTTGATTTAGGTAACATTGAATTCCTCGAAAATTAAAGGAAATTAAATTACAATTGACATTGCTACATCAACAACTCCTACACCTCTTCCGAGCTAAATTCCAGTAAATACTTATGGAAATAATCCTAGAAAATTGTTAAATATAATAACTGAGAATACTGGTAATGAAATAAAAATAAACGTTCTTCCTTTACTGATATTTTTATAACCAATTAGTGTTTTAAATTCTTTATGAAAGGCTGGTAAATTGGATTTTCATAAAATGAAGTTTCGTGAGGGGACAAGTCAAAATGTTGAATGGATTACTATTAATCCTAAGTTCCAGTTGTAATGTAAATAAACCAGATGTATGACTGCATTTTCATTGGTCGGCTAATGGTTTTAACTTTCTTATGTTTAATTCCTCTACTTTTAGTTGATGTCTTACTTCCGTGTTGTGTTTTTTGTCTGTTCTTTGATATCCTGCTATTGGTCTGAGGAATCTCATTTCAGCAGCTTGTATTCTGGCAGATTGTTGTGTTGTCACTGTCCATGTTTCGGATCCATAAGTAATAATAGGCACTGCCACTGTCTTGTATAATTTCATTATAGAGTCTTTCCTGACTTTATTTTTCAAAGTTCTTTTTAGTGTACCTGTTATATAATTAAACTTATTTATTTTGTTATTTATATCTGTTTCTGCTGTGTATGATAGAATCCTAAACAGTTTATTTAACCCGAGTGGTAGATTTTCTTACATTACATTAGCAGAGACAAGCAAGGCAGTAGAAAATGGAATTCTGTGTTAGAGCGTTTAACACAGGCTAAGCCTGGGTTCCCACATATCGACCGGGGGCGCGCGCGGTCTTAAGCACGGAATTCAATGCGACACCTCCTCTGTCACATCTTCAACTTCATCTCCTTAACCCAACACACGGCTAAAATATCCACCTCATATCCAATGTATTTCATTACTGATTTACATAAAGCTATACGTTACTTCAAATTAATCAGACTGGCTTTTAACGAGAATGGCTTGTACAATTCACTTCTGATACTTCTTATCAGTAGTGAAAAAAATATACAATAACGAGACGAAAATTAAAAAATCAAATATTCTAAGAATTGGAGCTTTGCTACATGTAGAGGTTCTTTATTATGAATACATAGTCTTTTATATAGATTTTTTTATTGTTTTATAGATTATTTTAATTATTTAAGCAAAGTCTTTTGAAATAGAGTTTAGACATTCAAAGTCTGTTGAGATAGAGTATAGACATGATATAGTTCAGAGCAAAGTCTTGTTTAAGCTAACTGTAAACATCCCTACATTTAGTTCATTGGAATGTTAGTGAGTACAGTTAGGGTAATTCGAGGTCAAAATTGAATATATAACACTTGAGAAGTGAGGGTCTCGTGTCTGTCTGTGTGTGTAAACGGCTGAAGGGTAAGTCACCGACCATTTTTCTTAATAATGTAGTCCATTTCTTTTATATTTTGAATCAAGTACCATTAACATTTTTGAAACTATATTTTAGAAAGGGATGTAACATTTTTAATCATGTAGATTTGGTTAGATTTAAAAATTCCACAACTCCCTCTTCTCAACCCCCCCCCCCCCCAAGAAAGTACTGTAGTTTTTAATATAGGCTTAGATTAGATTTAGGGCTAGAATACTTAGGGTTTCTAATTATTTATGCTTTAGAAATAAAATAGTTTAAATTAAGACTCCATTTGTTTATTTCAAAACATGCATACTGTACATCTTCATACTAACGCTCGGCTAGATAAACGCTACCAGATTTTCCAAGTCCCGAAGGTCCTTTAAGATTAAGAAATCCAGTTGGGTTTATAATATTCTTCATTGTATACTTTAAAAAACTGAGTATGGGTTCTTCCGAAAGGGAAATTAAAAACCTGTGTCACATGTCGTAGATTTGCACCACCTAAAAGAACGTTTTTTTGCTCGATAGTGCGTTTTGTCATACTTACAGCAATGACGACCATGAGTGAAAGTTTAACTTCCTACATTCGGGGTTGCCAACCTAAATAAATATACTGTAATATTACATTCACATCCACGTGTGGGAAGTAAAACCACTGTCCTCTATGTAAACTACGTACAATGTATATATAAAAAATATCCAAAAGGTAGTGTTAATATACGTTATACGAAACAAATCACTGCGTTTTAAATGAACTGAACTTTATTTGAAACCATATAAAACAATAAATACGTACACTGCTCAAAAAATTAGGGGATATTGTAGAATAACCTATTAAGACTATTTAATACACAAGTGATCTTCTTGGTGATAAAATATTAAAAAATATATACAGTCAATATGCCCATTTCACCAATTAATGTTTTAAAATGGTCAACAAGTTTCTACAGCCAAGCTGTCATTCTCAAGACCAGATATTGAATCAATATCTGGTCTTGAGAATGACAGCTTGGCTGTAGAAACTTGTTGACCATTTTAAAACATTAATTGGTGAAATGGGCATATTGACTGTATATATATATATTTTAATATTAAGACTATGTTTTTAGGAACAGTATTAGATGCAATCACTTTCTCTTACTCCAAAAGAATGTCAACAAGAGTTTGAAGTCATTACGTAACCTCTGTACCACACCAGATGTCAAAGAGATCCTGATTAGGAATATGGCAAACAAACAAAGCAACATTAACATGGGTGAAAATGTTTCTTTAGTATGGTGTATGGTCTCCTCGAACGGCCAGCACTGCCTCACACCTGTATGGCATTGATGCAATGAGGTTAGCAATGAGTTCTTGGGGGATACGTGGCCACTCTTCCATAAGAGCAATGTGCAGCTCTGGAACAGTTGTGGGAGGTGCTGGTCTGCCTGCAATGCACCTGCCTAATGCATCCCACACATGCTCAATCGGATTTAAGTCCGGGGAGGAAGCTGGCCATTGCATACGCTCGATACCCTCCACTTCCAGCATGTCGTCCACAAAGCCAGCTCTGTGGGGTCGTGCATTATCGTCCATAAAAAGAAAAGAATCACCTATGGCATCAGCATAAGGCACGACTAAAGGTCGGAGAATCTCATCTCTATACTTTACCGCAGTCAAAGTACCACCTTGGATAACGTAGAGGTCCGTACGTCCACCACTACTGACTCCTGCCTACACCATCAATCCACCGCCACCATATGGGAATCTTTCACGTACAAAAGCTGGATTGTTTCGTGTCCCTTTTTCCCTCCAGATGAATACACGCCGACTATCACATTCCATGTTGAATCGCGACTCAACAGAAAAAAAGAACTGATCTCCATTCGGCATGCCTCCACCCACGATGTTCCTCCGCCCAGTTTCTGCGATCTCTATACAGTGTTGTGGAGTTAACCTGGTACACACCGTGGGCGTACGGGCATAGAGACCACTTCCATGCAGTCGATTAGGGACAGTTTGAGTTGACACCCTGCGTCCTGTTGCTGTTTGAAGTGTATTTCGCAGTTGAGTCGCATTCTGCTGTCTATTCCGACGGGCTGTTAACAAGAGGTAACGGTCATCTCCTTGCTGTTGTTGCCCTTGTTTTTTTTGGGGGGGGGTCGACCTTGTCCGGCTCTTCTGTTAACAGTATGTTCTTTGAAAATGATTCCAAAGACTGGAAATCACGCTTTGAGACCCCCCAAGGGGCTTGTGCCACCTCGTGTTGGTGTCTGTCCCGCTTCCATCCTTCCTATGGCCCTCCAAGCCATTGGTTCAGGTAAATCACGTTGTCGAGGCATTACTGTCCCTAAGGCAAGTTTCATTAACTGAAAACTGGACTGGATTTAAAAACAGCAACAAAACATTCACCCCCACACCACCCTTTCACCTCAACAGTACAGACACTGCCCTCTGGTGTGGTACCGAGGTTACGTAACAACTTCAAACTCTTGTTTACATTATCTTGGATTAATAGAAAGTGATTGCATCTAATAATATTCCAAAAAACATAGTCTTAATAGGTTATTCTACAATATCCCCTAATTTTTTTGAGCAGTGTACTTGCGGTCATGTTATCAATAATTGTTCTCAAGGCCACCTGTTGTTTCACTAATAAACATTGCCCACACTGTTAACGTTAGTCAATTGTTTATAATGAACGCAAATATTTCCAACAAATATGTTATTTTACTATTATTTATTATTTTAATAACACCATCGCGCAAAAAAGAATGTACAACTCACGTTTATGATACAGAATCTCGGAAATTGAAATCCTATCTATCGCTCGGTTTTTAAACATTTTCCCTCCATTCTGTAAAAGCCACTTCCTAACCTCGCATCGTAATATACTAATGTCGGCCGTAGTGGTCGTGTGATATCATTGTAATTTGATCATTATTATTACATCGTCAATTTGTTATATTCTCTTTCTATGTACGAAATTACATATGTCCCAACACATAAAAGCCTTTTTTTTTTTTTTTCGTAAAATCAAATACGCATACCTCTATTTTGTTCAATTTGACCTTAATAAGTATTAATATTATTATTATTGTTTTTATCATTGTATAAAATGTTGTTTGTACATCAATTTACATTGCAACATTTAATATCCTTTTAACACTTTATAATTAATATCAGTGTAGGCCTACTGTATATAATTATTATCTATACTGTCAAATATGTATTTGTAATTTGTGCTGGTTGAGTGGAAGAGAAGGCCTTATGACTTTAACTATGTGAGAATAAATAAAACATTATTACTATTAAAATTATTATTATTTATATTATTAATAATAAGTCAAATAACAAATATTACTGTGAATGGATCATGACAACTATGGCCGACGTCATGCCAAACATGAGACATGAAACTTTGTACTGGATTAGTATAAAAGGATTCTAGAACTAAAAATTTATTTAGTAAATAGTACATCAATATGCCCAAAAAGTAAAACTACTTACTATTTTACAATAAAAAACATTATTCAAATTTTCTTTTCAAAGTTAGTAATTATTACTGACATGTTTCCAAGCAAGTCGGCACGGGTTTCCGTGGCCTGCGTACAAGAAATTTTCTTTTCAAAGTTAGTAATTATTATTGACATGTTTCCAAGCAAGTCGGCACGGGTTTCCGTGGCCTGCGTACACCAAATTTTCTTTTCAAAGTTAGTAATTATTATTGACATGTTTCCAAGCAAGTCGGCACGGGTTTCCGTGGCCTGCGTACACCAAATTTTCTTTTCAAAGTTAGTAATTATTATTGACATGTTTCCAAGCAAGTCGGCACGGGTTTCCGTGGCCTGCGTACACCAAATTTTCTTTTCAAAGTTAGTAATTATTACTGACATGTTTCCAAGCAAGTCGGCACGGGTTTCCATGGCCTGCGTACACCAAATTTTCTTTTCAAAGTTAGTAATTATTACTGACATGTTTCCAAGCAAGTCGGCACGGGTTTCCGTGGCCTGCGTACACCAAATTTTCTTTTCAAAGTTAGTAATTATTACTGACATGTTTGCAAGCAAGTCGACACGGGTTTCCGTGGCCTGCGTACACCAAATTGTACTTACAATGTTTTAACATTATACAAATAAATTAAGAGGATATGCGTTAAAAATAAGACTTTGATTTTTTTGGAACACCCTCATATATATAATTAAGACAATTTTCTTGCGTTTTCCTCGTCATAGATTCAAGGTTAGCTTCTGGCACTGATTCCGACCAACCTTGATTCCATAACGCGGAAAATCCAAGAAAAAATTTTAATCATACCTTCGAAACATTGAAGCATCTGGTCACCTATCTTTCCCGAAAGCTGAATCAGATATTGGTAGAATCATCTAGAATAAGGGCGCAGATATTTGGTTGCTTTGCGCGGGTCTTTTGACTCTCGAATCGGCGACCCGCAAATCTATTCCGACCAATGCGAGATCAATATTCTCGTCTTGCTCGCGTAACTTAAACTCGTTTTTGTGACGCGTCACAATATATATATATATATATATATATATATATATATATATATTTTTCCACCGCTGTGGTCTCGAGGTAGCGTGCTGCCTTGTCACGCAGCGGGCCCGGGTTCCATTCCCTGGATGAGGTTTTTTCCTCATCTGTAAGACAAATGTCACGAAGCTTTGGGCCCAACCGTCCCCGAAAATCATCCAGCCATCACCATCATCATCCTTGTCATTATCATCATCATCCTTCACCAGTGTGAAGAGCAACGGGAAGCTACCACACCTACTATTCCCTAGTAAAGCTGCAAAGCATAGCATGAAAATGCTATGACTGCAGTGAAAGACCTGCCCTCGGGCAGAATTACTATGGATGGATATATATATACTTTCTCCCCTTGCACTGGCGGAATTGTAACCCATTACTTAGGTTGGAACACCTGGAATGCGGTGTTACGTTACATCGATGATATCCATCCATAGTAATTCTGCCCAAGGGCAGGTCTTTCACTGCAATCATAGCATTTTCATGCTATGCTTGCAGCTTTATTAGGGAATTGAAAGTGTGGTAGCTTCCCGTTGCTTTCCACACCGGTGACGGATGATGATGATAATGAGAAGGCTTACGATGGCCATACGATTTCGGGGACTGTTTGGGCCTTAACGTTTTCCCGACATTTGTTTTACAGGTGAGGAAAAACCCCGATAAAAACCTCATCCAGAAAAACTGTCTCGACCGGGGTTGCCGAACCCGGGCCCGCTGCGTGACAAGGTAGCACGCTACCTCGAGACCACAGCGGTGGACATCGATGATATGATGGGTGATAAATGATAATGAAGTGCCAGGAGAGTCCTTAATCTAAACTTAATGTAAATTCCAGACCATCGACAACCATAGGAAGTGAAAATAAAAGAAAAATGTAATCTGACCGGGAATCGAACCCGGAACCTCATGAACTATACCCAAAAGCTCTGACCACAAGACCTTGTAACTTGTTAAAAATGTATAATATTGATTGATATATTTAGTATTATTTATGTGTAACGCAAGTACCATTGGCTTTAATAACGTAACTTTTTTGTAACAACCAATTTTAGGTAAATTGGATTATACCAACGTAAAATATGTGGAACACAGCTTAATAAATCGCCTCTGCTATCACAAAATCACGTAACAAATCATGTAGTTCCAATTAAGGATTCTCCGAGGTTCTTTAATTGCACTGGGTATATTTTCCCGATCCAGGTCAAGAAATACGAAAACAATATGTACTTTACGTGACTGGCGCTAAGACTGAGTTATAAATTAATGCTTCGTTCTAATAATCATTAATTTGTGTTTTTTTCTCTCTCAATGCAAATCTCTGACAAATATGTCGATGTTTAGAGCAGAGGTACGATTTTTTATTCACGTCTATATAATTTTATATATTTTATGTCGCCATACTCCAGGTCCAACATTATTATGACCATCTGTCTTTAAGTGATTTCAAATATGTCCAGGAGGCAACTCCTAGCACGTTATAGCTCTCCATACGTCCCTAATTGAGCTAATATTATCCAAACATTTCCTGTATAATCTACTTCACTCAAATCATGGTTAATGTTATTCTCCCACCTCATTATTCGCCTACTTGCTGGGCGTTTTCCCTCTAGTTTTCCTATAAGAAGCTTTCGTGCCCTTCTTTCATCCCCCATTCGTGCAACATGTCCGGCCCATCGAAGTTTCGAGAATTAACTGTTCTTATTATATCGGGTTTCCTAGAAAGATAATATAGTTCACTGGCATGTAGTCTTCTTCAGTTTCCTGCCTGTTAACCTCTCTTTGGTCCAAAACTTTTCCTAAGAACTTTATTCTCAAATACTCTTATTTTCTCCTCCCTTAAAGTAAGAGTACATGTTTCGCAATCATACAATATAACTAGCAGAATAATAGTTTTATATATTTTCAGGCTGAAATGAAGATGTTGAGAGCAATAGCAGGATACCAAAGGACCGATAAAAAGAAAGACGAAGATATAAGAACAGAACATAATATATTTAATCTCTGTGAAAGAATAAAATATTATCAAAATGCTTACCTTCAGCACGTATTACGAATGAATGAACAGCGTATACCAAGAAGAATGTATAATTATAAACCAAAAGGGAGAAGAATGTTGGGAAGACCATTGAATACATGGAAGGACCAATTCGACCTATAATGAGATCGGAACAGGCCATTGGGCTCAAACCTTGTTGTTGATGATGGTATATTTTCAGATTAACGTTTTTATAGACAAGCTGAGATAAGAGTCCATGTAATTCATAATGACATGCATTTACCGAATTGAGCTTACGTTTAATTCCTTTGTGAACCGCATTTCTGTTTGTAATTATCGTTCCTAGGTATATCTTTCTGAATTAAAGTATTTGCAATTATGATTTTCTGATCCAGAAAATTACGTATAATTGCCTGTTTGTAAAGATTTCCCCTCCATTCATCTAACTTCCTGAATATCTACCTGATGTAATCTGTGGAATGGATCAGAACTCTAGGGACAAACTTTCACATGTTGTTTAGGGATGTTGACCCAAAGTTTCGATATAAGTTACCCATGGTCTCCGGCGACTAAATTCAGAGTTTTGAATTTATGGTAACGGGTCTTTAACGGGTTTTCTTCCTCTACACTTTAGTTTTTATGTTGTTAAATTTGTGTGGTATAATGTTTGACAAGTGTGATAGTTCAATTCAATAACATAAACATATTAAATTCCATAGAGTATGAAATAAAGATTTTTGTATTTCTTCATCGATCCTAATTATAAGACACCGAAAATGGTTATGACAAAAAATTAATTATATAAATGGATGTTGGTAGCCTATATCTGAGACATACTTTCTTAAAACATATCTAACTGAAAACGTACCTAATAAAGAAACTGCATAAACTGAGCGAATTCCTCAGAAATCGAATGAATGATCAGATTTTGCTGCCTTATGAAATACAATACGCGTATCACCCTTTAGTTTCTTAAATTGTATGGAATATAGTTACATGGAGTCTGATAGAGGTACGAGACGTGTTTTTAAAGTATAAGTAATTAAACGGGAATATATTTACAAACCAATTTTGTTGCAGTTTACTCCCCACACTTCAATTAATTTTCATAAGTAATGCCACGAGTGATTTCCAAATTATTGATAAATTCACGACTCACGAAGTGAGGAGTGAATTTATCTAGAGAATTTGGAAATCAAGAGTGGCATTTGTTAGGACTATTTAACGAATAAAATTAAGCTGTTTACTCACAAATCATTGTTTAACTATAGTTATTTTAAAATATTTATATATTTAATGTAAACGGCGATTTTGAAAACAAATCAGAAATGTGAGGTTATGTTCATTCACTGCACCTTGATCATATTATTTATTGCCAAATAAGATCGCAATATTGTAAGAATGCACCCAAGTGGAGAAATAATGAAACATATCAAACTATATATCATAATCGACATTACGGGTTATTCATTTATTTTTTAGTAAACAACTCAGTAAAATCAAGGAATCTTTTCATTATTTGCTATATTCAATGTATTTGTTGGAGAAAAATAATTCTCTAACCTGTTCAGAACATTAAAAAGGAGGAGCTTTCTTTATCACAAAAGCAGGAGCTGATAAAGAGAAATCGATAAAGAGCGAGGTGAAACACGACTGTGATTGGTTGTAAATAAAAAATCATTGTAACGTGATTGGTCATTGACTCCCATTTGGGGTATGAGTTAAATAGTCAACATAATCTCCACCATTATTGTGGCATTTATTGAGTCCGGACACAAGTTTTACTATCCCTCATTGTAGAATCCGCCCGCCTGCGATACGAACCACTCGCGCACTGCTGTTTTCACTTCATCGTCGCCATCAAAACGTTAGCCACCGAGGAATGTCTTGAGGTGCAGAAAGAATCTTTTCATCGACAGCGCGCACCAAGTCGTCATTGATTAATGATAGCCGACCGGTATGTTGTTCGTCGTGCACAGAGACGCGGCCCTCGTTGAACTTCCTAACCCATCTCCTGACCATTTCATCACTAACGTTTACACTGCTACGAACGGGTATATGCGTTGGCAAAGAAAATGCTTGCCGTGCTATGGGCGTGTATATCCATTCTCAACTTCAAACGCCTGCTAGTTATATAATACGTATTGCATTGCTTTCAAACTAAGCAGGCATATACTGCCATCTCTTAGGAACCTAAATAAACTTTCCATATTTCTCCCTGCATTGAGCAAGGAGGGTTTTAAAGGCTGGAAATATATCAGCAGTGAAAAGGCTAATGGCATCTTCACCATACACCTCACTAAGTTGATGATGAATGTCAGCTGGTTTGATGTTTCTCACGTTCAAAAAACGGATAACAGATCGTATCTGAGAGTCGGCGGGGTTCTCGGTCACTTTAAACATTTCAACTGATCGCAACTTACCACACACACGGACTGAAGCTCTGAAACTGCATGTCCAGCTTCCCTGAGGACTGAAGAAGAAAACACGCATGCAAAAAATTACGATTTCAGCGATGCAAAGCATATAATTGAAAACGGAACTTACTTTAAAAACACGCCTCGTATTTTTATTTCGGGCTTCAGGTAAATTCCCTTAATACATTTTTATTTTTTTAAATCATACAACTTTTCCTAGCGTTTGTCATACTTTGTTTCCGTCTTTGATCCGAGGCTTGATTCTTAGGATTGCGAGCAATGTGTAAGGCACACCTGTAAGTGGGTTGCTAGCCCGTTTTCGTGGCGATTGCCTCACTAGGCGATTGCCTTCACACAGAATGACTTTTGTACAGGAATTCCATTTTCACAAATTTAACGCTGGCGCCACAATAATTACAAGAAACAAATTACTGCATACAGGATATGAAACTTTCATAGGTTATCTTTCATTATAGCAAATAATCACGCATCCAATCTCGTTTGTAAAGCTATACCAACTACTTAAAACCCCGTCCGTCATTTTGGAACACGGTGTTGTAGTTGTTTTTGTATGTCATACAGGCGAAAAAAAAAACAGAAGCTTGTCCCGATTGGGGATCGAACCGAAACCCACAGCTTACAAGCGCCGGCACTATTCCGAAACCACAACGCTGGACTATACCAGACATAGCAACCGTTTTTTAAACATTTAATGTTCTATGTCTCTATATATTTAATTAAGCTATCAAAGTTTTATATTAGGTGTTTTACATTCTTAACAGCTGTTTCTATACATTTGTAATTTTACTAAACCCAAAGACCGTTGTTTTCTGCAGTTAAATGACGTGTGAATGTTATAATCAACAATAAATTTTCAAAACATTAAATAAATATCAACGCTTTTTAATTATGATCAGTCATAAATATTTTCATATCAATCTGTGCCTGTCTGTATAAATTAATAGAGTAAATAAACATAAAAATATACGAAGAGCTAAGGTGGACTCTGGGTTCCACTTTATTCGAATATGGAGGTTAAAGGGGACCTTTCTTGTAATATAAAAAAGTTTATAAATTATGAAATTGTTTCCATATTTGAATAAAGTAGCAATACTATTTCATAGTTACGACACTAATGATAATAAATGTAATTTAAAAAATTCAAATCCCTTAATTAAAAGAGGAAAAACAAATTCAAAACAGGGGTCCAAATTACCGAAGTTCCTCTACATATATTATGGATTTTTATCAAATAAACACCAAATCAATCGATTATTATTTTTCTGTATACCGTGCTTGTTGTTTCAGTAAAACCCACCTACCGACTACTTCCGCAAGTTCTATACAAGTTGTAATGTATTTTATTTTCTTTAAAATCAGAAACAGAATGTGGTGAAATAACACGAATTAATCATCAGAACTCCGTCTACAATGCAATATAAAGTAGAAAAACACAATGAAATAGCGGAATATTTCACAGTCGTAATAAAAATGTCTTTATTAATACAGAGTTTGAGGCGCTTTGTACAAAGCGGACGACCGCAGTGTGAGTTGAAAAGTAATTGTGCCCGGTGGCGTGGGTTACGCTTTGGGTCTACAATAAAATTCCACCATTTATTGAGATTTATAAGCGTCCACTAACTCAGACACAGTTTTCGTATTATTACTTTTTCATGCCAGCTGTTATCAAAACCGTAGTTCTTTATTAACGAGCATTCAATGTAGGCTACTAACGTTAACTATAGGATAAAATAGGTCTTATATAACCAGTCCAACGCGATGAAGTAGTGGTTACAGTCACCATCATCCTCTTATCGTGTCCTCCTTTCGGAAGGTAGATTCCAAATACGCCTCCAACCATCTCTATATTTCCATGCTTTGCTTCTTTTTAATTCTTCCCAGTCGTATCCTCTCTCTTGTAGACTTTTCTTCAATTGGTTAACCCATCTTTCTCGTTGTCTACCTCATGGTCGCTTTCCTTGTATCTTGAGATATAAGTCTATGTGGCAGTCTTTCTTTTTCCATTCTTTTTAAATGTCCAAAATCATTTTAGTCTACTTTTTTTCTATGTCTATTGTTAATTTTTCTACACTTAAATTTTCGACATTTTCGGTCAAATTTAGCATTTTTTGTTTTTTGTATTAAAAATACTATGTACCTTACAGTATAAGTTGGTGAAGTTTCAGTGTCCTATGGCGCTTGTAAGTCTCCCTAATGACTGTAGGAGGGCATGTATGCTACATGCTAATTTAACTGCATGCAAACTTTCAAATTGGCTTTTACACACTTTTATTTTAATTGAATTTCAATACATTCAAATCAAAATAGCATTGACCAATTTTCACTGCATGTCCCACACACTATGGCTAACAATTCTATGCACGGATTTTGTAACAACGTTGATAGTTTTTGAAATAAAAAATAAAATATATGTAGTAATTTAAAAAAAAATCATATGCAGAGGATGTATATATTTTTTCTTCCTTCATTATAATGATATAGAAAAGTTAATGCATAGTGTTGTTCTAAATAAGTCAGTGGTCGTGTAGGGGAAAAAAAATAAAAATTTACTAAAAAATTATAGGACTAATTAAAACATTTAATATGCAATTTTTTAAATAGATTTTCTTCAATAACTCAAAAACTTTTAAGCCTAAAAGGATGAAACTTTAATATAATATGACCTATTATGGCATGAATGTGTGTACAAAAAATCAAGTATGTAGCTTAAAAATGCAGAAAATATAAATTTCACCCATCGCCCCCTTAATATCTCCCTGATTTTGTCATTTCTTATTCTATCTCTCCTTTATGTACCATTCCACGTAAGAATTTCATTTCTGTAGCTTGGATTCTGCTCAAGTCATTCTTGTATATGTCCAATTCTCAGCTGCACTGGTTTGAAATAAGTTTTATATATTGGCATTTTACTCTTGGAGTGATCACTGATGCGAATAATTTCATGGCTGTGACTAATTTTAACGATGTGATGTCTTTGATACTGCACATAGCTCTTATAGCTGCTGCTGCTGCTCTCTCCTGCACATGTGCGCTGAAAGACTTTGTTGTTGGCTGCAGTGTTATGCCTAAATATCTGAATTTGTTGACCATTCTTATCGGTTCTTCTCCTAGTTTTAGATTATCACTTGCCGCTGTTCTTCCTCCTTTCTTGAAAACCATTTGTACGGTCTTGTTGCTGTTTATCTTGAACTCATTTTCCATAGCCCATCGTTGTATCCCATCTATGCCTTTTTGCAATTCTTCTTTGTTTTCTGCCCCAATGGCCATGTCGTCCGCATACAATTCCACCAACCGAGTGATTCGGTGTGAATGCAAGATATGCGACCAAAAGTGTGAGCGATACCATTACAAACAATGCAGAATATGGACAGGATCACTGAACGAACTCATAAAAGACAAATCATAAAATTATAACTTAATGCTCTTTCGAGTGCCTCTTACCAATTTATTATTATTATTATTTTACTCTTGTTGGATATATCTTTATTCTAGATTAATTGTTTAGTTAAAAACTTTTCTCTATTCTTTTAGTGGTTACAATATTAGAGTTTATGCTTTTGAAATTGTACCCATGCAAAAATTTAAAAAATACAATTCTTCAACGATCTTTCTTACTTTAAACGAAGAAGAAGAAGAAGAAGACAAAGCTAGGACGTATACACAATAACAATATTTTGAACTTTTTAATTTCTCACGTATCTGTGTTTCTTTGCCTGTCCATTTTTTGTCAAACCTACGAGTGGACGTAAAAATATCATCTGTAACGCTTAGGCTACAATCAAATCAAAATTGGAAGCGGCACAGATGGGATTTTTACGTCCACTTCTAGGTTTGACAAAAAGTAGACAAGCAAAGAGACACAGATGAATTAAGAAATTTAAAGTATAGTTGAAGGAATTCAGAATTATCACATTAATTGGTTACAACATGTCCAAAGAATGAACCCATCTCGCTTTCCTAAATTAGCATTGCAGTATCAACCTAAAGGACTTCGAGATAAAGGAAGACCAAAATTAAGATGAACTGACCAACCACATCTCACAGAAACAGGCTCAAACGACCTAAACCTATATTAGTCCAAGATGCGGCTGCAAGATTAGTACGTTCATCGAGTATATGAAGAAACTATTTTTTTTCATAAAATTGTGAATTACTGAATACATTTTAGCCGAATTGACTATTAAAATTCGGCCGCCAGTATGTTTAATTAAAATATAACTAATTTATTTATTCGAAATAGTTTGATTCGCCTGTTATTAAAATAAATTATAATCCAGTTCGCAAACATCGATGTATAGAGCTTGAAAAGTTTTGGTTCCCATTGCACACTTGGCCATAAACCTCCTCGCGGCTACAGCTGGCTGTGACACCAATCAGTAATAAAATGGCGGTAAGTACATATTTATCGTTTTATATTGTTCCCTCGCAGCGGGAAGTAAAACCACTGCCCTTTATGCATACGATGTATATATGCAAATATATCCAAAAGGTAGCGTTAATATACATTATACGAAACAAATCACAGCATTTTAAATGAACTGAACTTTATTTGAAATAGTATAAAACAATATATTCGTACCTACGTACCTGAACCAGGAATCCAACCGTGGACCTCTAGTTCTCCAGACTAGTGTGCAGCCCACTACACCATTCTAGACTTGGCACGAACATTAACAATTCTTTCCACATATACAAATCTATAATTCTCGTTTCGTCCGCTGTCAGGAAGGTGTCACTACCATCGCCAACGGCCAGTTACGATTAGAAGTATCTATATTTGAGAATTTTACACCACCACTTTTATAAGCAGTAAACGATGTTATTTAACATTTTCCAATACTGTTATTTTAACACAGTTCCAATAATGCATCATATTATTCCCGGTTCAGACATTAATTTTTCTTTTCACAATATCATTATAATATGATCCATTATTGGAACTGTGTTAAAATAACAGTATTGGAAAATGTTAAATAGGATAGGAATGCATGGAGAACTTATGTTCTAGTTGCCATTAACATCCAGGTTCGATAGAACCAGTGAATTAATTAATAATGCCAATTTTTACACACATGTTATAACAAATTTCCTTATTTAACATTGATATCACCAATACTGAAAACACGTAAAACGATTCCATGTAACGTTAATAAACCTGCTGGGTATTACAAAATGTTCTACGTATTTTGTATAAATGCAATTACAGGAAAAATCTACCGACAAAACTCGACCGTTTACATGCAGAGGGAGAGAAAAAAAGGGGTGGGCGAAAAAGAAGCGTGAGAGTGTAACAAATGTTGTGTGTTTTGAGAGCAGAACAGAAAGGGTTAAACAACAAAATGTTGAATAAAACAACTCCAAAGGGATGGTTAATTACACGCTGTAGGCAACAATCTTATGCATGTTATTGCCAGACTAGATATTCTAGTTGCTAAAAACAAACAGAACAGGCTAAGAAATTTTCCCATTCAAACATTTTTAAAGGGAAGTAACAGCCTCTAGTTTTTACTAAGTTAACGATTCCGTTTTGAAAGATATATATTTTTCAATTTCAATTTACTTTACAATTTGGTTTAGCGTCATATAGGGCGTAAATGTTCCTTAATTTGATTCTGAGAGCAGTTCTTAGTTTCAAATATTTGGGCTGTGATGTTGGCTACAATGTGGAAAGAGATATTGACTCCAAAATAAATAAATTTCAGACGGTGTGTGGAACAATACAGAGAACATTCAAAAATAGAATTAGAAAAGAAACCAAGATAAAAATGTATAATGTTATGGCGGTCCCCACAATATTGTATGGATGTGAAACTTGGGCTCCAGTGAAAAGACAGAAGGATAGAATACAGACGGCAGAGATGCGGTTCCTAAGACAAGTAAAAGGATGTATAAGACTTGATAGAATAAGATATGAGGATATAAGAGAAGAATTGAAAGTACAGCCTTTATTGGATTAAGTCACGAATTACAGACAGAAATGGATTGATCACGTGGATGGAATGAGTAAGGAGAGATATCCATTGTTAGGAAGAAATTATCAAGCAAGAGGAAGGCGTGATGTTGGAAGACCTAGAAGACGTTGGGCTGATGCATTATGAAGTCGGAATGGGCAATTGCCTAATCCCTGGAGTGATGATGACGATGATGATGAGAGCAGTTCTCATTTGGGTTCTTTTAGATACTGTTTTTCATAAGGCCTGTTTTACAAATTATAATTATTGATAAATATTATGCCAAATGTAGTACTACTGGGCGATATAGCGAAGATATACTAAAAGCCAACACGTACACACTATTGAGTAACACTAAGAAATTGGGCCTGGAAGTAAATATCAATAAAACTAAATATATGGTCACACACAGAAATCCAATATATAAAAATTAATGTGTGTTTGTTTGAATGTTTGTTTGTTCGTATTTCATGCGCGGCCATACCGTTCGTCCTATTTTCATGGAACTTTTTGAAAAATGTTCAGGAGATTCCTGGGATGAACATAGGCTATAAGACAGTTATGATATTCAACCCCTTCACCCCTAAAAATCACCCTTTATTGTGAAAAACGTGAAATAAAGTCCCTATTTTGAAGCTTAAATGGCTTACGCTGCATAAACCATAACAAATACACCAAATTAATGTAACCACAATTGAATATCTCAAAAAATACTCTACAAAAAATCCGCGACAGGATATGTTTTTATCTTTTACCGATAACTCACAATAACTATTTTTGTCTTTTCATTGACGCCAAGAAAATCGTGATAAGTCGATTCTCGGACAAGCGTGCTCTGCCATACCGTCCATCCGATTGAGATGGGGATTTTTTAAAAATGTTCAGGAGATTCCGGGGATGAACATAGACTATAAGAGAGTTATAATACTCTATTCCTTCACCCCTAAAAATCACCCTTTGTAGTGAAAAACGTGAAATAAAGTTCCTATTTTGACGCTTAAATGGCTTACGCTGCCTAAACCATAACAAATACACCAAATTAATGTACACAGAATTGAATATCTCAAAAAATTCTACAAAAAAGTCTTTAAAGAATATTGGGATAAGCAGATTGCCGGGCAAGCATAACAGTGCACGGCTGGTGGTAAAAACACATTAACATTTATTTAGGAGTAGCAGCGCACGCCGGGTATTAGCTAGTACATTATATAATGGAAATGGACAGCTAATGACAAATGAGGGAAATTATGAGGAAGTGGCTGAATTAAAGTACCTACGAACAATAATCATAAATAGGAATGAGATGCACAAAGAAATAAAACATAGGCTGAATTCTGGAAATGCGTGTATTATGCATTACAGACACTCTTGACGTCCCAAAAACATTAAACTGAAAAAATATATATCTTTATTAATAAAAAGACTAAACAGTTTTGTTTTTGTATTGACATATCTCCCGGTCGAATATGTTTATCATGGTATTCACTATATAGGCATATTTTCCGCGTGCAGATTTAACTTGGGCTAGTAATATTTTTAACCCCCGTTTCCTATAGGGTTTTTTCATGTCTAGAAAAATAGCATTGCTCTTATGGTAACGCTGTCACAACTTGAAGCCGCAGACTGAGTGACGGAGATAGAAATATATCTCCATCTTATTCTCCTAGCATAAGTATTTTATGGCACAATCATCTTCAAAACTACTATATAATCTAATTCGTGATATTTCTAATGTGGTTACTAAACTAACATTTGGAATTTTATAGATTGTGATTACAGAAACGCCAGTAGCTTTAGAACATTCTAAACCATATGTGATATATTAGTTGCGTATCTTTTTTTTTTAACCATGGCTGTACGTGACAAAATAAGTTTAGTTGAAAGGGGATGGTTCAGTACCATCTCCTCTAATCACTGTTCCAACAATTGAGTTAAACCCTCTAACTTTATTAAATAATTTTGTAATAATTATACGTTAGTAATCAATAATGAAATATCAACTTTTATAAGATTCATGATGTGTTCCGTTGAGGTTTATTGAAGAAAATAACATTTTCAACAGCAAAGGAGTTTATAAACTGACATGTAAGGACTGCAACAAATTTTATGTAGGAAGGACAAACAGGAGTTTTAACATCAGATTCAAAGAACATTTTCGAGACTTCATTCACGCAGAAGGTAAATCAAGCTATGCAAAACACGTTATCCATGAAGGACATCGCATGTTAAATATTGAAAACACCCTAACAGTAATGCACAGAGAAAATAATCCAGCGAAGATAAACGTACTCGAAGAGATGGAAATCATGAAAGCAGCTCACAACGACAGCCTGATAAACGAAAACGAACCCAATACATGCAACCCCCTCTACCAGATCTTCAGTGAAACACCAGTTTTGAATCCTGCCGATGATGGGACAAGTCCCGAAAGCGCTACAGTTAAATGATAATTAAGTTGAGGAGACGGACCTTTCAGGTGAATATTCTATAATTTTATATTAATAATGAAATAATAGAACAGATAGAACCCTTTAACTACTTGGTTCAGATATAACATATAGATAAGAATGGGATATACGTAATAAATTAAACCTATATCAAATGATGTGTGACACCATACGAAGAACCCTCCGAAAGACTCGAAGAGAAACTCAGCTCAGGTTTTATAAAATTATGGCTGTTCGTGCTCTTTTATATGGATCTGAATATTGGGTACTTGCAAAAAAAAAAAAAAAAAAAAAGATATTTCACACATTCAAGCCGCTGAAATGAAATTTTTAAGATCCGTAAACGGATGTGCACGCATGGATAGATTATACAATGAATTAATAATTAACTGGATATATTTTCAATAGTCGATAAACTAAAACAGCACATATACCAATGGAAAGAATATTTAGACAGAATGCACAATACAAGATTACCCAAAAAGATCAACACCTACAAACCACATGGGAAAAGATCTTTGCGGCGGCCAAGAAAATGATGGACTTGAGACCGGAACAGGTCGCATTGACCTAATCCTGGAAAGAAAGAAGAAGAATTATACGTACTGTAATGGTGGTTCTTTCGTAAATCGGACACCAACTTTCATGGCAAAGTTATGAGTGAAGACATATTTAACTTAATAATTTCAGCCCCGTACCGCAAGCGGCTAGACGCTCGCCTCTCACCACTGGGGTCCCGAGATCGAGTCTCGGTCTCTCCATGTGGGCTCAACAAAAATCACCATACTTGGTTTTAAATTCAATAACCCTGCAGGGGGAAGAGATCGTATTCTATATCAACATTTATTATGATTTCTTGGTCACCCATAAGTTATTTTAATTCTTCCTGGGTTTTTCATGGTGAACTAAACGGAGCTTGGGCAGGTTTTTCTCGGGATTTTCTCCGGTTTTCCCCTGCCACAATTTCATTCCATCATTTTTCCATATTCATCTCATCTATTTCGTATCATTTCATTCATCTGTCCCCGTGATGGTGCGTCACGCGTGGTCGGCCGGCACCCTTGTAATCCATAGACTTCTATCTAGGGTCGTCATCTCATCTCATCCCTCGACTCTACTCTGAGTTGGACACGAGTTGAGGATCTATTTCAAATGAATTAACTAATAAATCAATCTCACATAAAACGATATTTTTACTAGAAATAATTTATCATAAGTAATGCCACGAGTGATTTCCAAATTATCGATAAATTCACGACTCACGAAGTGAGGAGTGAATTTATCTAGAGAATTTGGAAATCAAGAGTGGCATTTGTTAGGACTATTTAACGAATAAAATTAAGCTGTTTACTCACAAATCATTATTTAACTGTAGTTATTTTAAAATATTTATATATCTAATGTAAACGGCGATGTTTGAAAACAAATGAGAAACGATAGGTACGCTTCATCTGCTTCTTTTGTTTATCACTGCAACTAGATCATACTATTTCAGAATATTAAAAAGGAGGAGTTTTCTTTAATATGGTAATTATAACACTGATAAATATTTCGTGAAACACGACTCTGATTGGTTGTAAAACAGAAATCACTGAAACGTGATTGGTCATTGACTCCCATTTGGGGCATGAGTTAAATAGTCCATAAGAGCAATATTATATTGACGTGAAAAAAAAAAGATAGCCTTATTATTATTCATTAAATAAAGTAAAGTGGTCCCACAACAGGCCCGGAGGCCCTTGGGGTAGTGGGAGGTTAGGGCTCCTACTTTTTCTAGACAATCGGCACTTTACGTCAGCCGGGTTGTCAGCCCTGCGTGACGACCGCCTTTACCCCCAGAACAAGCGTCTGGTACTCATTTCCGTTAGAGGCCGAGTCGACCCCAGGGCCATAGTGCCGCTAGAGGGTTTGGGTCCCCCAACGGGACTTGAACCCACGACCCTCCGGCTTGTAGCTCAGTGCCTTAACCACTACGCTACGGCGTGCCCCCTTATTTATTAAATGCGTATGTTGAATTTCAGAATCCTTGAAATGTCCACTGATGTGATCTCGAGGTAGCGTGCTGCCTTATCACGCAGCGGACCTGGGTTCGATCCTGGTCGGGACAGTTTTTCTGGGTGAGGTTTCTATCGGGGTTTTTCCTCACCTGTAAGACAAATGTCAGGAGAACTTTAAGGCTCAAACGGTCCCCGAAATAATATGGCCATCGCAAGCATCATCATTCATATTCATCTTAGATTAAGCTTAGGATTAGGAACTCTCCTGGCGCACCACTATCATCGTCATCACCCAACATACCATCGGGGCTACGTAACCCCGCCTTCCAGGCGCCCCAACCTCAGAAGTGGGTTACAGGAGAGAACATAAGGAATGTCGAAAGACAACTTTTTCTTCACTTCCTGGTTTAGGCAAGAGTTGCCTGTTCCGTCTTCACTAATAGATCTAAGACCATCTCTTCCGAGGACGTCCGACATCTCTTCTTCCTCTTGGAAAATAATGGAAGATTTTATTTGGTAATCTACTTTCTTCCATTCTTTCTACATGTTCTTTCCACTGTATCTTGTTGTTAAATATATTTTATTTTAGGGAGTATATCTGTAGTTCTTCACGGATATCCTCGTTTCTTATCTGGTTCATTCTAGTGCAGCCTTTTACTCTTCTTAAAAATTTCATTTCGGCTGCTTGGATTTTACTTTCTTGTTTGGTAGTGGTAATCCAATATTCACTCCCATACAAAAGGACAGGGACAGCCATTGTTTTATAAAATTTTAATTTTGCTTGTTTATGGGCTTTATTATTCAATGTTCTATTTATTGTACCACAAATAGCTTGAAACTGATGTTTTGTGTTCAATATCTTTATCATACCCATACCTGATGTCACATCCTAAATATTTAAAGTGGGATACTTGTTCAATAATTTCGTCTCTAATTACTATTTTTGCAGGCAGAGTATTTCTTCCACAAAATGCCCTTACTTTTGTTTTACTTATTGAAATTTTAAAATTATAATCTCTACATATTGCATTTAGTTTGTAAGCAGCCAATTGTAACAGATCTTCATCATGGTGTAGTAAGACAACCTGCGGGAAATCCTCGAAATTTGCAAGGAAGAATTTTGGATCTTCCTGTTCATAAACAAAGGCTCTTGAGGTTGTTCTCTGAATTTGTTCACTCCATTAAATTTGTATCAAGTAACATAATGTTTACATGAACATGCATTGGTTGTTCAAGTGACAGTGAAATAATAAATCCTTTCGTAGAAGAGAATAAAATAAAACGTGTATGTACATATGATGAAAGCCTGGGGGACGCATTCGTCAGTTGATCCCTTGCAATTCCGCTCAAACCACCCTTGCATTACTCCGGACGTCTAGAATGGATCAAGCTTCCTTACGCCTACCACTGGCAGGATTCAGAGAGATGGGCTTAGGTTCCTGGCTTACCCCAAATCCTAAAGCTTCCCTACATGCATTCGGATCTGCCCTTTAAAATCCCTGAGTTTCTGATTTTATTTCCAACCCGCACTGAATTCTATTTTAAGAACTGTAAACTCTGCAACAACATAAATTGTTTTACAGTTTGCATTACCAGAGTGCCCACGTGTTTTAAGTGTAATTCTCCATCGACAGGAAAAGTTACATCTTTACACTACATTTTTATGTGGAAAATAAAACTACATCTTTACATTACATTTTTACGTGGAAAATAAAAACAGAACATTTCACTACAGAAATACATATTTTACTGTCTCCTTGTATATTAAAAGCCAATTTTGAAGTTTTTTTTTAAATGCCCGTGGTTTGCCTTTCGACATTCCTGGTTTCTCTCCTGGCATGGCGTACTTGTAATCCACTTCTGAGGTTGGGCCGCCTGGAAGGCGGGGTTACGTAGCCCCGATGATATGATGGGTGATGATGATGATAATGGTGCGCCAGGAGAGTCCCTAATCCTAAGCTTAACCTAAGATGAATATGAATGATGATTGCGATGGCCATATGATTTTCGGGGACCGTTTGGGCCTTAAAGTTTTCCTGACATTTGTCTCACAGGTGAGGAAAAATCCCGATAAAAACCTCACCCAGAAAAACTGTCCCGATCGGGGATCGAACCCGGGCCCGCTGCGTGACAAGGCAGCACGCTACCCCGAGACCACAGCGGTGGACCCAATTTTGAAGCAAACTTCTAAATATCGCATTAGAAAGTCCCCATGAGGGAAGAAATTTTCTCATATTAATTCGGCCAGTATCGTGAGGAATTGAGGAGGTACAATAAGTAGCGAATCTGGGCTCAGAAAACTAGATATTTGGAGGATATGATCTAATATTGGTAGATTTATTCTTCTTCATTTCACGGGCTAGGCAAATTGCCTGTTCCACCTCACAGTTGTTCTGTTCATCTTTTCACTGCCTTTTCTACATTCCTTGAACCTCTTGGCTTATAATTATATGCTGCTTTTGGTAATCTTGCAGATTTATTATTGGTATTATTTACAATAATAAATGAACAAACAATTTATAAACTGAACAATTTGGAATATAAGTTTTTTATAAACTATAAGACATTTTCGTTATACTAACTCACTTGCTGCATCGAACCCGTAGTTTTATAACCGCGCGGATATAAGCTCCCCAATATCCTTATCCTGAGCTAACATTTTCCAATTGGCATGGGTTTCCTGGAGTACTCCCTCTGGTGAACCGAATGATTGACTATTTTGCCTCCGGAAAACTTTACACCAGTGGAACCCATTACCGTGTTTCTTTGTGGTTGTATTTTTACGGTAAAAGATAATCATAAAATTAAAAATTATAATGTAAAATTATAAAATAGTTACCCAAAAGATCCGTCTCCTCAACTTAAAAAGTATTAATTGTCTGTAGCGCTTTCGGGATTAGTCACATCATCAGCAGAAGTAAAGGATGTGAGTTCTTGACCTCTGATTCAATACTCACTGATTCAATATTGAGCATTTTTTTGAATCAGGGTTCAACTGATAACTGACATCCTGTTACTTCTGCTGATGATGAGTATTGAATCAGGGTTCAACTGATAAGAACTGACATCCTGTTACTTCTGCTGATGATGCGTATTGAATCAGGGTTCAACTGATAACTGACATCCTGTTACTTCTGCTGATGATGCGTGTTGAATCAGGGTTCAACTGATAAGAACTGACATCCTGTTACTTCTACTGATGATGCGTATTGAATCAGGGTTCAACTGATAAGAACTGACATCCTGTTACATCTTCTGATGATGCGTATTGAATCAGGGTTCAACTGATAAGAACTGACATCCTGTTACTTCTGCTGATAATGAGTATTGAATCAGGGTTCAACTGATAACTGACATCCTGTTACTTCTGCTGATGATGCGTATTGAATCAGGGTTCAACTGATAAGAACTGACATCCTGTTACTTCTGCTGATAATGAGTATTGAATCAGGGTTCAACTGATAACTGACATCCTGTTACTTCTGCTGATGATGCGTATTGAATCAGGGTTCAACTGATAAGAACTGACATCCTGTTACATCTGCTGATGATGCGTATTGAATCAGGGTTCAACTGATAAGAACTGACATCCTGTTACTTCTGCTGATGATGCTTATTGAATCAGGGTTCAACTGATAACTGACATCCTTTTACTTCTGCTGATGATGCGTATTGAATCAGGGTTCAACTGATAAGAACTGACATCCTGTTACATCTGCTGATGATGCGTATTGAATCAGGGTTCAACTGATAAGAACTGACATCCTGTTACTTCTGCTGATGATGCGTATTGAATCAGGGTTCAACTGATAACTGACATCCTGTTACTTCTGCTGATGATGCGTATTGAATCAGGGTTCAACTGATAAGAACTGACATCCTGTTACTTCTGCTGATAATGAGTATTGAATCAGGGTTCAACTGATAACTGACATCCTGTTACTTCTGCTGATGATGCGTATTGAATCAGGGTTCAACTGATAAGAACTGACATCCTGTTACATCTGCTGATGATGCGTATTGAATCAGGGGTCAACTGATAAGAACTCGCATTCTGCTACTTCTGCTGATAGTAGAACTAGTCCCGAAAGCGCTACAGACAATTAAAACTTTTTAGGTTGAGAAGACGGACCTTTTGGGTAACTCTCTTATAATTTTACATTATAATTTTTAATTTTATGAATAATATCTCAACGGAATTTTATCATGAATTTTATTAATGTTGAAAACATAACCACTCTTTCGACCAAGGAATTTTTTTTCGTCTGGCTTATCGTCTTCGACCTATCCAGCATGGCTTATTTTTTTGGCAGCAAAGTACCGCTGGCATGGACAATTTCATCATACAGCTAGGGTAATTACGTCACCACCGCATGCCTCTATATTTTAGCATCAACAATGACAAGGGAATCGTGCTAGTTGGTTCAGGTGGTAGCATTTGAGACTCCTACTCGGGAGATCCCGGGTCAAATTCCGACATTAAAGTGTTTATAAATAAAAATTAATTTAACTCTCGAAATAAAATTCTTCCCGATTGAAATGCCAGTTACCGGTAGACTTAATACAATGCCTTCAGTTAGGCCTAAGTCTCAATCTACGCGCCTGGCAATCAGCCGGCAGGCCAAGCGGTCAAAGCACCCCCGTTTCCCGGTCTGTGAAGTGGCGGGTGAGCGGCAAAGCAAGTTCCATTCACAATTTTTGTTTTACCCCTATTTAATGTTACTTGTGAACTGTAAGGTACAGACGTGTTTTCCAAATATGTTTAATCAATTTGTGAATTTGTGTTCAGTTGTGACACTGGTATATATCACTGAACAGAGGATATCTTTACATTTGACAAATGCAAATAAGAAATCTTACATAAGTTGCCGTAAATTTTGCCGTCAATTCTCTAACGCAGCCGTCCCAAATAAAGCCACTATTTCAAATCCTTGAACATTAGAGGAACTTAAAGAAAATATTGAATTGTGTACTCCAACATTTCAAGGCAGGAATTGGATAGCTTGTTTCAAAATCATCTTCGCCGGTATGAACGTTGTATTGAAGCTGGAGGGGATAACTTAAAAAATGATTTGTCATAAGGTAAAGAATACATATTTGGAAAGGCACAAAACAATATATTGGTAAAACATTAGTGGAATCTGTTGCAATGTATGAAGTGAGGAATGGACAATCAATAAGTACTACAAAAAATAGACTAATAGCTCTAGAAATGGATTATTTACGCAGAAGTGCCAGAAAGTCTAAATTATAACATGTCACAAATAAGGAAATTAGAAAAATAATGGAAACAGAGGAAAGCATAATTGAAATAATTGAGGAGAAGGAATTAAAATGGTCAGGGCATATTTTAAGAATGGAAGATGAGCGGTGGCCGAAACTACTATAGAAAAGAGGGAGACCAAAGTAAACATGGAAGGAAAACATGAGGATAGTAATGCAAGCAAGAGGGCTAAACATTGAAGATGCCCAACATTTCAAGGTAGGCTTTGGAGGTTTGGCATGGGATGACGGCAGCAGCTGTGTAAAACCCGAAGACAGATAGTAAGGAATAAATATAACAAAAATCTATTTTATACCATAAATCTCTAATCATTTTCACAGCTACTTAGATGAATTTGGTGAGATTACCATACGAGATCCGTGCGACTGGTGGTTGCTAGGCGCTAGGGTTGCAACTTAATATGAAAACCCTGTATATGAGGGAAATTGGTACTCTCGAATTTCATCCCTTTTTCCCTTTTTTTTTTTTACGTTAGATCAAGCAATTACAAACTATTTACAAAATGGAAATCAATTATACAATATCTGTGAGTGAAGATAAATAATGATTATTTTTAGCATACGTCGGTTGATTCCGCGTTTTTAAATCCAAATTTAAAATTAATGCAAACATAGACGCGAAGGGAAAGTATGGTTCTGACATTCGCTTCGGCTTGTTTAGGGGATAACTACTCGTAGATTAATGCATTTATAATTAACGTCCATTTCCCTCAGGAACAGCCGTGAACCAATACGTCAATTGCATTAGCAGAATGCATTTAATCCACGCATAAAATCTATATGATTAATAATAATAATAATAATAATAATAATAATAATAATAATAATAATAATAATAATAACAATAATAATATGAACTAAAAAAGCTCAGGATAGCGATGTATGGAGAGTTTATGTCCGCGCGGCCATGAACCTACGGGTTCGATAGTGCCAGTGAGTAAGTAAGTAAGATGAACTAAAAAGTCACTCTTTTCAGAATAATTTTTATTTCTTATTTACATATATATATATATATATATATATATAATCGGCCGCGGTGGACTAGTGGATATGCTCCTTGCCTCTGGTCCCAAGGGTCGCGGGTTCGAACCCGGCCGGGGTCGATGGACTTTTAGGACGGAAAAATCCAAGGAGAAAGTCCTCCGGGAGGGACTTTAAGCCGTGGGTCCCGAGTCTGAAGATTTTCAGGCTCGTAAAAAATCCTTAAGCCTGAATGAAAAGGCCTCTAAGCAAAATTTACCGAACTTTCCCGTCCTAGTACTACCTAGGTTTTCTAGATGTCAGTATGAGGCGGAACGATGACCATGTACCACTCAAAATGACATCTATACGAAAACAAGTGTAACTAAATTAGTATGGTTCAACTTCTTCCCTGTAGGGGGAGAGCGCCTAAATCTCTGTAAAGGGAAAACATAGGCTTACAAATATATATATATGCAGTGAAACTTGTCTTAACCGGAACCTTTATAAGAAGGAAACCTATAGAGACGGAAAAAAATCTCCAGAACGGTACGATTTTATATGTAAGATCGTCCTGTATAAGCCGGAAACCTTCATAACTTGGAAACGGAATGGTTTTTAAAGTACCAATAGTTTATTTTTACTTCAGTAAGACGGAACCTTATTCTTAAGCACGTTCTAATTACAGTATTAATGACCACACGTGAAAATTCTGCATATGACGTTATTGCATTGCATCGTTTTACCATCTTGTGTTGCCATTGTATTGCAGGGATACCTTTGCTTATATGTGACAGCGGGGAATCCCTCACTTTTCCTTGCCTGCTTACGTAACCTGCGAGGGAGTTGGTAAACTCTTCAGCCCTCCTGTAGTTGAGTTCCTTCTCGTTTTTGTGTAATGAGTTGTTTTGTATTGCCGTGCGAACTGTGCTGTGTTACATGCAGTATTGTGTCTGTATTTCAGTTCAATACGTTATGTCTTTAAAGCGTGCATGTAAAACCCTTGCACTGCGTGAGAAAATTCAAGTATATAATTTGGGAACCCTTTATAAGAAGGAAAACTGCCAAGACGGAAATATATTTATGGAATCGTAATGTTCCTTCATAGACAGGTTTTACTGCACACCACACACACACAAACACACACGTACACGCGCACACGCACACACACACATATATATATATATATATATATATATATATATATATATATATTGCCTTCATTGCCAAATGTCAGAAATATAGTTATAACAAGTGTTACTGCTATAAAGTAAATATTCTCTTTAAAACCTCACAGATTTTACTTTCCGTTAAACACGTCGATCTACAGATGCTACAGTACCGATATAAAACCAAATTATTGTCAACTATTAACAGTAGGTTATGGATAAGTTAATACAGTTGTTTTGAAGGTGATTAACGTGTGAATTTAACTCGCAGCAAGTTCATTAAAAGCGAGAGCGAGAAAGGATATTTAGCAGCGTACATAAATCTGCATGTGTTCACACATTGCTAGGTAAATGTAATTAAAGAACCCGTCGAGAGTTTCTATTCATTCTTTTAACCTCAATTAAAAAGCAGTTTTCATTTACGTGCTGCCATACAAAATTACATGTAAATAAAATTAGTTTCCCACATGTTATTAAAATACTAAACACATTTTATATAATATCAATTTTTTTTACTAATGTTCCCGAGGGTCGCGGGTTCAAACCCGCCCGGGGTCGATGGATTTTTTTAGGATGGAAACATCCAAGGAGCAAGTCCTCCGGTAGCAAATCCCGAGTCTGAAGATATTCAGGCTCGTAAAAGATCCTTAAGCCTGAATGAAAAGGCCTCTAAGCTTAATTTACCGAATTTTCCCGTCCTAGTACTACATTGGTCTCCTAGATGTCAGTATGAGGCGGAACGCTGACCACGGACCACTCAAATGACATCTACACGAAAACAAGTGTAACTAAATTAGTCATCATCATCATCCGGTATGATGGCAGCTGCCGCCACCTTCCGGAAACCAAACGCCATTCCTCTCTATCCATCCATTGATCTTCCTCCATTCCTCTGATATTCACAGCTGCTTGTACCCCTTCTATCCAAGTTTTCTTCGGTCTTCCTCTCTTCCTCCTTTCCATTGCGATCCATTCCATAACTAAATTAGAATGGTTCAAATTCTTCCATGTGGGGGGAGAGCATCTAAATCTCTGTTAAGGGAAACATGGGCCTACAAGATTCAGAACAATGGTATATAAATATAATACAGTAAAACCTGTCTTAGCCGGAACCTTTATAAGAAGGAAACCTGTAGAGACGAAAAAAAAAAACTCCAGAACGATAAGATTTTATATGTAAAATCGTTCTGTATAAGCCGGAAACCTTCATACGCGGAAACGGAATGGTTTTTAAGGTACCAATAGTTAATTTTTACCTCAGTAAGACGGAAATTTATTTTAAGCACGTTCTAATTACAGTATTAAAGACCACACGTGAAAAAAAAACTGCATATGACGCTTTCTGCATTATATCGTTTTACCTTCTTGTGTTGCTATTGTATTGCGGGGGATACCCTTGCTTATGTTTGACAGCGGGGAATCCCTCGCTTTTAATTGCCTCCTTACGTTACCTGCGAGGGAGTTGGAAAACTGTTCAGCCTTCCTGTAGTTGACTTCCTTCTCGATTTGTGTAATAAAGTTGTTTTGTATTGCCGTGCAAACTGAGCTGTGTTACATACACTATTTTGTCTGTATTTCAGTCAATACGTTATGTCTTTAAAACGCGGTAAAACCCTTACACTGCGTGAGAAAATTCAAGCTTGTAATCTGGGAACCCTTTATAAGAAGCAAAACTGCCAAGATGGAAATATATTTGAGGAACCTTCATGTTCCTTCATAGACAGATTTTACGGTAATATCTTCGACCCGTGTCCAACTGAGGGTCGAGTCGAGGAACGAGATGAGATGAACCCTCTATATTTTAAAGAGTTTTATGGAAAATTATTTTGATTTAAAATGTTATTTGATTTTGTTTATACATATTAATTTGTTTATAAACGACAAGGCTGCCGATCACGCTTGCCATACAATAACAGGGACGGAGAAACGAAATGGATCAAATGAGTATAGAGAAATAGCGAAAAAAAAAGGGTTGAAGGGCAAAGAAATGTGTATATATATATATATATATATATATATATATAATTTCAATGACACCATTTTGTCTTTACGACATTTCTGGTATTCACTCCTAACATTAGCGCACTCGTATAGCAATCAACTTCTGAGGTTGGGGCGCCCGGAAGGCGGAGTTACGCTGTCCTTATAGTATCATAGATGACGATAAAGGTAATGATGCTACACGAGAGGCCTTAATCCTAAACTTAATCTAAATCAGGCGAATATGTTAATGACGATAATGATGGCCAGATGGAGTCCGGGGACCAGTTGGGCCTTAAAGTTTCCTGACATTTGTCTTACAGGTGAGAAAAAACTGTATCCAGGAACCTGTTCCGACCGAGAATCAAGCACGCGCCCTCTGCGTAACAAGCCAGCACGCTACCTCGCGAGAACACAAATAAAAGAAAAAACATTAATTAAATATAAAATTTTAAACCTCTGTCTTAAAAATAGTTTTGAAAAATCTGGAAACATATTTCAACCATTTAAAAAAAACTTAAATTTAGTTGATTTATTATTGAGAAAGAAAACTAGTTTTACTTTGTTCAACAGGCTGCTGGAGTTCGGAATGCCTAAAAATTTAGTTAGACCTACACGAATGTGTCTAAATGGAACAAAGATAGGGTGCGTGTGGGCAAACAGTTTTCGGATAGGCACTACTTTTGAAATCCACTATGGGTTGAAGCAAGAAGATGCACTATCTCCTCTACTACTTAATTTTGTACTAGTGCATGCCAGCAAATCTTTAGAGGATGAAGAAGGCCTACAACTGAATGGTATTAATATGCAATTAGTTTATGCTGATTATGTAGTACTATTGGGTGATAGCGAAGATATTCTAAAGGCCAACAAGCACATGCTATTGAGAGTAACACTAAGAAATTGGGACTGGTCACACATAGAAATACATTATATAATGGAAGTGGACAGCTAATGACAAATGAGGGAAATTTTGAGGAAGTGGCTGAATTCAAATACCTAGGAACAATAATCACAAATATAATTGAGATGCACAAAAAAATTAAACATAGGCTCAATTCTGGAAATGCATGCTATTATGCATTGCAGAGACTCTTGATGTCCCAACTCCTTTCAAAAAAACGTTAAACTGAAAATACATAAAACTATTATTCTACCAGTTATATTATATCGGTACAAAACATGGACTCTTACTTTAAGGGAGGAAAGGAGATTACGAGTATTTGAGAATAAAGTTCTTAGGAAAATGTTTGTACCAAAGAGAGATGGACAGACAGTGAATGGAGAAGACTACATAACAATGAACTATATGGTCTTTATAGAAAGCCAGATATAATAAGACAGTTAAGTCTCGTAGACTGCGATGGGCAGGGCAT
This sequence comes from Diploptera punctata, assembly GCA_030220185.1. Taxonomy (NCBI): domain Eukaryota; kingdom Metazoa; phylum Arthropoda; class Insecta; order Blattodea; family Blaberidae; genus Diploptera; species Diploptera punctata. Next base: position 310,373 of record JASPKZ010004960.1, read on the forward strand.
GTGGCACGTATGGGGAATGAAAGACGTGCATGGAAGCTTCTTGTAGAAAACTAGAGGGAAAACGCCCAGTTGGTAGACCAGGAATGAGGTGGGAGAATTACATTAACTATGATTTGAGGGAAGTAGATTATACAGGGAAAGGATGAAGAACATTAGTTCAGGATAGTGAAGTATGGAGAGTTTATGTCCTCGCGGCCATGAACCTACGGGTTCGATAGTGCCAGTGAGTTAGATAGTGTTTTCAACTTATTTTATTTCCAATATATGTATGTTCCCGTACTTGTATGATGTTTCTAAAGATATCGGCTTTGTAGCAAAGAATTATTATCACTAGAGACTGGATGTTAGGGAAAATTCCTACAGTTATTTATTATAGATATTGATAAAGTGACTTCATATAAGTTCATACCGACGAGCCTAAGAGTTGTTTTCCATGAAGTTAATTTTGCCTATAAATGCCTATTTTAGTTTATAATGCCTATTTGCCATTTTTTCTCGAAATTAACTTAGTATTTCAACTAAATCAATTGAAATGGACGGACTTACATGACATATATCATTGCATAGAAATTTTCAAGTGTTCTTTTTATGAAATCTGTTAGAATAATTCAGGTTAAAGGTGGCAATAAGCCAATAACCTAACAGGTATATGGTTTCCCCTTCAATGTGCTCCCGTTAAGCGAAATGACCCTAAGCTATGTCCCATTGTATTATTCTCCGGATCTAAGACTTGGAGAAAGTTCTATAGTGCAGCGCAAAACAAGTTCCAAAAGTATTTCTGATATCTTTGTATGCTACTGATAGCATAATGTTTATATTCTTTACCTAAGGCTGTAAAATTTATGTTGTCAATTTTTTGTAAGAGCCTATTTTGAACTTTTTAGTGCCTATATTAATGATTTTTAGTGCCTTTTTGCCTGCCTATTTTGAATTTTTTAAGTGCCTAACAACCGAACTCTAGTTATCACAGTGACGATAGTTCACTTTGAACATTTAGATATTTCCTACGACTATTATGTAAATTAACATGTGTAACACATTGAAACTTGTGTGGATACTTTTATCAAACATATCTGCACTGCAAAGTTGTTTAATTTCCTACAAAATAAACACAAGTGCGGCAGCACAAAGGACGTTGCGATAAGCTCAGATACGTACAGGATGTGTTGACTATTCAAATTAAGGGATGGTTGGATGATATAGCGGGCAATTCAAATTCACTGTTGGTTTCGATGTCAAAATGTTGTCAATTTAAGGAAATATCCATATGTATACCATACATTCGAGCTATCTCCTAAATGTTACGTAACCGCAATATGTTGTATGAATGCTTATATCACTCTAAGGTAAAAAAAAATTGTATCTCTGTTCAGTTTGAGTACATTTACACAGGTATACTGCTCCCATAAATGTATGACATAAAATAGATAGTTCACATTTAAATGCATAAATTAATTCTCTTCAATATATATATATATATATATATATATATATATATATTCAATTGGAGATTCAATAAAGGAAAATATTTTTTTCTTCTTTTTCTTTTTTTTTTAATATTATCCAATAATAAAAAAAACTCCTGGCGCGACAGGCCTACAAGGCCCTTAGCCTACCAACCGGCTGCTGGCCTCACATCCACATGTGTCAATCACAGAGGTAGATGATAATCAGCCAGTGTAGGGGTGACATGTGATCAGCATGTCGAGTCCCCCAGCCGTTATAGCTGGTTTTCTCAACCTGGAGTCGCTACGTATTGTAGCTACCCAAATGCCTCACGATGCTGGGTGGGCACCGGTCCCATACTGGCCGAAATACCATGAGAAAATTTCTTCCCCCATGGAGACTCGAACCAGCGCAAGACCCGTTAGCTCTGCGCCAAGGCTTCCTACCTTAACCGCTCGGCTACGGCGCGGGACATTATCCAATAATGCGAACCATATTTCACGATCCGGTATGTTAGGGTTTTAGTTACAATACAATTAATTATTTACATTAATTTAGATTATGTTTAATTTCTATCGTTACATATACACTGCTCAAAACAATTAGAGGAACACTATGAAATATGCAAATATTTTTTCATTGGATAAATGTACAAACATGAAATTAATAAAGTACATTATTTGTGGTTATTTATTTATTTATTTATTGCTCATGTCAGTAAAAACAAATGAATAACGCTGACAATTAACTTTTCAAATAATTCCGCTATGTAAGCAATTGAATCTTGTGCTTATTTTTCAAAGTTAAACACTCGTTATATAGAGTTAGTATCGTGTATGGCCTCCACGACATTCGATGACAGTTTGGCACCTTCGTGGCATGCTCCCAATAAGATTCTGGATTTCCTCTTGCGGGATATTCTCCCATTCCTCCTTCAGAGCATCTCCAAGTTGCTGCAGAGTTTGTGGAGCTTGATGTCGGTTCCTGACCTTCCTGTCTAGAAGATCCCACAAGTGTTCAATAGGGTTGAGGTCTGGGCTGACCGCTGGCCACTCCATTACCTCAATTGCATTCCTCCTCAGGAAATCCCTGGTGACAGCCGCAGAATGTGCCCTGGCATTATCCTGCATAAACAGAAATCCAGGGCCTACTCCAATGGCAGCAGGTACTACATGCTCTTCCAGAACGTGCTCGATATACCGGACAGCATTCAGTCGCTGGGGAACAAGTACAAGGTCCGTACGATTGTTGTACATAACTCCGGCCCACACCATTATGGAACCTCCTCCGAATCTATCAATTTCCTGTACAGCCTCTGCAGAAAATCTTTCTCCTGGCCGTCCCCACACCCTCAATCGACCATCACAACGTGTAAGACGATACCTGGATTCGTCCGAGAAGAGCACAGACTCCCACTGGTTCAGGTTCCAATCACCATGGTTTTCAGCATACGTACGTCTTGCTGCCTTATGCCCATTTGTTAAGCGTGGTTTTTTTAACGGGCCTTTTTGGACGAATATTCTCTTTCCTTAATCTGTTCCTTATGGTTTGGTCTGAAACCCGGATTCCGGAAGCCATATGAAGGTCATTCTGCAGGTCTTTTGCAGTTTTTGTACGCTGTCGAAGAGCAGAAAGAACAACGTATCTGTCATCCTGGGGGCTTGTTTTAAATTTACGGCCCTGGCCACGTCTTCTACAACACTGACCTGTCTCTCTGTGCCTGTTGCGTAACCTGGACACCACGGAAGGAGAAACCCCCAAGCTCTCTAGCCACTTGTCGCAGAGATTGACCTTGTCGTAAAAGATGTAGAGCATGATACACTTCAAACTCATTTAAATGCCTCATTTTGTCAGAGACTTCAATAAACAAGGCAATAATCAACATTCGTCACTATAGCAACATCAGGAAGCTTACCAATTAGAAGTGGCCAGTGCCTTCCAAAATAAAAAAAAAATCTCTATATTTGTTATTTGAGGTAATTTCTCTGTATTTAGGCCATGGTTCTTTAAAATTTGTATCCAATGATAAAATTAATAATTCAATTTACATATTGTCCAACTTTCAGCATCACAGCTTTAAAAAACAATTACTTATTCAATTTATTACAAGTGTTCCTCTAATTGTTTTGAGCAGTGTAGATAATAATGTAATGTAAAATGAACAAATAAATATTGTATGGGTGCGAAACATGGACTCTTACTTCAATGGAGGAAAGGAGATTACAAGTATTTGAGAATAAAGTACTTAGGAAAATTTTTGGACCAAAGAGAGATGAACAGACAGGTGAATGGAGAAGACTAATTAACAATGAACTACATGGTCTTTATAAGAAGTCAGATATGATAACAGTTAAATCTCATAGATTGCGATGGACAGGATACGATGCACGTATGGGGAGTGAAAGACTTGCATGGAAGCTTCTTGTAGGAAAGCCAGAGGGAAAACGCCCAGTTGGTAGACTAAGAATGAGGTGGGAGAATAACATTAACTATGATTTGAGAGAAGTAGATTATACAGGGAATGATTGGAAACCATTAGCTCAGGATAGGGATGTATGGAGAGCTTATGTCCGCGCGGCCATGAACCTACGGGTTCGATAGTGCCAGTGAGTAAGTAAGTAAATTAATTAATCAATTAATTAACAAACCAAAACTAACTCGAAGTCTAAAAAATTTGATAAAGTCACACAGCTTCCAATAGCAACACTTCTTATATAAAATATTTGACAAAGGCAGTTGAAATCTATTTTGGCAATAACCTAATTTTTAAATAAATGCATGTCTTCTGGAATCAAATGCGGGACACTCAACAGATGTGAGATAGTCTGACTGGAGTTCTTGCAAATACAGGTATCTGCACCTATTTTAAATCGTTCCAAATAATGTCCAAATTTACCGTGTCCAGTTATAAATTGTGTTAACACAAAATTTGGTTCTATGTATTTGCACTTTATTCGGTCAAACACAGTTGGAAAAAAATAATGTTCTTGCCAATGCACCATTAATACTGTTTAACCACTCAGCATTCCAATTTTGTATAAGATATTTTCTAAATCTTCTTCTTCTTCTTCTTCTTCTTCACTTCCTGGTTTAGGCAAGAGTTGCCTGTTCCGCCTTCACTAATAGATCTAAGACCATCTCTTCCGAGGACGTCCGATATCTCTTCTTCCTCTTGGAAAATAATGGAAGATTTTATTTGGTAATCTACTTTCCTCCATTCTTTCTACATGTTCTTTCCACTGTATCTTGTTGTTAAATATCTTTTCTTTTATGGAGTAGATCTGCAGTTCTTCACGGATATCCTCGTTTCTTATCTGGTCCATTCTAGTGCAGCCTTTTACTCTTCTTAAAAATTTCATCTCGGCTGTTTGGATTTTACTTTCTTGTTTGGTAGTGGTAATCCAAGATTCACTCCCATACAAAAGGACAGGGACAGCCATTGTTTTATAAAATTTTAATTTTGTTTGTTTATTTATTTTCTTAATACTTCTTTAATATATGATAGAAGACAGAAGTAGTAAAAGTAATCCATCTTTGAGTTAACAGCTGATTTGGCAAGAAATCTGCACGTTCATTTTCTGTAGTATCAATTTACATATATTAACGAAGTTGTCAGAAAATGGCAAGTAACTTTAAATTCTAATAATAAAATCCTGTTGACACACTCATATTTGCTGATGATCAGGCTATAATGGCTTCTTCAGAGAATTACTTAAAAAGAGCAATTTTTAAATTAAATAATAGTGCATAAGATTACAACCTAGAAATTTCTTCAACAAAAACTAAAGTTATGGCCCAGCGTGGCAAAGAAATGGAAAGAATAAAAATAAACCACACGACAAAACGCTAGAACAAATAAAATACGTAAATTATCAAGGTGTATATTTAGGTTGAAATAGACAAAAATACATAAATAATATATTACAAATATTTCAATATTTATGTGGTACCCTTAAAAGAACACTGGGAAAGAAAGTAAGAAAAGAAAATCATTTAAAATTTTATAAACTATTGGCTGTGCCTGCAATATTGAATGGCTCAGAAATATGGACTCTTAATCATCATAATCAAAATCCATGCAAGTATTAGGCCGTGTGGCCTGTTACGGTCTCAAAGAGGAATTTTCCATCCAGCGCTTTTTTGGACGTCCCAGCGATCTTTTACCTTAGGGGCAGTAACGAAGCATGGCTTTTGGAATTCTATGAGACGGCATTCGTTGAAGATGGGCTTTCCAGTTGTTCTAGTAGTTTTGTATAGGCCTATGTGAAGAATGGGTTCTACATCCAACTCTTCCATAATTTCCTCATTTCTTTTATGGTCCCACTTTGTATAGCCTGGTGTACGGCGCATAAATCGCATCTCATTTGCTGATATTCGGCTTTCATCTCGTCTTCGTATTGTCCATGCTTCACTACCATATCTTAATACTGCTCTTGCGAGAACCGTATAAAGCCGTAATCTTGTGTTGTTCTGTACTAAAGATGGTTTCATTATAATGTTAATTATCCCCGTTGTTTTTGTAAAATTTGTGATTTTCTTTGATATATCAGCTTCATCTTGAAATGTTAAATTATAACCCAAATAATTAAATTCGTTTACTCGTTCTAAAATTTCATCATCCAAAACAATTTTGCTAGGTATAGAGTATTTCCCACAAAAGGCTCTGAAATGGACTTTGAATAAACAATCAATTAAACGAATAGAAGCAGCAGAAATTAGATATTTACGATTTGTGGCAGGATATAGGCCTACTTTAATGGATAAAAAATGAAGTGAAGATATCCACAAAGAACTACAAATATTCAATTCGACAGATAAAATAGAAGAATATAGAAGAAAATGTATGGACATTTCTGCACAATGGATACCAACAGATTGCCTAAGAAAAGTCTAAACTATCAACCAAGAGGAGGAAAAAGAGATCGGGGACGCCCACGAAAGAGATGGACACAGCAGCTATTATACTTGGAGCCGGAACGAACCGAAAAGGTTTAATCCTTGCAAGAAGAAGACGAGAAGAAGAAATTAATTTTATTAATTAATATATTAAATTTGGGAATTTTTAACATTATGAGGTTCAATTAATAAGAATTAAATGAATCGTGATTTCTTCTTACCTCATACTTCTATGTTTTTTTAAACACAGCACCGCAGTATCGGTGACCCATTATCACCATCGTCAGCTGTTTTCACGACTGTCAATTTTTTATTTTTTTGCCGGTAATTATCAAAACTGCCAACTGGTGTTCTTTTGAAGGAATTACTCTCCAAACTGCCATGATGTCAGTCGTGAAAACAGCTGACGATGGTGATAATGGGTCACCGATACTGCAGTGCTGTGTTTAAAAAACATAAAAGTATGAGGTAAGAAGAAATCACGAATCATTTAATCTTATTTATTAATTAAGTTTGATTGTCATTATTTCGTTAACCGTGGGGATGATCAGAACATGGAAGAGAAAATGTGCGTTTGTTTTACTGTAATTTAACACTTTCTTTGAATCAATGGACTAACATGACACCCACCCTATACTTACTTACTTACTTACTCAGTGGCACTATCGAACCCGTAGATTCATGGCCGCGCGGACATAAGCTCTCCATACATCCCTATCCTGAGCTAATGCTTTCCAATCATTCCCTGTATAATCTACTTCCCACAAATCATAGTTAATGTTGTTCTCCCACCTCATTATTGGTCTACCAACTGGGCGTTTTCCCTCTGGCTTTCCTACAAGAAGTTTCCATGCACGTCTTTCATTCCCCATACGTGCAACATGTCCTGCCCATCGCAGTCTACGAGACTTAACTGTTCTTATTATATCTGGCTTCCTATAAAGACCATGTAGTTCATTGTTATGTAGTCTTCTCCATTCACCTGTCTGTTCATCTCTCTTTGGTCCAAAAATTTTCCTCCGATTCCGATTGAGGGTCTTTCCACTTTTCAGCGGTTGCCCTTTTACCAGCCGGCTGCTGGCCGTTCACATCCACATGTGTCAATCACAGAGGTAGATGATCAACAACCAGTGTAGGGGTGACATGTGGTTAGCATGTCGAGTCCCCCAGCCGTTATAGCTGGTAAAATTTTCCTAAGAACTTTATTGTCAAATACTCGTAATCTCCTTTCCTCCCTTAAAGTAAGAGTCCATGTTTCGCACCCATATAATATAACTGGTAGAATAATAGTTTTATATATTTTCAGCTTAACGTTTTTTGAAAGGAGTTGGGACATCAAAAGTCTCTGCAATGCATAATAGCACGCATTTCCAGAATTGAGCCTATGTTTAATTTCTTTGTGCATCTCATTCCTATTTGTGATTATTGTTCCTAGGTATTTGAATTCAGTCACTTCCTCAAAATTTCCCTCATTTGTCATTAGCTGTCCATTTCCATTATGTACTGAATTTCTACGTGTGACCATATATTTAGTTTTACTGATATTACACCCACCCTATGTAGGTGATAATTATTATGATATTCCTAACGTAAATAAAAATTGACCTATGGAAAACAAACAAAATAAGCTGTATTAAATATAGGTTCTTGTCTTCATCTGCATTTCTTAGGTATTTATTTCTAAGTTCGTCTAATTAGCAAATATGTGCTATGTACATTTAATGATGTTCTTTGGAACTCTCTAGTTTGCGAGAGACAATTATGGTGCAATATTACACTGTGTATTCTTGTAATAAAATACCTTCTTATACAACTCCATTACTGGAGCAGTTTCATAAATATATTCAGAAAGGAAATACGATTACTCTATAAACAATATCACAAAGGAAACAGGATTGAAGAGAGGAGAAGCTCAAAATAAATACACTTCATTTTGTAAAGGCTGCAATCCAAGTTGTTTTCCAGCAAAAACTCTTTATAATAAGTTATACTAAAATTAAGAACCTTGTAACAATAAGGAAACATAAATGTATTTAAACCATTAGCTCTCTTATTAAAAATGTCTACTAATTCCAAACTGGAATCTACTATTTTTTTTTAAATTTTTTAAAGCTTACTGATAGAGATAAGTTATGGAAAACTATGGATATACATGGCTACCCCGCAAAATTAATTTATGTGTTACAAAGTTTATATGAAAAATCTCAAATTATAATAAATATAGGCACATCACAGACAGAACCAATTTAAATAAATAGAGGTGTAGGACAAGGGTGTAGTTTATCACCTACCCTTTTTAATCTATATATTAATGCCATCATCCAAAATTCGAAAACTAATGTTAATGTAGGTGTAAGAATGGACTATTTTAAAATATTAAATATTTCAATGTGTGAATTTTTTTAATATCTTGGGTAAATAATTACAAGTTTAGGTACCTGTGAGAGAGATGTACAGACTAAAATTGCAATGGCAAAAAATGCAACTAAGATATAACATGGAATAATTTGCAATAAAATATTACAAAGGAAACTAAAATGAAAATTTATAAGAGCATAATACAGAATATTTTGCCATATAGAAGTGAAACTTAGTCTCTGACGGAATTACAAAATAATAAAATTAGAACAGTTGAATTTGATTATTTTAGAAGAAGCCTCCAAAAAACAAGACAGGATAAAATAAGAAATGAATTCCTTTGGAGAGAAATGAATGTCACCACATCTGTTGTTAAGAGGATTGAAAATCAAACGCTTAAATGGTATGGTCATGTACAAAGAATGGAAAATGAAAGATGGCCAAAAAATATATACCAATGGTCACCCCGTGGAAGAAATAAATGTGGCAGACCAAGATGAAAATGGGAAACCTACGTCAGAACTATAATGGATGATAGGAATTTGGAAGAGGGAGATTGGAATGATAGAGATAAATGGAAACTGGATGCGGCAAACCTATAACTGGGGGAAAGCCAAAGAAGAAGAAGAAATATTTTAATGTATGCTGACGATGTGGTTATTATTCAATAAAATGAAAATAATTTGCAGTACTGTGATGGCTGGAATTAGGGTACTTGGTTCATGGATAATATTTTACACAACACTCCTTGAAAAGAGAGAGTTACCCATTATGACGGATGGGATAGGTTGATATCCCAATGTCTCACAGGAGATGATATAACCGGAACGACGTGGTTTTCCTTCTAAAATACAAAGTCATAGGGCACATACATTAGGCACGTGGACTTCCAAGGGTCTCATGTCCAAGGCTAGGCACAGCACGTGTTATGAAACAACGAAAGCGTCTGTCGGCCAACACCCCAAAATGTTAGTATATAAACTCTGAAAGTTCATAGCTTCTTCAGACTCTGGTAGGCTACGAGACTCTTCAGTATTAGAACACTGTAATCGACGAAGGTACGGCCTTCTAGTAACGGACTTCAAACCCCGGAGGAACTCTATATAAAAGCAACTATGGAGACAATCTACAGTATCGTCACCTTAGTAACTATCATGTGTAACTTATAATATTTGAGAATAACTATCTTTTATTATTTTATTAGATATTAACTGATCCCTTTTCTAAATTAAGGTTGAACACCTTATGGCTGTGTATTAGAATATGATAGACAATTTAGTATTAAAACGTTAAAGAAACCAAGTACTCTTTCTAGTAAATTATCAAAGGTTGTAACTTACTAATCATTTTGTAATCAATTTATTTACTTTTCTTTTATTGTAATCTTCAGTTATAAGTAATAAACTTAGTTTTAAACAAATTTGTATGAATCATTTCAATTCATATCTGGGTACCTAGGGATTGCGATCTGTGACTCGATAGGCACTAGTCCTACTCGGAGGCACCCAATGTGGATCGCCATAGATCCCTATCCATAGGTATTACAGTACTCTTACATCAATTAAATCAGCTATGCCAAGAATATAATTTTAAAATATCAAAAGAAAAAAGAAAAATAATGGCATTTTGGGGAAACGATCATATAAGATCAAAAATTGTAATAGACAACAAACCTCTGGAACAAGTAACAAATTTTAAATTATTTGGGTTGCAATTTTACTATAAACACAAAAACTAAAAGAGACGTAAATGTGAAACTGTCAAGATTTCAAATGATACATAAAACATTAAAGAACAAAACAAGAAGAGATGCTAGATTGAAGTTTTATAAAACATTGGCAGTCCCTGCATTACTTTATGGAAGTGAAACTTGGGTAATGAACTTCCTTAGAAGAACAAAAGGCTGCACAAGAATGGATCTGTTAAAGAATGAAGATATAAGAACAGAGTTAAATATATATCCATTAAATGGTAAAATCAAAGGATATAGAGAAAAATGGTTTAGACATGCTAGAAAGAATGAATGTAACAAGGTTACCAAAAGCAGCATTTAACTACAAGCCAATAGGTTCAAGGTATGTAGGAAGGCCAGTGAAAAGATGGACAGAACAACTGTGAGGCGGAACAGGCATTTTGCCTAGCCCGTGAAGTGAAGAAGAAGCTAATACTAAACAATGAACAAAAACATTACATTTTCTTGTAGAATGCAGACTTTCACGGTCGGTAATCATAATGTTAAAGATGCCCTCCGCAGTTGAGGGAGAAACGTCTGGAAGAAATACCAGTTATAGACCACGGCCACATAGCCCAGAATCTTTTAACATTATTACATCTTCTTGATTCTTCTTCTTCACTTCACAAGCTAGGCAAATTTCCTGTTCCGCCTCACAGTTGTTCTGTCCATCTTTTCACTGGCCTTCCTACATTCCTTGAACCTCTTGGCTTGTAGTCGAATGCTGCTCTTGGTAATCTTGTTACATTCATTCTTTCCACATGTGTAAACCATTTCTCTCTATATTCTCTGATTTTCTCATCCAATGGATATATATTTAACTCTGTTCTTATATCTTCATTCCTTATCCGATCCAATCTTGCCAAGAATATAATTTCAAAAGGAAAAGAAAAATAATGGCATTTTGGGGAAACGATCATATAAGATCAAAAATCGTAATAGAAACAAACCTCTGGAACAAGTAACAAATTTTAATTATTTGGGTTGTAATTTTACTATAAACACAAAAACTGAAAGAGACATACATATGAAACTGTCGAAATTTCAAATGATATGCGGAACTGTCCATCATCTTGATACAAAGAATTTAATTCAGCGAAATATTGTCATATTGTCAATAACACAAAAATAATATCGAGTTATGTAGGTAGGAACACTAAGAGCTGTAACCGTGATGTAGCACTGAGAATGTGAAGAAACTCGAGTCTGCGGAAGGAGTCAAGATATATGAAGTGAGTCAAAATACAACTCAAAATAAATTAAAACAAAAATAATAATTTATAATTCATTAGTTCAAAGTGAATTGTTATATGGAACTTGGACATTAGACAGGCTACATGCAAATAAATTACTGGCTGTAGAAATGGATTACTGGCATTGAGCAACAAGAAAATCAAGAATGGATAAAATTAAAAACCAAATATATAGATAAAATATGAAAGTAGATAAAATTATTCTTGAAGTAGTTGAAGAATGAAAACTGAAATGATTTCTGCACGTTAAAATAATAGGAGAAGACAGAATTTCGAAAATTATTATTTTTTTTTTTTTTGCGCGACAGTGTGTTTTGTCGCACTTACCAGCAATAGCGAACATTATTGAAAGTTCAACTTCCTATATTTCGGGGTTGCCAACCTAAATAACTATACTCTAATATTACATTTACATCCACGTGCGGGAAGTAAATTAACTGCCCTCTATGTATACTACGTAAAATGTATATACAGAAAATATCCAAAAGGTAGTTATACGAAACAAATCACTGCATTTTAAATGAACTGAACTTTATTTGAAACAATATAAAACAATAAATACGTACTTGCGGTCATGTTATCAATAATTGTCCTCAAGGCCTACTGTTGTTTCAACTAATAAACATTGCCCACGCTGTTAAAGTTAGTCAATTGTTTATAATGAACGCAAATATTTCCAACAAAGATGTTATTATTTTACTATTATTTATTATTCTGAAAACACCATTGTGCAAAAAATAATGTACAACGCACGTTTGTGAAGTGTTTTACAGAATCTCGGAAATACGTTTTTCCTCGATGCTGTAAAAACCACTTCCCAACCTTGCATCGTAATATACTATTTTCAATCAAATTATGAAAGCAGAAGAACAGGAAAGCCACAGAAACAAAGAATGGATGGGAATAGGAGTATGAATATAAAGGAATTCACAGAAGGAAATGCGAAAGATAGGACATTTAGGGGCAAAAAAAAACTACTGTAGTGTAGAAATATCACTAAAAATGAATAAAAAATATTTAAATATAGACAACTTAACATCTGAGGTCATATCGCGTATAGCATCTTTAGGTGTACCAAAATAGACTGAAAAGTTGGGAGACAAGAATCCCTGCGCGCATTTTAAAATTTGACAAACATTAAAATTATTTTTATCAATCACTAGTGCGTTTGATATGAACTACATGTGGTCCCACTTGCTACTGGCCTAAAATCGTCTGGCGCGTACATTAAAGTGGAAGAAACTTCATTTGTCTACGACTGATATACAATATTTTTTCATAAGTAATGCCACGAGTGATTTCCAATTTATCTAGAGAATTTGGAAATAAAGAGTGGCATTTGTTAGGGCTATTTAACGAATAAAATTGAGCTATTTACTCGCAAATCATTATTTAAATACAGTTATTTAAACATATTTATATATTTAATGTAAACGGTGATGTACTGACTTTAGGCGATGTTTGAAAACAAATGAGAAACGTTTGTTATGCTTCATTTGTTCATCACTGCAACCAAATCATATCATTTATTGCCAAAGGACCGCAATATTGTAAGAATACATCCTATTGAAGAAAAAATTAAACACATCAAACTGTTTATAACCAACATTAGAGGTTATTAATTAATTTCTGATGTCCTATGATGTAAATATGCCAATTATATTTTTCTGGAACATATATACCTGGGAAATAATAGTTTAAGAAAGTGCAAACAGTGGTTCCTTTCTTTTTTTTATGGTATAATCAATTGCTATAAATGTTTTTTCTATTATATCCCGCTAGCAGAATCTGGTTACATTCGTGTACTATATATACAATCTGGGAGCCACTTGTGTTGTAGGGTTCTTACATCTTAATAGTCTATATTCCGATTGAGGGTCTTTCCACTTTTTCAGCGGTTGCCCTTTTACCAGCCGGCTGCTGGCCCTTCACATCCACATGTGTCAATCACAGAGGTAGATGATCAACAGCCAGTGTAGGGGTGACATGTGGTTAGCATGTCGAGTCCCCAGCCGTTATAGCTGGTTCCTCAACCTGGAGCCGCTACTTATTGTAGCTACCCAATTGCCTCACGATGCTGGGTGGGCACCGGTCCCATACTGGCCGAAATACCATGAGAAAATTTCTTCCCCCATGGAGACTCGAACCAGCGCAAGTCCCGTAGCTCTGCGCTAAGGCTTCCTACCTTAACCGCTCGGCTACGGCGCGGGACTTAATAGTCTATATACATTGTTATATTCAACGTATATCTTAGAGAGACAGTCACTGCAAAATAATGCTCTGACCTATTCAGAATGTTAAAAAGGAGAAGCTTGATTTTAATGTGATAAAATTAAACTGATAAAATCGATGTGAAAAACGACTGTGATTGATTGTAAATAAAAATTAATTGAAACGCGATTCGTCATTGACTCCCATTTGGGGCATGAGTTAAGTAGTCATATAATACCACCGTTTCTAGTTTACGCTTGTAGAAATAAATTTTAATCACATTGTTTAAAGGGCAGAATGTTTTACCTGTAAGTTGGGCGGGCAGTGGTCGAGTAGTTCCAGCATATGTTTGATGTTCTGGGCATCCTGGATCACGAAGTTGAGTTCCATGTCGAACTCTCCTCCCACCAACTGCAAATAAATATATCATAATATATTAATACGTAACTTCATCAGATATCAAAATTATACTACTTCCTAACCATGTTATATAACAAGATCACCCACAATACTTACTTACTTACTCACTGGCACTATCGAACCCGTAGGTTCATGGCCGCGCGGACATAAGCTCTCCATACATCCCTATCCTGAGCTAATGATTTCCAATCATTCCCTGTATAATCTACTTCCCTCAAATCATAGTTAATGTTGTTCTCCCACCTCATTCTTGGTCTACCAACTGGGCGTTTTCCTTCTGGTTTTCCTACAAGAAGTTTCCATGCACGTCTTTCATTCCCCATACGCGCAACATGTCCTGCCCATCGCAGTCTACGGGACTTAACTGTTCTTATTATATCTGGCTTCCTATAAGACCATGTAGTTCATTGTTATGTAGTATTCTCCATTCACCTGTCTCTTCATCTCTCTTTGGTCCAAAAATTTTCCTAAGAACTTTATTCTCAAATACTCGTAATCTCCTTTCTTCCCTTAAAGTAAGAGTCAGATCACCCACAATAGAACACAAAATATGTATTTTTTTTAAATATATTTTCAGCCAGTACTTGAAATTATTGAAGAATGTTAACAACAACAACAACAACAACAACAATAATAATAATATAATAATAATAATAATAATAATAATAATAATAAACCTTTATTTTAATTGGCAGAGTTAGGGCCTTGTCTATCACTCAACTCGGTTTATTACAGAAAATTACAATAAACATGGGGGCACGCCGTAGCGTAATGGTTAAAGGCACTGCGCTACAAGCCGGAAGGTCGAGGGTTCAAGTCCCGTTGGGGTCAGGATTTTTAAACTGACCCAAACCTTCTGGCGGCACTATGGCCCTGGGGTCGACTCAACCTCTAACTGAAATGAGTACCAGACACTTGTTCTGGGGTAAAGGCGACCGTCACGCAAGGCTGACAACCCGGCTGACAAAAAGTGCTGATTGTCTAGAAAAAGTGGGAGCCTTAACCTCCTACTACCCCAAGGGCCTCCTGAGGTCTGTTGTGGGATCACTTTACTTTACTTTACTTTACTTTACTTTACTTTACTTTACAATAAACATAAATGGTTACATGGTATATCTACAATACAATTATCTACACTCTATCTTGATTTACTATATATTTAACAAATATCCGACTGAGTTTAAAATATATGTACAAGCAATTTTGATGAAGTAGAGGAGAAAATATTCAAGCATGAGAATTCCTATTTGAAACAATAAAACTTTATACAACTTAAATTTTGCAGATGATCAAAATTATTAATTGTACAAGATTATTAAGATTTATAATAAATGACTAGAAAATTAGTAAGAGAATATAATAAATGGGGATTAATTTTCAAAATGGTGAAAAAAAGAAAATATTTATCAATTGGTGAACCAGAACAAAATAAATAACACTAATTACAATTTGTAATAATAAGATGATTAGTGATTGCATTAAAGTATTGAGAAAAATAACAATAAGTAATAGGTTACATTACAGAAATATTTTTTTAATATGGAAATCATAACATAAAGACAAAGACATATCAATCCATCCATAGTAATTCTGCCCGAAGACAGGTCCTTCACTACAATCATAGCATTTCCATGCTATGCTTGCAGCTTTACTAGGGAATTGTAGGTGTGGTAGCTTCCCGTTGCTTTCCACACAGGTGAAGGTTGATGATGGTGATCCATCCATAGTAATTCTGCCCGAAGGCAGGTCCTTCACTACCATCATAGCATTTCCATGCTATGCTTGCAGCTTTACTAGGGAATTGTAGGTGTGGTAGCTTCCCGTTGCTTTCCACACCGATGAAGGTTGATGATGGTGATCCATCCATAGTAATTCTGCCCGAAGGCAGGTCCTTTACTGCAATCATAGTATTTTCATGCTATGCTTGCAGCTTTACTAGGGAATTGTAGGTGTGGTAGCTTCCCGTTGCTTTCCACACAGGTGAAGGTTGATGATGATGATCCATCCATAGTAATTCTGCCCGAAGGCAGGTCCTTTACTGCAATCATAGTATTTTCATGCTATGCTTGCAGCTTTACTAGGGAATTGTAGGTGTGGTAGCTTCCCGTTGCTTTCCACACAGGTGAAGGATGATGGTGATGGTCCATCCATAGTAATTCTGCCCGAAGTCAGGTCCTTTACTGCAATCATAGCATTTTCATGCTATGATTGCAGCTTTACTAGGGAATTGTAGGTGTGGTAGCTTCTCGTTGCTTTCCACATCGGAGAAGGATGATGATGACGATAATGATAATGATGATGATGCCATATGATTTCGGGGACCGTTTGGGCCTTAAAGTTTTCCTGACATTTGTCTTACAGGTGAGGAAAAACCCCAATAAAAACCTCATCCAGAAAATCTGGCCGGACCGTGGATCGAACCCGGGCCCGCTGCGTGACAAGGCAGCATGCTACCTCGAGACCACAGCGGTGGACAAAGACATGTCATACTTTTCTATAAATAATGAGTTTTTTTTAATACAGACAGGTATTGAAAGGCAAAGACCAACGCTTCATTTACACGCGGTATAGCAATATCTTTGTACTGCAGAAAAAAATCTAGCTAACTTCTTGCCTTTCTCTTTTGTCATTCAGTACCTGAATCAGCTTATCAATATCTGCTTTGTTCTTATATTTCTTACAAACTTCATTTAAACTCTCAGCAATGGTTGCATACTTTGACTGATCAACCATTACATTATGGTATATACTACTGTCTCATTTATTTCCTCGTTCGTTAGAAAAGCAAGGAATTCGTGAAGGAAAACCACATAGAGTTAGTAACGAAGGTATGTCATACCAGATTCTGTATTCAAATTTTGTAAAGTATGATGTTTCAACTCAACTTTAATAGTTCAGGAAATATACCACATTTCAACAAGGATCCACGACAATGCACCTGCTTTCTTCTGCTGATGATGAGACCAGTCCAAAAGGCTTACAGTTTCTTAATAGTCTAAGAAATTGAGGAGACGGACCTTAAAGGTGCATAATTGTATAATATTTACATACTCGTATATAATTCTCTGTCCCGCGCCGTAGCCGAGCGGTTAAGGTAGGAAGCCTTGGCGCAGAGCTACGGGACTTGCGCTGGTTCGAGTCTCCATGGGGGAAGAAATTTTCTCATGGTATTTCGGCCAGTATGGGACCGGTGCCCACCCAGCATCGTGAGGCAATTGGCTAGCTACAATAAGTAGCGGCTCCAGGTTGAGGAACCAGCTATAACGGCTGGGGGACTCGACATGCTAACCACATGTCACCCCTACACTGGCTGTTGATCATCTACCTCTGTGATTGACACATGTGGATGTGAAGGGCCAGCAGCCGGCTGGTAAAAGGGCAACCGCTGAAAAGTGGAAAGACCCTCAATCGGTATATAATTCTTCTGTAGGCTACGTGTATTTGTCACTCTACTCCTTCTAAACGACTGTATCGACTTTGATAAAAAAAATTGTGTGTCTGATTGCGTCAGTCGATGGTTTAGATTCACAATTGGACGCTCTAAAACCATTCGATGTAGGAGTTCACCAGAAGTGAAAATTTAAAAATCGTTCTAGCGATCACAATTTTCGATGTTTCACAACGAAATTCGGTATATCGTATTAAAATGGACCAAGATAGGTATTATCAAAAAATGAGCGAAATCTGACAATTAGAAGTGGAGGTTTACAGGAAATCCGAAATTAAAAACTGACTAGGAACTTTTTATTTTTAGTGTTTACTTGTGGCAATGACTCTATAAAATTCAAGCAGTAGTAAGCGGCTTATTTAAAATATATAACGTTCGGACAGGGCAACATCTATCGGTCCGCTAGTTTTATCTTTTTTTTTTTCGTCACGGATTAGGTTTATTTACTAGCCTGTTCCGGCTCCAAATTGCTGTTGTTTCCATCTTATTTGGTCTTTACTTCTTCTTTATCGTGGTGAATAGTTGTATGCTGCTTTTGGTATTCTATTCTCAGTCTCTTCTTCTTCTTCTTCCGAATGCAGTATTGGGTGATGATGCCCGTCCTGCGACTACAAAAACTGATCTTTCCATCGGTTGAAGGGTCTTCCGAGGTCTCTTTTGCCTTTAGGGTTGAGGTGGTAAATCATCTTTGGTAAACGGGAATTTGACATTCTCTGGACGTGTTGGAACCATTTAATCTGATAATTTTGTATATGTTCAACCATTTCCCTACTATTCCACTGCATCCTTATCTCATCACTTTTCATTCTATCCCTTAATGTTACTCCAGTTAGTGATCAGAGGAATCTCATTTGTGAACTATTATTGCGGGATTTATCTTTTGCTCGAGGTGTCCAGCATTCACTTCCGTATAGTAGAGCAGGTTTGGCTATGGCATTATGAAATCTCAATTGGATTTCTTTCCTCATTTGTTTTCCAAAATTTCTCCTAATTATACCATTTAATCTGTTATATTTTTCTAAATTTGTTTCCACGCCTTTTTGATTATGAAACTGTGATATATGATTACCTAAATAATTAAAGTGTGTTACTTGTTCTATTGGTTTATTATTTATTATTATTTTTACTCTCGAAAGTCCCTTTCCAGTGATTGCCATGGATTTGGTTTTATTTTCAGATATTTTCATGTTGTATTTTTCCAGGGTATTCTGCAATTTAAACACTGATCTCTGCAAATCATCTTCATTCTCCGCTAGAAGTACTTGATCATCTGCGAAGATTATTGTTTGTATTTGATTTCCTCTACATATTTTTACTCCTGGGGGGTTTAGTTTTTTCCACTCCTGGACAATTTTATTTAGATATAGAATAAACGGATAGTCCACATGCCTATCTTAAACCTTGGTTAATTTCAAATGTATCAGTTATTTTCCCATGATCTAACTTTACTTTTATAAATGTGGTTTCATATAAACTTTTTATAGCATTTATTAGATTATTGGGGACTTGGTAGCTTTCCAATATTCTCAGTCATCCTTGTTAAATGTTCTTTCCAGTTTGTTCTGTATTTCACTATTGTCGAGTTTAATTCATCTACTTTTATGTTGTCTTATTTTTGTGTTGTGGTTTTTGTCTGTTCTTTCACATCCTGCTAGTTGTATATACTTACTCACCAGCACTATCGAAACCGTAGGTCCATGGCCGCGTACATAAGCTCTCCACACATCCCTACCCTGAGCTAATGCTTTCCAATCATTCCCTGTATAATCTACTTCCCTCAAATCATGGTTAATGTTTTTCTCCCACCTTATTCTTGGTCTACCAACTGGGCGTTTTCCCTCTGGCTTTCCTACAAGAACCTTCCATGCACGTCTTTCATTTCCCATCCGCACATGTCTTGTCCGTCGCAGTTTACGAGACTTAACTGTTCTTATTATATCTGACTTCCTATAAATACCATGTAGTTCATTGTTTCTAAGTCTTCTCCATTCACCTGTCTATTCATCTCTCTTTGGTTCCAAAAATTATATTGTGGCTGGCTATACAATAACAGATCGAAAACGAAATGAAAAAATACTAACTGAATTAAATATATTCAAGCCATTATATAGAACTGCGCAATACAGAGATGAATAGATGTACCACATCAATAGAATGGATAACAATAGAATTCCGAAACAGATTCTTCATTACAAAACACTAGGACGAAGAAATGTTGGAAGACCCAGGTAAAAGATGTACAGACCATTTCTAGCATTAGATTGGAACAGACCAGCAGGTCTAATACTTGATGCTGATGATGAATATTGTTCTTATACGTTTATTTCATTTTTATAATGTACTTAACTAAAGCTATAAGAGTGAAATAATTAGAAAGTCCGAAATTCTTGAGTTTTATTACTCGCTCCGTGAATTTTGTGTCATTAAAAGCAGAATCTGGCCTTAAAATAGCGCAGATTTATGGAAACATCAAATGGTGACTACGTAACTAATTTACTTTAAGCGAAATTGGATAATAAAAGTTAAGGTAAGTTTCGTTCATAACGCTTACCTCTCTCTCTTGTCACTGCGCCTAACAGTTACTGTAAAGATCAAATTTGTCTGCTAAATTTCATTTAACGGTAGCATTTCAGAAATGGTTTTCTACTCTTTCAGTATAAAGAAGGAACGATAAAATGGAACCGTAAAGAGAGCTATCAAAGTACCTTTATAGAAGCCTCTGGAAAAAAAAAAGAAGAAATCACATTCTGTGTTACGAAGTGAAACAACCAAACTAAGGATTGTAACGAGGAAAAGCTTTTTTTCTTTCTATTGGGAAACTTTATCAAACTCAGCATATCTTCTTAGGTTCTGAATTTTAATTAAACGGCTTATACACACTTTGTAACGCTGGCTTATGCTTTCTTCTTAGCCAAGTTGAAGATTTTACAAATTACTATCGATTAAACCCGAAGTTATGGAATCAGTTCCAAGAACATAAAGGAGATTCAACCCACACATTTCAAATACAGACCATGATTACAAGAAGTTACGAAATCAAAAGTCTAACGTATGGAATCACTTCAAATTCTAAACTGAAAACAATACACAATATTACACTGTGTGAATAATAATAATAATAATAATAATAATAATAATAATAATAATTTTCTATTTATTTATATACAGAATTTTAATGTTTACACATTTTTCTGTGCCTCAAGTTTTATTTTTGTTCTCCACTCGTCTCTCTCCATCCAATCCATGTCCTCCAGTCCTCTTTCTCTCATTCCGGTTCTTATTTCCTACATCCACGAGTTTCCAGGTCTTCCTCTCCTCCTTCTTCCAGGTGGACACCATTCCAATGTTTTCCTGGGTAATCTTTCTTCTTGCATTCGTCGTACGTGCCCATACCAATTTAATTGCTTATACCGTATATAATCTACTATTGAATAACCAGTATTCATTTTTTCTCTTATGACAGTATTTCTTATTTTGTCTAATTTTGAACATCTTGCTGCTCTCCACAAGAAATCCATTTCCATCGACATAAGTTTTTGTTCTAAGTTTTTGTTGAATTTCCAAACTTCAGCTCCATATGTGACAGTACTTCTCACTATTGAATTATATATTTGTAACATATTTTTCCTGGTTATATGTCTGTCTCATAAGACTCCATTCATCACTGCTGTTATTGCTCTACCTTCATTTATTCTGTTCTTAATATCACTTTCTTGTTTATCCTCTTTATCTAATTTTACTCCCACATACTCAAATTCTTCACATCCTCTAATATACCCCTTTTCATCTTCTAGTATCAAATATTCGGTTTCGGCTCCACATCCCATATACATTTTTTTTTCTAAATTTATTTTCAAACCCCAGTTTATCGTATTCGTCCAATAATTTTCTGAACATCAACTCCATGTCTTCATATTCTTGAGCAATTATTATCTGGTCATCCGCAAATAACAGTGTATATATTGTAATAATAATAATAATAATAATAATAATAATAATAATAATAATAATAATAATAATAATAAAGTGTAGATCCTGTCAGAAGTAAAATTGTACTGGACAATAAAATTTTGGAGCAGGTGAATAATTTTACATATCTAGGATGCAATATCTCATATGAAGAAGAAAAGGATGTAAATGCAAAAATATCTAAATTTTTAAGAATTTTAGGGTTAATAAATTCTATCTTCAAACCACAGTTAGTCCAAAAGCATTCAAGACTGAAAGTGTATAAACACACTGGCTCTTCCAACTCTTTTGTATGGTAGCGAAGTATGGACGTTGAAACAGAAGGATATACAGAGACTTAGATCTGCTGAAATGAGATATCTTCGGAGGACTGCAGGATACACACTACTAGATCACAAAAAAATGAAGACATCTTAGAAGAATTACACATGGAATCTTTAGAAAACAAAATTTCTGATTATAAGTCAAGATGGATACAACATGTTCATCGAATGGAAGATCACAGAATACCCAAACAAATGTTAAGATATCAACCTGCAGGAAGAAGAAGACCAGGACGTCCACTCAAAAGACTTCTGGATGGTGTTTCTCATGAGGCCGAAACAGGTCAACAAATGGCCTAAATTCGTGAATGTACTATGATGATGATGATAATATTAATAATAATAATAATATTAATAATAATAATAATAATAATAATAATAATAATAATAATAATAATAATAATAATAATAATAATACCTCTATTTTACAGAGTTACAGGTACTGCCAGCAACTTCACTCAGTTTTGAAAACATAATAGTTACTACACGTTGATTTTTTTTTATCTACTAGTTTTGTGTTACTGAATACTTAAGTTTTCTCATATGTTTGGAGTGTTCATTACAGAATAGTGTTGTTTTTATAACAATTTATTTTATTATTATTATTATTATTATTATTATTATCATTTTATCATTAATAAGTATTTTTGCACCGCGCGATCTTACCAATCTTGTATAATTACATTGAGTTTGAAAGTTTTGAGAAACTGTATCGACATTCCTTTGCCCGGGCCCATAGAAGGCAAAAATTAATCCACCTTTCCTTTTATTATTAAACATATAGTACTGAATGCTAAACAGTATTATAATCGTGGAAGCTAGGAAGCTAGAAGGAAAAAGGGGATTAATTTGGCTTGCGAAAGCTTTAGAATATAAATCAATACCAAACATGACTAGTTACGCAATTAGTAAACATAAGTTAACTAAAAAAATGTAACTTTTAATTAGAATAGAATAGAATAGATTTATTTAGCCTGGTGGAGTTAAGGCCATGTGGCCTTCTCTTCCACTCACCAGAACAAGCATATGTTACATATGAATACAAAAAAAATACAATAATAGTCATATTAAACAGGACAAACATATGTTACATATGAATACAAAAAAAAGTTACAATAATAGTCATTGAACAATTAATTATCTGTCATATTGAATAATAATGAAAATAATGTCTAATAATAGAATGAAACTAAATACAATTAAAATTAAATTAATGATACAATGAATAAAAAAAGGAATAACAGCTCGAATCTACTATACATAAAAAGAAAAGAAAAAAATACAAAGAAAGTAATAAACTACAATGAATTAATTAGAGTCATAAGTCAGATAATTTTAAAATACAAATAATATAACAAAAGTTTATCTTCTTGACCATTGAAAGAAAATACATGAATGAAGTAATATAAATCGGTCATCAAAAGAAAAAAGTCAATAACAACAATAATAAACATATATACATGCACACACACAATCCAGTCCAGCCATGGGCTGGCTTGTGGGACTGATTAAACCAAACAGCTCCCTCGAGCTACCGTTGATCTGACCACGACGATTCCAAAGTTTATGATGACACTGATATTCATTTGCACAGCTTATTTGAGGCCTTCGATAACAAGGGGAAGATGCGCAGTCACACGCAGCGCATAAAGAAGGAAGAGGCAGGTACGTAGGAGAGAGGCCGACGAATATAGGAATTTGGCACTGTTCTATAAGACCACTGTACAGGGAAGACACGATGATGTAGTAGTTACGTATTTTTCATGTACCGAAAAGGTGATTTCGGTACAATTTTTTTTACATGGCTACTAATTCCCTCCCTCACTCGGTAATGTTACCTTCTGCCATGCGCCTTAGGATTCACCAAGACGGTTACACTTATCAAAATTGGACTATAGGTCTACCAATCCTTCTCTTACTATCCAGTTCGGGTTTAAAACCATTTTAGGTATTCGCTTAGTTTTCACCCTACAGACATGGCCCCACCATTCAATTTTTCTACATTTATTATCTGCTAATGATATTAAATACAGTACCTGTATTTGCAAAAACTCCAGTCAGACTATGTCACATCTGTTATTTGAATGTCCCGCATTTGATTGTAAAAGACATGAATTTATTTAAAAAGTTAGGTTATTGCCATTATAGATTTCAACTGCCTTTGTCAAATATTTTATGTAAGAAGTGTTGCTATAGAAAGTTGTGTGACTTTATCCATCATATTTTAAGAGACTTTGAGGTAGTTTTTTTTGTTTGTTAATTAATTTATTTATTTGTTCATATTATGTTATTAAGTAACGCAAATGACGACTGGGGGAATTAACTTAGGAGGTATAGTAATAAAAACAGTAGCCTTTGCAGATGACCAAATTTTAATAGCAAAAACAGATGACGAACTATAAAGAATGCTATATAAACTAAATGAAATATCAAAAAAATACATCATGGAAATATCCTCACAAAAATAAAAAACAATGGCCTTCAAGGGCGCTCATCCAGTTCGGACAAAGATAATATTAGAAAATAGACCAATAGAACAAGTAGTAAGATATAACTTCCTAGGTTGCGAAATATCATACACAGCAGAAACAGATATAAATAACAAACTAAATAAGTTTAATTATCTAACAGGAACACTAAAAAGAACTTTGAAAAATAAAGCCAGGAAAGACTCTACAATAAAATTATACAAGACAATGGCAGTGCCTATTATTTATTACTTATGGATCCGAAACATGGACAGTGACAACACAACAATCTGCCAGAATACAAGCTGCTGAAATGAGATTCCTCAGACCAATAACAGGATATCAAAGAACAGACAAAAAACATAACACAGAAATAAGACAACAACTAAAAGCAGAGGAATCAAACACAACAATAGAGAAATGCAGAACAAACTGGAAAGAACACTTGGCAAGGATGACTGAGAATAGAATACCAAAAGCAGCATACAACTATTCACCACGAGGAAGAAGAAGTTTGGGAAGACCAAGGAAAAGATGGAAAGTGCAGCAATTTGGAGCCGGAACAGGCTAGTAAATAAGCCTAAACCGCGAAGAAGAAGAAGAAGAAGAAGAATAAGATGTAACGCTAGAAATTAACCATATTCTAAATTACTGTAAATAATTAATTTATTGTACCTAAAACCCTAAGATACCGGATGGTGAAATAGGGTTCATATTATTGGAGATTCAATAAAAAATCTGTTAATGTCTCTGTACAAGCTCTTTAGTTCTGTATTTGTTCTTATTCGACATGTCATTGTCACAAACTGGTCTATAAATCTTTCTTAAATTTTTCCTTTCCCAGACAGATAATACAGAGTTTCCTCTACCTGAGAGTGTAAAGGCTTCACTTCCATAGGTTACATTGGTTTTATGATTTTATATAATCTCACTTTTACTGTCTTAGATATGTAGCATGACTTCACACTCCTATCAAGAGCTCTTAAGCATCTATTATCAGCAGCTATTTCTTCTCCTTCTTCTTCCTTTCATGTGATAGGCTTAGGGGTCTGTTACGGTCTCAATCCAAAGTTTGAAAGGTCTGCCCAATGATCTCTTGCCTGGTGGTTGGTAATTTATGATTTGACGTGGTATTCTTGTTCTGCTCATTCTTCTTACGTGAGATTTCCAGTTGTTTCTATAATTTTTGTACACATTCAATGATTGATTCTGTTTGTAATTCTTTGAAAATCTCAAAATTCTTCTTATGGTATGTTCTTGAGTAACCTGCAGTACGTCTCATAAATTTCATTTCTGCCGCAGTTAGTCTTTGTTCATCTACACTGCGAATTGTCCAGGCCTCACTGCCGTAACATAATATGGGCCTGGCCAGTGTTTTATAAATTCTAGTTCGTGTGTGCTGCTGTACTATGTTTGGTTTGAAAATATTACTTACAATTCCTGTTACTTTGTTAAATTATATATTTTTTTTACTAAAATCTTTTTCCTCTTCGTATGTAACTTGGTATCCGAGATAGTTAAATGTGTTACTTTGTTGTAATATTTTATTATTAATGATAATTTTACCGCGAACTGAGTATTTTCCTAGGAAAGCCATGGCTTTAGATGTTTCTGTTGAGATTTCCGCTGTATCATAATTGCAGCTGTCCAGAGCCTAAGGTGGCAACCCCACCACTGGACTTGCTCATTTCAGGCGAGTAACCTGTTATCTTACTGAAAAGTCTCAAAGAAAATGTAAAAGGACTGCTCTAAATGATGCTATTTTTCCCCCTTTATATCCATTAATATATTATTATTACCAATACCACAGAATTTCCGATTGAGGGTCTTTCCACTTTTCAGCGGTTGCCCTTTTACCAGCCGGCTGCTGGCCCTTCACATCCACATGTGTAAATCACAGAGGTAGATGATCAACAGCCAGTGTAGGGGTGACATGTGGTTAGCATGTCGAGTCCCACAGCCGTTATAGCTGGTTCCTCAACCTGGAGCCGCTACTTATTGTAGCTACCCAATTCCCTCACGATGCTGGGTGGGCACCGGTCCCATACTGGCCGAAATACCATGAGAAAATTTCTTCCCCCATGGAGACTCGAACCAGCTCAAGTCCCGTAGCTCTGCGCCAAGGCTTCCTACCTTAACCACTCGGCTACGGCGCGGGACTGTCACAGAATTTAATATTTAAAACTTGATACTTGTTCATAACTCGATCCATTTAAAACAATGTTTGTAGTTCTAAAGTAAAGTAAAGTGATCCCACAACAGACCCGGAGGCCCTTGGGGTAGTAGGAGGTTAAGGCTCCCACTTTTTCTAGACAATCGGCACTTTATGTCAGCCTGGTTCTCAGCCCTGCGTGACGGCCGCCTTTACCCCAGAACAAGCATCTGGTACTCATTTCCGTTAGAGGCTGAGTCGACCCCAGGGCCATAGTGCCGCCAGAGGGTTTGGGCCAGTTTAAAAATCCTGACCCCAACGGGACTTGAACCCTCGACCCTCCGGCTTGTAGCTCAGTGCCTTAACCACTATGCAACCATGGAAACAAAATATTATGTAACTGTTGTCTTAGATCGAATTATGTTTCTGCTATCAACTGATTATATCGAACTCCCATGGTAACTTGGGAGTTAAATAACTCATAGTTGTTTATATTCGAGATAAAATACAGAGGATAAATAGTTTATTAGACAAGACAAAAGACTCTACAAGTTGCATGGTAGAGTTAAATAAATAGTCAATGGTGACAAGGTTGAAAAATAAGAGAGACAAACACAGTATGTCCAATGGTGTCACATGGGAAAGTGTGCAGCTGGCACAAACAGAGTTGAAAATCAACAAGATGTGTACACCAACTGCAAACGTTTGTCCTGGTCATTTTGCTAACTACAGAAGTATTCAATAGAGACCCGGCACAAAAATAAACATCAATAATTCACCAACTAATTTAATTATTGGAACGCTATGAATATATACCTTGAGATAATATATATAGAAAAATCCAGAAACCAAGTTCCATGGAGTTTAGGGAGCGTTCGCATTAAAAGTTTTATACTTCCTGTTGATTTATGAAGCGAATTCCATGCTTTAATGGCAAGTCCAATATAGGCCTTGGGATAAAAAGATATAAAATGACCATATAGATAGATAGAAGGGTTGTAGCAGCTCCTCGAGGCCCTGGGCCCAGCCGAAATCAATGGCGGTAATAGTCGTGCGAATACTTAATGTGTCAACCACCATAACAGACTACATAAACACCGTAGAGTAGATTTAATTTCTTTCAATTTATCTACATCTACAATGGCGTATCAGCCCAATGTTTGGTCTTAGCTTCTGCTTTCTTAGGAGTTACTAGACCAAGTTCATTTAGTTATACTTATTCCCCTAAAGATGTCATGAATGGTATGCGGTCAACATAGTGACTCAATGATACATCTAGCAGGTAACTAAGGTATTACTAGGATGAAGGAGGTCGGTAGATTTTGCACAGAAGCCTCTTTATCCAGGCTTAAGGTTCTATTATGAGCCTGAAAATCTTCAGACTCGGGACCCCCGGTTTTAAAGTCCCTCTGGGAGGTCTTGCTCCTTGGATTTTTCCATCCTTAAAAATAATCGACCCCGAACGGGTTTGAATCCGCGACCCTCGGGACTATAACCATAGATAAAAATAAATAGATCATCGGTTGATTAATGTCTTTGATATCGTCCGATTCTTAATAGCCAATATTGTCGGTTCATCCAATCTCCTGGTTGTAGATGTTTCTCCTTCATGTATACACATATTCTCTGACTCCATTAGGTTATAGGTCCTCCTTTGTTATCATTCCAAAACACATTTTCGTAGCCGATCCCCTTCCATTCGCTGGAGATGTCCGTACAATCTTAATTGCTGAGTTTAATATAATCTAAAATAGGTCTTCAATCTTCATTTTCTTCTTATAACTGAGTTCCTATTTTTTTTTCTCTTCTTTCAATTCTTGCTGCCCTTCGTATAAAATCCATTTTCGTTGCCAAAAGATACTTATTTGTTTTTGTTGTTAATGGCCAATGTTCCGCTCCATAAGTAATTATGCTTTTAACAATTGTAATATATAAATAAATAAATATATATATATAATAAGAAAAATAAATGCCTGAACATGATTTGAACCCGTACCTCTGGGTTGGTACCCCAGCATGATATCCATTACACTACCAGGAAAATCCAATTCAAACACATATCTTTCTTATATATATATAGTCCACCGCTGTGGTCTCGAGGTAGCGTGCTGTGTCACGCAGCGGGCCCGGGTTCGATCCCCGGTCGGGGCAGTTTTTCTGGGTGAGGTTTTTATCGGGGTTTTTCCTAACCTGTAAGACAAATGTCAAGAAAACTTTAAGGCCCAAACGGTCCCTGAAATCATATGACCATCATTATCATCATCATCATCTTCCTTCACCGGTGTGGAAAGCAACGGGAAGCTACCACATCTACAAATCCGTAGTAAAGTTGCAAGCATAGCATGAAAATGCTATGACTGCAGTGAAGGACCTACCTTCGGGCAGAATTACTATGGATATATATATATATATATATATATATATATATATATATATCCATAGTAATTTTATTACTTATATTTTTATCCCACAATATTTCATTGAGGCAATCAATTGCAAATTTTCTTTATTATTTTTATTTCTTATTTCCTCTTCATAACTTCCATTTTTATTTATTTTAATTCCTAAATATGTGATTTCATTACAAGATTTTATTGTTTCTCCAGTCAGTTTCAGTTCAGTTTGCCCTCCCAATATAAATAGAAAAGAAACAAGAAGAACCTTCAGTCTATCACGAAACTCATATGTACTTTTTGTTACAATTTAACACGAATAATTTTCTCACTTGAGCAATGGAAATGATCATTATTCCAGATGACCAAAAGTCCGGAGAGAGATACCAACGTATCCTGATTGATTTGCAACCATTATCTCAATTCCTAGCGAGATATCAAAATCAGCGAGAAGGAAAAAAGGATGGGATGGAGTCATGAATCCCAATTAGCTCCTTATCATTTAACGCCAGAACGATGAAACCCATCAACAGTGATGACGGGTTCGAGTGGCACAAGTAAATGGAATCTGGAAACACATACCGCGCCAGTAGAGGCAGCACATGTATCTCACAGTTAATCAATGTCTGTGCGCCGGGGAGAAAGGGGAAAAACCGCTCTTATTAGTATCACACTCCATTTATGGCTCAGTATTAACAATAATCCAATCCAATGTCCACACGAGTAATTCAATACATTACAAATACATACTACAAAATTGCAATCGTTATATGAAATCTATTTTTACAAAAAGTTCAACGCTTATATTCGAACATTTAATAGGGATGTATTACTACTGCGAGGAGATACTAAAGGCCAACACGCAAACACTATTGAGTAACACTAAGAAATTAGGACTGGAAGTAAATATCAGTAAAACTAAATATATGGTCACACGTAGAAATTCAGTATATAATGGAAATGGACAGCTAATGACGGGAAATGGACAGCTAATGAAAAATGAGGGAAATTTTGAGGAAGTGGCGAATTCAAATACGTAGGAACAATAATCACAAATAGGAATGAGATGCACAAAGAAATTAAACATAGGCTCAATTCTGGAAATGCGTGCTATTATGCATTGCAGAGCCTTTTGATGTCCTAACTCCTTTCAAAAAACGTTAAGCTGAAAATATATAAAACTATTATTCTACCAGTTATATTATATGGGTGCGAAACATGGACTCTTACTTTAAGGGAGGAAAGGAGATTACGAGTATTTGAGAATAAAGTTCTTAGGAAAATTTTTGGACCAAAGAGAGATGAACAGACAGGTGAATGGAGAAGACTACATAACAATGAACTATATGGTCTTTATAGGAAGCCAGATATAATAAGAACAGTTAAGTCTCGTAGACTGCGATGAGCAGGAATGTTGCGCGTATGTGGAATGAAAGACGTGCATGGAAGCTTCTTGTAGGAAAGCCAGAGGGAAAACGCCCAATTGGTACACCAAGAATGAGGTGAGAGAACAACATTAACTATGATTTGAGGGAAGTAGATTATACAGGGAATGATTGGAAAGCATTAGCTCAGGATAGGGATGTATGGAGAGCTTATGTCCGCGCGGCCATGAACCTTCGGGTTCGATAGTGCCAGCGAGTAAGTAAGTAAGTAATAGGGATGTATTAGCGCAGACTTGTTGAAACTTGCGCAAGGTGTGAAAAGAGTCCCCCCCCTCCCATGAGCATCAGTTGCACTCCGAATGAAACAATACAAATGACAAGTGTTAGGAATACATAGTTTATTTTACATAGATATTTAATTATTTCATATATTATTTTAATTATTCCATATAAAAACAGTTGGTGAAATATAAAGCATTTAGACATATTATAATTCAGGATAGAATTTTGACTTATGGCAGGAACAAGTGTTTCAAGGCCAACTGTACATTTCTGTATTTAGACTATAGGAATGTTAGTACAGTTAGTTATAGCTGTAGGGTCAGAGGCTTAGTATATAACCCTTGCAAAATATGGGACTCGTGTCTGTTGAAGAATGAGTTGATAGGTAAGTCTGCATACCATTTATCTTAATAAAATGTACCTAGGACAATTAGAAAGGAATCAAGTAGTTTAAATAGTTCCATACTATATTTCTAAGAGTAAGAGTTATTAGATAATTATTAGAATGTAAATTAGGGTATATTCGTAAACCCAGATCTCCCTCTCTCGAAACTCAAGAAAGTTAGAATGTAGGTTTTCTTAATATAAGCTTAGATTAGTTATTTAGGGTTAGAATACTTAGGGTTACTGTAATCATTATACTCTAGAAATAAAATAATTAAATTACGAATCAATTTATTTATGTTCAAAAACACGTATGCCTTTATAACTAATACATCCACATACTAACGCTTGGCTAGAACCTCATGCTACCAAAAATCCAAGTCCCGAAGGTCCTTTAAGCCCTAAGAAAGCCAACAATTCGTAACAACAAGTGAGTAGCAGTGTCTTATCATTTTCAATCTATCCGACGTAGAGTTGAATACAGTAAAAACTCCTTATTCGCGCTTTCATTATGGCAATGGAGAAGTTTGGAATACCAAAATATTTTATACATTTTATTAAAAGAATGTATGATTGTAAAGCAAGTATTAAGGTTGGAAATAGAGCATCCTCAGAATTTGATATAACAAAAGGATTAAGACAAGGATGCGGCATGTCACCAACATTGTTCAATATATATTTAGAAGATGTATTAATGAAATGAAATAAGTCATGTAGGGGAATGGGAATCAACATTAATGGTCATTTACTGCACAATTTATTATTCGCTGATGACCATATTATAATAAGACAAGATAAAGTAGATACAGAATATATAATTAGAAAGTTGGTAGATGCATTCGAGGTAGGTGGACTGAAGATAAATTATATTAAAACAGAATATTTGATAATCGGAGTAAATTCAGAAGACCTACAAATAAATAATACGATAATTAAACGTGTTGAAAAATTTAAATATCTTGGATCTATAATAGATAAATCTGGTACTCGTGAAAAATATATTAACAGAGTAAATTGTGCAAGGAAGGCGATTAGATCCCTGAATGGTCTTTTATGGAATAGAAATTTGAACAGAAAAACAAAAAAAGAGATTATACAGACAATAATAGAAAGTATACTCACATATGGATCAGAAAGCTGGACAATAAATGAAAGGATGCAGAAACTAATCTTGGCGACAGAAATGGATGGATTACGGAGAAGTATGAGAATATCCAGGCTACAACATATTCGATATACATATATCAGACAAGAAATGGATGCACAAGAAACTGTCATAGAACAGGTGAACCATCTCAATTATCTAGATGTGACATTTCATTTAATTATGATAATGATATAACTAATAAAATAGCAAAATTCCAGGTAATATGTGGTACGATAAAACGATCACTAAATAACAAAACAACAAGAGAGACTCAACTGAAATTTTATAAAACGTTGGCAGTACCGGTACTGCTCTATGGTCCAGAAGCCTGAATACATAAAAAACAGGATCTAAGTAGGATAACGGCGGCAGAAATTATTTTTTTTAGATCTGTTAAAGGGTGCACTAAGGAAGACAGAATCAAGAACACATAAATAAGACAGGAACTTGAAATATTTGCAATAACTGATAAAATAGATACATATAGACAAAAATGGAAGCAACACATGGACAGAATGAATGAAGATAGATATCCAAAACAAATAACAAAATACAAACCTAAAGGCACCCGAGATGTAGGCAGACCTAGAAAGAGATGGTCTGAAGTCGGAACGGGCCAACAGACCTAATCCATGAATGCAGATGATGATGATGAAGAAACTGTTATCGATAGGATAACAAAGAGAGCTCTACAGTGGTATGGACATGTGCAAT
This sequence comes from Diploptera punctata, assembly GCA_030220185.1. Lineage (NCBI taxonomy): Eukaryota > Metazoa > Arthropoda > Insecta > Blattodea > Blaberidae > Diploptera > Diploptera punctata. Next base: position 343,354 of record JASPKZ010004960.1, read on the forward strand.
GGATGTCGGAAGACCAGTGGCCTAAACAGGTGTTGGATTGGATGGTACCAGGCAGAAGGAAGAGGGGGAGAAGTAGAAGAGCATGGTATGAGGGAATATGTGATGCCATGATTAAGAGGGGTATGGAAGATGGACAATGGGAAGATAGGAATCTCTGGAAAGCAGGAATCAAAGGCAAACTGCTGTAAAGTGGAAAGCCTGAATTAAGTATTAAGTAAGTATTATTCGCGGGTTAAAAAATTGCGACCCAGTTTCTGTATTCGCGGCTAAAAATTTATTTATTCGCTGATCCAGTCGGATATTAGAAGAATTAGTATCCTTTATTAATACATCAAGAGATAGGCGAAGAGTCTATGCCTCAGACGCCATGGTGAACAGGGAGTGGACCGGAAGCAACCAACCACAAAGGCACGCAATCATAGCCTGGCAACACATGGATATCATCATAAAATGTGCAAAAATACGAAATTTCACCAACCGAGTGACTCGTGTGAATGCAAGATATGTGAACAAAAATGCGAGCGATACCATTCAAAGAATGGAAGATGATCGCATTCCCAAAATTATACTTAAATATAAACCAAAAGGACGCAGGAATGTTGGTAGACAGAAGAAGAGATGGATCCAACTTTTGTATGAGAATCTATGAGACCGGAACAAGCCACATGGGCTTAATCCGTGATTGTTGATGATGATGATGATGATGATGATCATTACAAACAATGCAGAAGATGGACGGGATCGTTGAACAAACTGATAAAAGACAAATCATAAACCTAAAACTTAATGCTCTTTCGCGAGTACCACTTACCTACTTTTTATTATTTATTAATACATCGGCAATGTTTTTTTTACTGCAGGCAGCTTTTAAAAGGAGCGATTGAAACCAAATGGACAAATTAATATCAAAGTAAAACAAACCTTATTGTTACTAAGCCTAAAGTTTGTTGTTAAAAGCCACCGCCGCCGTAATTCACGTGCCGCTATGCCAGTTGATAAATGCCGCGCTCGCCACGATCGGTGTTATTTTGTTTCAACTTATCATTAGTTGCAATATTTTTGATTGATTAACCCGTGTCTCTTCTGGTTTGTTGCAAATTTATAATGTCGAGTAAAAGGAAAGAAAATTAGTTACGAAACGGAAAAAAGTAGTGTTGACGCTTAAAGTAAAAATAGAAAAGTTTGACCGTTTAGGTATTGGCGAGTCGTTTGCATTTATATCACGCTGTTTCAATGTTAATGAATCAACTGTACGATTTATCAAGAAATCCGAAGACAAAATAAGGAATTATACCGCTGAATTCACAGCTAAATATCACCTGAATTGAAAGACCTTATAAAAGAGGCAAAACGAGAAAAGAAAAAACAAGTTCTCTAAGCCCTTGCCTAAGCCAGACAGTAATATTTAATAGAAATTGTTCAAAAACTCTCATTAATTGATTTTATGTTGATAATTTCTATTTTATTTTGTAACCGTGGAACGTATCCCCTATATATATATATATATATATATATATATATATATATAACATACAAATTACATTCCATATTCACGGCAGATTTGCGGAACATATCCCCCCGTGAATAAGGAGCTTTTACTGCGTATACTGAACACACATTAACGGCCCTGTTTAGGGGAATTCCGAAGGAGATTGTTCACAGGAAAATATTTTTGAAAAAAATATAACATATCTGCATATAATCGTTTACAAGTACATTTTTAAACAGTACAGCAGTTATATATATGATATGATAAGAAAAAATAAATGCCTGGACGGGATTCGAACCCGGAACTCTGGGTCGGTACCCAGCTTGTTATCCATTGCACCACCAGGCGAATCCAATTCAAACACTTATTTTTCCTATAGATATATTATATTCTCCATATATATTATATTCTCCATATATGTATAGGAAAAATAAGTGTTTCAATTGGATTCGCCTGGTGGTGTAATTGATAACACGCTAGGGTACCGACCCAGAGTTCCGGGTTCGAATCCCGTCCAGGCATTATTTTTCTTATCATGGCATATTAAGCTTGCATTGCTCAGTGCCAAAAATTTAAAACACACACACACACACACATATCACATATATATATATATATATATATATATATATATATATATATATCAAATATACAACCGTTGTCGTCTCGAGGTAGCGTACTACCTTGACACGCAGAGGGACAAGTTTCGTGGGTGAGGTTTTTCCTTACCTGTAAGATAAATATATATTATATTCTCCATATATGTATAGGAAAAATAAGTGTTTCAATTGGATTTGCCTGGTGGTGTAATTGATAACACGCTGGGGTACCGACCCAGAGTTCCGGGTTCGAATCCCGTCCAGGCATTATTTTTCTTATCATGGCATATTAAGCTTGCATTGCTCAGTGCCAAAAATTTAAAACAACACACACACACACACACACACATATATATATATATATATATATACACATATATATATATATATATATATATATATATATAGGCCTATATATCAAATATACAACCGTTGTCGTCTCGAGGTAGCGTACTACCTTGACACGCAGAGGGACAAGTTTTGTGGGTGAGGTTTTTCCTTACTTGTAAGATAAATGTCAACAATCTTTAAGGCCCAAACGGTCCCCAAACACCATCTGGCGATCATTATCATCAATATCATATTCGCCATATTAGTTTAAGTTTAGTTTAAGGCCTCTCCTGGAGCATCATTGCCATCATCATCGACTTTCATATCAGCACCGTAACCCCGCCTTCCAGGCGCACCAACCTGAGAAATGGGTTACAAGTACGCCATGCCAGGAGAGATAACTACAAATGTCGAAATGACAACTTGGGACATAAAAAACTTATAGTATATAAAAACACTGATGTAGATCTTTTAAAATATTATCAAAAAAAGCTCAGTGAATGGCAGATCCTCATTTCCATTGATACTGAATTTTGGATGTGAGACTTGCAACAGAGTGATTGAAGACGAAGCGTCATCAAGGCCTGTCACGCCATAGAGGTTTGTTTATAGAAACGTTATTGTAATAAAAGCGAGTATAAATAACAACATTTTTAAAATATCACTGAACCAAAGTACAATTTTTAAATGTAACTGGGATTATAAAAACATGTCTACATGGCTTGTCCTATATAATGTGAATTTAAATGAAAACATCAAAATTGTGTTATTATATCCCTTTGCATTTTTATTATGGAAGCCTGGGTACACATTTCAACTTTTCATTTGCAAATGTATTAGTGTCAAAGCACACACTCAAATTATACAGATGCAAATGACAAAATTTATAATAACGAAACAAATGAATATAAACAACAAAAAGCGATGAATGCAATCGTTTGATCTCAGCAAATGCCAGTATTGGACATTGGGTTGGTTTGTAATTCATTGTTTGGTAAATTTTGCAAAAGCGTTGTATTTATTCCTCTCATCCTCATCGCCAACCCAACTTATATGGCAGTGAGGTTCCATCTCACCACCACATGGAGTTTTTAAACAGGTGAAGAATATTTCAATTCAATCAAATCATTATGAAGAAAACTTCTTCTTCTTCTATGGCGCTACAGCCCGATGTCAGGTCTTGGCCTCCTGTATTAAGCTCCTCTAAATCTGCCTATCCAGTGTCTTGCTTTTCCAATTCCTCACTCCTTGAATCTTCTTTACATCCTCGCCCATAACATCAATTCATCTGTTCTTCGGCCTTTCCACTCTTCTCCTGCCCCCTAAAGTTGTATTGGAGCATTTTCTTTGCGATATGTCATTCCCCAAGCGATGAACATGCCCTGCCCACTCAAGTATTTTGAGTTTAACCATCATGGAAATACATGGTTTCTTTTACAGCTCAAATAGTTCCCTGTTATATCTACTTCTCCATACGCCACCTTCCTCAATCGGTCCGTAAATCCGCCTTAAGGGGAGATTAAAAGCCCAATCCCGGCAAAGTTAAAATGACTATTTAACTCATGCCCCAAATGGGAGTCAATGACCAATCACATTTCAATGATTTCTATTTTACAACCAATCAGAGTCGTGTTTCACCAAATATTTATCAGTGTTATAATTACCATATTAAAGAAAGCTCCTCCTTACAATATTGCGTTCCTTTGGCAATAAATAGTATGATCTGGTTGCAGTGATAAACAAAAGAAGCAGTAGAAGCGTACCTATCGTTTCTCATTTGTTTTCAAACATCGCCGTTTACATTAAATATATAAATATTTTAAAATAACTATAGTTAAATAATGATTTGTGAGTAAACAGCTTAATTTTATTCGTTAAATAGTCCTAACAAATGCCACTCTTGATTTCCAAATTCTCTAGATAAATTCACTCCTCACTTCGTGAGTCGTGAATTTATCGATAATTTGGAAATCACTCGTGGCATTACTTATGAAAAACTTTGAGATCCATTTTCTCAGAAACTATTTTAGGTATAAAAATGTGAATTGTTTCACTGTTCAGATATATGTTTAATAAGTTTACTGAAGCACATTTGAGTTACATTTCTTCTTACTATTGGAAATATATATTTTATAAACTTCAATTTCTTTTTAATTTTTGCAAGTTTTCATTTTTTTAATTAACCAATAATTGAGGGGTCTAGTAAGAGAGGGAGCTATGCCACTTTGAGAATAAATGGAAATAAATTGGGTTTTATAAAGCATTATATTACGAAATTGTTTGTACAGTAAAGGGGTAACTTTTTCTTCTTTAACTTACTGTTATGTAAACTATGCAAAGGAAAAATATAAATTTTAATATAAATAGCACTAATTATTTCCATTTCTTCTCAAAGTGGCATAGCTTCCTCTCTCACTAGACCCCTCACTTGTAAGAGCATCAAAATGGTTCTATATCTATAGATGTAAGTACTATACTTGCTCAAAAATTTTCATACATTTACCTCTTACAGTTTCAGAGAAAACGGGTCTTTTATATGAAAATTTTAGTTTATCGAAACAACCAGTTTAAGTAAAACATTCGTTGTGTCAAATTGCAGCCTTACTTTAAAAAAAATATTTAAAATATTTAAAATGAGCATATATCAATAATATTTATATCAATTTGTGCAGAATATTTCAAACTATTTAAAAGTTCTTTTTCACGCATATTTAAACAATTATAACATATAAAATGCAAATTGTAAATATGGAGAAGATATTCAAACAGTCAAACATATTCCGTTTAATTGTCCAATGTTGTGGTTTGAACGTTATAAACTTGAAACATATTTGGATTTTAATGAAAAAAAATTATTCCAGTCTTCTTTGTCATTTCTTAACGACAAAAAAATGTTATAATTGCTTCTTCTCTTTTGTAAATAGTGTTTATTCGCAACTGTAATTTAATTTTATTGTGAAAATCAAATAAAATTATAAGTTTTATTTTTATATAATTAATAATTTTATTGTGTTCATCTTTGTTAAAATATTGTTATATAATTGTCTTTTGTTCTACTGTTTTATGTTAATTTACTTGTTCATGTTACATAATTACAACCCTTATATACCGTAAGGTAAAAAAGGATTTTAATGTTTGGATACAATAAATAAAAACAAATTTGAGAATTTTTTACTGAAATCACCTTTTAATCTCCCCTCAATATTTTTCTTTCGAAGGCGTTTATTACATTTTCTTGAGATGCATTAAGAGTCCAGCTCTCACAACTATAATACAATACTGGTAGCAGGGAGAAATAGGTTTTGTTTGCTGTATTTATTCTTATTTTAATTTTATGGCATTCATCTACATTTTTAAGAATCACGGATCACAGGCAGACAAATTCTTCAACTTCTATTTTATATTTTTAGAGTGTGTTTCGCGATTTCGAGATTGTATCATCATTTTTGTTTTATGTGTGTTCAATTCCAGACCAATTGTTGTTGTTACATATTTAATTTATTTATTGGTTTCTTTAGCTGATGATAATGTTCTCGAAATTATTACTAAATAATCTGCATATGCCATAACTACAGTTCCTAAATATGCTATAACTAACGTATATGCAGAACACTAACTAACTCACTGGCACTATCGAACCCGTAGGTTCATGGCCGCGCGGACATAACTTTTCCATACATCCCTATCCTAGCCAATGCTTTCCACCCTGTATAGACTACTTCCCTCAAATCATAGTTAATTTTATTCTCCCATCTCATTCTTGGTCTACCAACTGGGCGTTTTCCCTCTGGTTTTCCTACAAGAAGCTTCCATGCACGTCTTTCATTCCCCATACGTGCTACATGCCCTGCCCATCGCAGTCTACGTGACTTAACTGTTCTCATTATATCTGGCTTCCTATAAAGACCATGTAGTTCTTTGTTATGCAGTCTTCTCCATTCACCTGTCTGTTCATCTCTCTTTGGTCCAAAGATTGTCTGTCCATGTGAACCCCCTGGGGGTCCGTTTACGGGCCCCAGCTGTGCTCACAACAGCAACAGGGCGCGTCCCCGGGCGGCGGATAGGGGAACGGTCGGTGGTTTGCTTGCATTCCTCCCGGCTAGGTCCGGACCGGACCCGCGGGCCATTTGTGGGGTCGTCAGGACTCGAGCGACCTGACGTACTATTTAGCTCGTGCTGCGCCCACTCCAGCAGCAAAACGCGTCCCCTCGGTGGCGTAGTGGGGAAAAGGTCGGTGGATCTGCTAGTCAGTCCTCCCTTCCAAGTCCGATGGACTCGCGGACCATGAGTGGGGTCAGCAGGAGAATTTTATTGGTTATAGGAGCCTGCTGCCAAGCCTGAACGACCCCGGCCCACAGCGGGGGCCTGTGCCACCGTTGGTGGGGTGGTGGGAGACTAGGGGTTCGTGGCCCTATCTCCTGGTTCATTGAACCTGAGACCATCTGTGGGGGCACCATGGGAGATGAGCACCCTGGATGCCTACATTGCTCAGTGGGCTGCCTCACAGCAGCTACACGACTAGGCCTAGTCTTGCGAACGGGCTGGATGGGACAATACCGGGCGTAATGCTGGGAATTACCACCAGGTCAATAAGCTCGGGAAAGGAGGAAGCGCGGTCTTTTGTCGTCGGGGACTTAGCGCCGACTCTGGAACCGAGTGACCCAAGGACAATCTGTGAGGTCGTCAGGAGTTGAGCGACCTGACGTACTAAAAGCTCAGGCTGGACCCACTTCAGCAACCAAACACGTCCCCAGCTGGTGCACTGGGGGAAAGATCGGTGGATCTGCTAGACAGTCCTCCCGGTTAAGTCCAAGGGACTCGTGAACCATTAGTGGGGTCGGCAAGAGTTGAGCGCCTTGTCGTACTAATTGCTCATCTGTTGGAGCTTGCGAGCTCCGTGCTGGACCACAACAGCTGCAGAAGGCGTCCCTGGGGGCACACCAGGGCTCGGCTCGGACCAGTCCAGCGGGGAGCTACTGTACTGGTTCCTGGCTTGGCCTACGGGCCCGTCGACAAACTGTGGGGTCGCCAGGAGATGAGCACCTGGACGTACTAAAAGTCTCACACTGTTGGGCTTGTAGCCCTAGCCGGTCTCACAACGGCTGCAGGACACGTCCCTGGAGGCAGAACAGGGGAATGGTCGGTGGATCTGCGACAGCAGTCCTCCCGGCTAGGCTCATGGAGCCCGTGGACCAACTGTGGGGTCATCAGGATTGAGTGACCTGATGTACTATGTAGCTCATCAATTGCCCAGAAGTGCAAAACTCCAACACTCTCTCCCTGGAGTGTTGGTTTTATAGGACCGAGACCTTGAACGTGGACGCGAGATTTAGATTAGGGAGGACTAGAACTAGGACTTGGGAGTATGGTCATGACGACCGAGGTATCCCAAGGGGTGGTGGCAGGGCCTAGATGTCCATGTGAACCCTTAGTGGGGTGGCAAGAGTTGAGCGCCTTGTCGTACTATTTGCTCATCTGTTGGAGCTTGCGAGCTCCGTGCTGTCCCACAACAGCAGCAGAAGGCGTCCCTGGCGGCAGACCAGGGCTCGGCTCGGACCAGTGCAGAGGGGAGCAAGTGTACTGGTTCCTGGTTCAGCCTACGGGCTCGTCGCCAAACTGTGGGGTCGCCAGGAGATGAGCACCTGGATGTACTAAAAGTCTCACACTGTTGGGTTTGTAGCCCTAGCCGGTCTCACAACGGCTGCAGGACACGTCCCTGGAGGCAGAACAGGGGAATGGTCGGTGGATCTGCGACAGCAGTCCTCCCGGCTAGGCTCATGGAGCCCGTGGACCAACTGTGGGGTCGTCAGGAATGAGCGACCTGGCGACTACGAAGCTCAGCAATTCCCAGAAGTTGCAACTCCAACACCCTCTCCCTAGGGGTGTTGGTTTTAGGACCGTGAACTTGAACGTGGACGTGAACATAGGATAGGGAGGACAAGAACTCTAGGACTTGGGAGTATGGTTATAATGACCGAGGTGTCCCAAGGGGTGGGGGAAGGGCCTAGATGTCCATGTTTCGGATCCATAAGTAATAATAGGCACTGCCTTTGTTTTGTGCAAATTTAAAAGTGTCTCCATTCTATTTCCCTTGAGACTTTATTTATTCACTTATTTATTTAGTAGGTTTCACAATGTTTGGAGTTCTGATTCATGTAGTAACAATATACAGTTAGGAATTTGGACCTGGAAACATCCAGAACAAAAATGTAGCTTTAGGCTGAGAAAGTCAGGTTTTCACATTCCAAGCTACAGTCAGAACAGTACCATTAGGGATAGAACTTGCTATGCTTAGAGAGGGTGACAGATGATGAAAGTGGGTTGAACACCAGGCCTCAGAATAGATTTTATAGTTAAGGGCTTCAGATGGAGACATAAATAGTGGTCAGGGGATGAACTGACGGTCTGTTGAAGCGTAGAGCTGCTGGAGGTAAGTCTGCAACATGTTATTGTTAATAGGATTTTGGGTTTTTTTTAATAAACCCAATATGGGTTTCAATACTAGATCTTATAGCTTGTGGATAGGAACCAATTGAAGTAGAAATAAAAGTAAAGTTACGAAAATGATACGAGTAAGTCAGGTCATGTGGCATAGTTTCAACCTACTACAGCAAAGTTCTCTCTTTCTCTACCGAAGATTAGGTAATGAAATAAGTTAAGCTAGTTTAATTAACTGTAATTAAATATAAATTTGTTACTTATAGTTTTAAATATAGAATATTACAGTTGTTTAATTATTCATTTAATCATCTGAACTAACCTCAAATAATAAAGTCTTACCGCTCGGCTAGCCCCAAATCCGTAGGTAAATGACACGCTATCTTACCGTCGCAAGTAATCCATGTTCCAAAGGTCCTTTAAGCCCAAAGAAAGCCCTTCAAAGCGTAACATCATGCGTCCAATTAACGTACTGTCATTCTCCTCCACATGTCATTCCAATCTCAATCGTCCAATCCTTCTTCCCTCATGCTGCTCAAAACACCATCAATCCACGATATTTTTACCGTTTTCTTCTTATTATTATCCTAATTCTACAAGTCTTACTCCACAATATATTAATTCCAGGATGAAAATTCATGAGGGAAGTATCCCAAAATAATCTAATATTATTTGTATGTAAAAGGGGAAAAATATTTTCATTCTAGAAATCACGTGTTCATATTAGCAATTCAAATCAATTTTATTTCGTGGGCAACAAGTCAATTGCTGAAAGGGGGCAATAAATTGTCTGAAGGGATTGTTTATTAACGTGAAAATCCGAAACTAGCAATTCAACTCATTGATTGGTCGGTTTGAATGTGTCGTATCTATCAAGTTAGTAACTTAATCCACTTTATCTGGCTTGCCGCGTTACCCAGGTGCATTGTATTGCTGGTCAGATACACATCTCACTTGCACAATAGGCCAGTGTTTGCTCTCTGACAAGACATGGCTACACAATACATTTTTTTTAAAAATTCATAATTAACTGTATCGACTAAAAATCAAGATGACCAGATTTTAATAGCAAAAACAGAGGACGAACTACAAAGAATGTTATATAGACTAAATGAAATATCAAAAAATACAACATGGAAATATCCTCACAAAAATAAAAAAAAACAATGGCCTTCAAGGGCGCTCATCCAGTTCAGACAAAGATAATATTAGAAAATAAACCAATAGAACAAGTGGTAAGTTATAACTTCCTAGGTTGCGAAATATCATACACAGCGGAAACAGATATAAATAACAAACTAAATAAGTTTAATTATCTAACAGGAACACTAAAAAGAACTTTGCGAAATAAAGCCAGGAAAGACTCTATAATGAAATTATACAAGACAATGGCAGTGCCTATTATTACTTATGTATCCGAAACATGGACAATGACAACACAACAATCTGCCAGAATACAAGCTGCTGAAATGAGATTCCTCAGACCAATAGCAGGATATCAAAGAAAAGACAAAAAACATAACACAGAAATAAGACAGCAACTAAAAGTAGAGGAATTAAACACAACAATAGAAAAATACGGAACAAACTGGAAAGAACACTTGGCAAGGATGACTGAGAATAGAATACCAAAAGCAGCATACAGCTATTCACCACGAGGAAGAAGAAGTTTGGGAAGACCAAAGAAAGATGGAAAAAGCAGCAATTTGGAGCCGGAACAGGCTAGTAAATGAGCCTAAACCGTGAAGAAGAAGACTAAAAATCAACTAAAATAATAGAATTTGCAGAAATGAGTTTCCTGAGACACATAGCCGGATATTCTGTACAAACTAAAAAATAAAGCGATATTACATATGAGCATAAAATATTCAACTTAACAGACAGAATGAAAGAATACAAACAAAATTGGTTCGACCACATTCAAAGAATGGATGGAGAATGTAAACAAAACAGTTACCTTATATACAAATAAATAATAGTTTAAAACAAACTAAAACAACACGCTTTATTAGAAAACCGAACTAAAAAATGAAAAATAATTTTAATTTCCAACACGCTTGGGATAAAATTGAAGTGCTCAACAAAATAATCATATCCAACACATTTAGAATAAAACTACAGTTATCTAAAAAAAAATAATTTTACCATCAAAAGCGTGGGGTGCTCTATATCAATTAATATATTTGATAATAAACAGATATTGGTAAAAGTAAAGTCTCTAAGAAGAAAACATAAAAACCAAAAAAGCACCCCACGCTTTTGATGGTAATTTTTTTTTGTAGATAACTCTAGTTTTATTCTAGATATGTTGGAGATGATTTTTTTTGTTGACCACTTTAATTTTATCCCAAGCGTGTTGGAAATTAAAATTATTTTTCATTTTTTAGTTCGGTTTTCTAATAAAGCGTGTTGTTTTAGTTTTTTAAAACTATTATTTATTTTCTTATTTTTTAGTTTGGTTTTCTAATAAAGCGTGTTTTTCTGTAGTTTTTTAAAACTATTATTTTTTAATTTTTAGTTTAATTGATTGTCATAAACCGGAATTCCATGAAAATTGAATTGCTTAATACTCTTCTAAAAAAAATCGTCCAGGCTCGGATTTGAACCAGTGACCTATGGATTACTGATATTATATATCACTACAGTTCACCGCTCTACCAACTGAGCTCTTACAACGATTGATTAAAAAATCAATTAGTCCACAACCTATTATACCGGTTTTTATATATTTTTTTTTAATTTCTGATGATTCTGGCCAGGATTTTAGAAAAAAAAATGAAATTATTGTATTGTCATGGGTCCTTAAAAAGTATACAAAGCTTCAAGTCGATCCAAAGTTTTTAAGTGGGTGAAAATCGTGTTCAAAGATTCCGTTACATTACATACAGGTCCGTTACATAGACAGATACAGGTCAAGCTAATATAAAGCGTGTAAAAAGAGTTCTGTGAGTCTTTTACGGATTCAAAAAATTACTTGACCGATTTGAATGGGACTTTTCACCATCATTTAGAGAATTTTTATGGAACAATTAATTTATAAAGGCCCTAACATATTACCGAAGGCCTACGTACTATAGGGCCGGAGCTAAAAAAAAAGTGCATCCGTGTGCTTTAAAAAGTAGCCTTTTTGGACGTTTAAATAGCTTATGCTGCCTATACCATAACAAATACACCAAAATAATGTAAACAGAATTGAATACCTAAAAAATATCTATAAAAAAGTCCGCGATAACATGTCTATATTTTACGGATAACTCACAATAACCATTTTTGTCTTTCAGCTCACTGATGCCAAGAATTATATTCTCTGGTAAATCCGGGTAATCAGCACGGGATATCTAAAAATAAGCATCATCAACAATCACGGAATAACCGATGTGGCGTGTTTTTATATAAATTTATAATTATTTTTCTTTTTTACTCATTCAACTAAACAAAAAACATTTAATTTATTTAGGCATAGCATAGCGCTGGGTATTTAGCTAGTAGCATTATATAATTTAGCATACGATTATGTTTAATTCTATACTGAATGAAAACTGGGTTCTCCAAACGCCTTTGATTGGATGAAAAACTTTATTTTGAAAATTCCAAACTTCTAGCACAGAAAATTAAATGTAGAAAATATCATACATAAAAAATCCATTTTGTCACTTGAAAAACCTCCTGTCTTCAATGAATTTTACATGCAAGGTACTCGACAAAGACAATTCTTGCTTCGTATTAGAAATAGAAACAGAGGATGTAGAAAAAAAACCAGAACATGTCATAAAAGTATGTGTAGACCTCGCAGTTTCCATATTCAATTTAATTATTCCTTTTACATTTTAATTTACAGAACTCGCGTCTCCACATCTGAGACACAGGAAACGTGTCCGCTTTGTGGGGATATTCAATTATTCAGTAATCTCTCTAAAAAAAAGTACTGCCAACATCTCTAAAATAAATAACCACTTTCCATTTATTCACCCGCACTTGCTAAATTTTATTCTTCCCTTTAATTTGACAACATACATGACATTAAATTTTACAGTGAGTTTCAGTTTAAAATTTTTACATTACAAAATTAAGAGAGTTAGCAGAGATAATCAGTTATATTATATGGATGTGAAACATGGAGTTTTACTTTAAGGGAGAAAAGACGAGAATGAGTATTTGAGAATAAAGTTCTTAGGAAAATTTTTGGGCAAAAAAAAATGAACAGACGGGTGAATGGAGAAAACTACATAATAGTGAGCTACATGATATATATAGGAAGCCAGATATAATAATAGTCAAGTCTCGTAGATTGTGGTGAGCAGGACATGTGGCACATATGGGGGATGAAAGAGGTGCATGATAGCTTCTTGTAAGAAAACCCGAGGGAAACCGCCCAGTTAGTAGACCAAGAATGAGGTGGGAGAATAACATTATCCATGATTTGAGGGAAGTATATTATGCACGGGATAACTGGAAAACATTAGTGATAGGGATGTATTCAGAGCTTGTGTAAGCGCGGCCATGAGCCTACGGGTTCGATAGAGCCAGTGAGTTAGTTAGTTAGACGAGAATCATGTTGACAAGGGAGTTACCAAAAACTACAATAGATGATCCAAAATCGGCCAATCCTCTACTAATTTACTTAAGATATATTTTTAACAAACTGATCATTAGCGAGGCAATTCAAATCTGGGTATAAAATAGTCGACATATTTTGCACAGAGGCCTCTTATTTCAGGTATCAGGTTCTTTAGTTTACTTTGTCCAGTCCTCTTATAACGTCCCACGCCGTAGCCGACTGGTTAAGGCAAGATGCCTTGGTGCAGAACTACGGGGCTTGCGTTGGTTCAGGTCTCATGGCTTTTCGGCCAGTATTGGACCGGCGCCCACCCAACATCGTGAGGCATTTGGATAGCTACATTATGCAGAGGCTCCAGGTAGAGAAAACCAGCTATAACGGCTGGGAGACTCGACATGCTGACCATATGTCACCCCTATATTGGCTGGACGATCGTATATCTCTGTGACTAACACTTGCGGATGTGATGCCAGCAGCCGGCTGGTAAGCCAAGGGTCTTCTAGGCCTGTCGCGACATAGAGTTTATAATCTACAGGGTAAGTGTCAATCATTGCATACCGAAATCTAGCTGTATATTTCCTCCAGAGAAGCGGTCTGATGTACCAAGGCCTTTTCCAAAAAAAAAAAATATCTGTCGTTTTTAACTGCAAGGCATTAAAATCCAGAGCCAAAACTCTCATTTAAATTATAGGAAACTAATACAATTTGTGAATTGGCAGTCTGGATAATCCTCAGTAACTGCCGTCCGCGCCACAAAAAGTAGAGTTGAAATAGAATTAATTGGTTTATTGGTTGTTTTGGCCGCTATAACAAAAAGAGCTCAAATTCCTTTTTCTTCTTGATTGCCGGCGGCGATAGCAGCCCCGTTCCACATCACTCCACTCCGCTCTACTCATCATCATCATCATTATCAACCAGGGATTAAGCCTATTGGCTCGTTTCCGGTTTCATGAAAGCTAGAATTGTTAAAATTGTTCAGATCATCTTCTGTGTGGGCGACCAACATTTCTCCTTCCGTGCGGTTTATATTTAACAATAACTTTGGAAATCTTCCTTCTGGCATTCTATCAATATGTTCTTTCCAGTCGTTATTATATTTAATTATTCGTCTATGAGTTTGAAAATATTTAGTTCCTATCTTATAATTTAATTTCTTTTCTTATCCAGCAGAGTATACCCCATGGAGGGAATTCATTTCCTAAGCTTAGTGGGTTCTATGAATTCGTTTCGAACATCTCCGCAAACCCTCTTTTTTAATCCTTCTAATGCATATAACTATTTCTTATAGAGAATTCTCAAATAATTACATTCTCAATGAATAGCTATTGAAGTTGTGGAGATCAACAAAATAAAAAAAAAAATACTATTGATACTATAGCGGTCCCAATTATTATTTTTTAAAAACTCGACATACAGCAATCGACTAACAAAAGGCAGAGTACGTTAACCAGAAAAATTGGATCATTTGGAATTTCCATTCCAACATTTAATAATTATATTTTAAATATTTTGTAATTAGTATAGTGTATATATATAATCTATATTGTCAAATATGTATTTGTAATTTGGCCTTATAAATATCAATAAAACTAAATATATGGTCACACGTAGAAATACATTATATAATAGAAATGGACAGCTAATGACAAATGAGGGAAATTTTGAGGAAGTGGCTGAATTCAAATACCTAGGAACAATAATCACAAATAGGAATGAGATGCACAAAGAAATTAAACATAGGCTCAATTCTGGAAATGCGTGCTATTATGCATTGCAGAGACTTTTGATGTCGAAACTCCTTTCAAAAAACATTAAGCTGAAAATATATAAAACTATTATTCTACCAGTTATATTATATGGGTGCGAAACATGGACTCTTACTTTAAGGGAGGAAAGGAGATTACGGGTATTTGAGAATAAAGTACTTAGGAAAATTTTTGGACCAAAGAGAGATGAACAGACAGGTGAATGGAGAAGACTACTAACAATGAACTACATGGTCTTTATAGGAAGCAGATATAATAAGAACAGTTAAGTCTCGTAGACTGCGATGGGCAGGACATGTTGCACGTATGGGGAATGAAAGACTAGCATGGAAGCTTCTTGTAGGAAGGCCAGAGGGAAAACGCCCAGTTGGTAGTCCAAGAATGAAGTGGGAGAATAACATTAACTATGATTTGAAGGAAGTAGATTATACAGGGAATGATTGGAAAGCATCAGCTCAGGATAGGCATGTATGGAGAGCTTATGTCCGGGCGGCCATGAACCTACGGGTTCGATAGTGCCAGTGAGTAAGTAAGTAAGTAAGTAAGTAAGTAAGTAAGTAAGTAAGTAAGTAAGTAAGTAAGTAAGTAAGTAAGTAAGTAAGTAAGTAAGTAAGTAAGTAAGTAATTTGGCCTTATGGCCTTAACTCTGCCAGAATAAATATAACATTATTATTATTGTTATTATTATTATTATTATTAATGGGTACTAACCTGATGTGAACATTTAAAAATCGCTCTAGTGGCCTAAATTTTTCGAAACAAAACTAGGTAGGCCTATATGCCATTAAAATAACACGATATAGGTATTCTCTTTAAAAAAGCTAAATCCGACCATTAGAAATGGGAGTTTACCTGAAAGTTAAAATTTGAAAATCGCTCTAGCGGCCGCCATGCTTAAAACAAACTAGATACATAAAACGTAATTAACAAAAGAAAGAAATATGATGTAATAAGATGTAAATTCTACTTTCTGTGGAATTCGCTCAGTATGCGCAGTTCCTGCGTAGCGGAATTTTATATTATTGTAAGCAGAATACCAGAATGGTTACCAGGGTTACTCAGAATTATTACTTTGTTTACTATAGAGGCCCTCGTGGTTTTTAACAGCAATAGTAAGCATATGTACTTACTCCAGGTATTCACCTTTGATGAGTTGGGCTGATTCAGAGAGTAAACTTACTTACTTACTCACTGACACTATCGTACCCGTAGGTTCATGGCCGCGCGAACATAAGCTCTCCATACATCCCTATCCTCAGCTAATGCTTTCCAATCATTCCCTGTATAATCTACTTCTCTCAAATCATAGTTAATGTTATTCTCCCACCTCATTCTTGGTCTACCAACTGGGCGTTTTCCCTCTGGCTTTCCTACAAGAAGCTTCCATGCAAGTCTTTCATTCCCCATACGTGCAACATGTCCTGCCCATCGCAGTCTACGAGACTTAACTGTTCTTATTATATGTGGCTTCCTATAAAGACCATGTAGTTCATTGTTATGTAGTCTTCTCCACTCACCTGTTTGTTCATCTCTTTTTGGTCCAAAAATTGCCCTAAGTACTTTATTCTCAAATACTTGTAATCTCCTTTCCTCCCTTAAAGTAAGAGTCCATGTTTCGCACCCATATAATATAACTGGTAGAATAATAGTTTTATATATTTTCAGTTTAACGTTTTTTGAAAGGAGATGGGACATCAAGAGTCTCTGAAAATCATAATAGCACGCATTTCCAGAATTGAGCCTATGTTTAATTTCTTTGTGCATCTCATTCCTATTTGTGATTCTGTTTCTAGGTATTTGAATTCAGCCACTTCCTCAAAATTTCCCTCATTTGTCATTAGCTGTCCATTTCCATTATATAATGAATTTCTACGTGTGACCATATATTTAGTTTTATTGATCAGAGAGTAAACTATTGGTGAAAATATTTTGAGCAGTACTATTAGTGGATTCCGCCGATCCATATTACCAGATGGTCGGTTCTATCAATAAACCAATAATTCTATAACTGCATTAGCCAAAGTTACATGGAAAGTCAAAGGTTACCATCGCTGACCCAAACCGAGAGAGATAAATGTTCTATGTTGAGTCTCTAAGCCATTATACAGTACAACTTGTTTAATCCGGAACGTGAATAATTCGGAAATCTCTCCAATACGGACAAATTTATTGGTCCCGGCAAAATAATAGTAATTTTAGGTGTATTTATTTTGTATAAAACGGAATCTATCCAACGCGGAAACGGAAGGATATTTCTCCACAATTAATGAAAAAATGTTTATAAGGCGGAAAGATAGAGAGAGAAACAAATTATTTTCCACTTCATTCAATTCCCGTTCCTGTAAATGATGATGCCTGCCGCCGGCTGAAATAGAGTTTCTACCTGTATCTGGAATTTTATATCGGCCTCAATGCACACCCGTTCTGCGAAATACAGGTTCGCTTAACAAATATTTGGTGTGTGACATCTGTCTTACAAATAACCAGTGCATTTCAAAATCTTAAATTAGTTTTAAGATTTCAGACCGATTGTGTAGGTATCTTTCACAGGTAGCGTTCTGAATTTATTAATTTACGGAATAAATATGGCTAAATCGTATGTATCATTCTCATTAAACGAAAAAGTGAAAATTATTGAAGATAATGAAAAACTCTCAGTACGCGAAATAATAACTAAATTTATATGTGGAAAACCACAATTTTAAGAAATTTTAAAGTACAAAGGAATAAATAATGAATGAATGAATGGATGCAAGGGGTCAAACGAAGAAAAAAAGAGAGAGAGAGAGAGAGAGAGAGAGAGAGAGAGAAAAAAAAGAAAATTAAGAAATCAACGAGGCGTGGTTTTTACAAGTCCACGATCAAAAAATCTCCAAATTTTCGGACCGATGCTCCAAAGTCAAGCTCTAGTTGTTGCTATAAGCTATCCCTAGGGAATAACGATTTCAAGGCATCTTCAGGTTGGTTGTGGACAGTTTTAAAAGACGACACAATGTAGTGCGAAATGAAATTTGCGGGAAATCAAAATATGTGGACGAAAGTGTAGTTAGTGCGTGGAAACTGAAACTGCATACTTTAATTTCAGGATACGCGTCTAAGAGGCATTTTTAATGCTGGCGATACTGGACTGTTTTTTCGCGCGTTACCGTCGAAGTCGTTTGTATATACTATACTCCACTTTCCAATGGCAGTGGAACTACAATTAATCCAAGATACATAAAAAGACACACGGTGTTCTATAATCTAAGCTAGGTTAATTTTTGTATAATGCGGAATGTTGTCTAATATGGGGAAAAAATTGGTCCCATGCGATTCCGCTTTGAACAAGTTTTACTGTAACTGGTTTTCTCAACCTCCAGCCGCTACTTACTATAAATCTATTAAACTAACTCACCGAGACTACTGAACCCATAGGTTCATGGCCGCGTGGACATAAGCTCTTCATACATCTCTATCCTGAGCTTATTATTTTCCAATATCCATCCATAGTAATTCTGCCCGAAGGCAGGTCCTTCACTGCAATCATAGCATTTTCATGCTATGCTTGCAGCTTTACTAGGGAATTGTGTAGGTGTGGTAGCTTCCCGTTGCTTTCCACACCGGTTAAGGATGATGATGATGATGATGATGATGATAATGATCAGGATGATGATGATGGCCATATGATTTCGGGGACCGTTTGGGCCTTAAAGTTTTCCTGACATTTGTCTTACAGGTGAGGAAAAACCCCGATAAAAACCTCACCCAGAAAAATGATAAGGCTGATGATGATGGCCATATGATTTCGGGAACCGTTTGGGCCTTAAAGTTTTTCTGACATTTGTCTTACAGGTGAGGAAAAACCCCGATAAAAACGTCACCCAGAAAAACTGCCCCAACCGGGGATTGAACCCGAGCCCGCTGCATGACAAGGCAGCACGCTACCTCGAGACCACAGCACCCTGTATAATCTACTTCCCTCATATCATGGTTAGTGTTATTCTCCCACCTCATTATTGACTTGCCTACTGTGCGACTTCCTTCTTGTTTTCCTATAAAGAACTTCCATGCCCCGCTTTATTTCCCCATTCGTGTCACATATCCTGCCCATCGCAGTCTACGAGATTTAAATATTCTAATTATATTTGATTTCCTGTAGCTCACGGTTATGAAGTCTTCTCCGTTCGTCTTTCTTTGGTACAAAAATTCTCCTAAAAACGTTATTCACAACTACTCGTAATATTTTCTCTTCCCTTACAGTAAGCGTCCATGTTTCGATCCACATAATAGAACTGGGAGAACAACAGTTTTATACATTTTCAGTTTAAAAATATAACTTTTCTTGAGAGAAATTGGGATAAGAACAAGGAATTTTCTTCCCTTATGGGGATCGAACCACCGCAAGTACCGTGGCTCTGAAACTAATCGTATTAAATAATAATAATAATAATAATAATAATAATAATAATAATAATAATAATAATAATAATAATAATAATCCATCCATAGTAAATCTGCCCGAAGGCAGAATGCTGTGTTTGCAGCTTTACTAGGGAATTGCACGGTGTGGTAGCTTCCCGTTGCTTTCCACACCGGTGAAGGATGATGATGATGATGGCTATATGATTTCGGGGACCGTTTGGGCCTTAAAGTTTTCCTGACATTTGTCTTACAGGTGAGGAAAAAACCCGATAAAAACCTCACCCAGAAAATCTGCCCCGACCGGGGATCGAACCCGGGCCCGCTGCGTGACAAGGCAGCACGCTACCTCGAGACCACAGCGGTGGACAATAATAATAATAATAATAATAATAATAATACAGTAAAACTTGTTCAAAACGGAATAGCATGGGACCAATATTTTTTCCACATTAGACAAGATTCCGCATTATAAAAAACAAATATTATTAAAAAATCTTAGATTATATAGAGCACCGTTGGAAAGTGAAGTATAGTATGTATGAGCGACTTCGACTGTAAAATAGTCCCGTTTCGTCAGCGTTAAAATGATACATACGATTTAGCCATCTTTATTCCGCAAATTCAGAACGTTACCTGTGAAAGATACGTACTAAATCGCTCTCAAATATTACAACTAATTTAAGAGTTTACAGTGCACTAGTTATTTGTAAGACAGATGTTCCACACGCCAAGTATTTGTTAAACGAATCTGTGTTTCGCAAAACGGGTGTACAGTGAGGCCGACAGAAAATTCCAAATACAGGTAGTAACTGTCCACCGCTGTGGTCTCGAGGTAGCGTGCTGCCTTGTCACGCAGCGGGCCCGGGTTCGATCCCCGGTCGGGGCAGTTTTTCTGGGTGAGGTTTTTATCGGGGTTTTTCCTCACCTGTAAGACAAATGTCAGGAAACCTTTAAGGCCCAAACGGTCCCCGAAATCATATGGCCATCATCATCATGATCATCCTTATCATCATCATCATCCTTCACCGGTGTGGAAAGCAACGGGAAGCTACCACACCTACACAATTCCCTAGTAAAGCTGCAAGCATAGCATTAAAATGCTATGATTGCAGAGAAGGACCTGCCTTCGGGCAGAATTACTATGGATGGAGGTAGAAACTCTACTTCACCCGGCGGCAGCAATCATCACTTATTGTTAATTCGCCTAACGGGAATTC
Organism: Diploptera punctata; assembly: GCA_030220185.1. NCBI lineage: Eukaryota > Metazoa > Arthropoda > Insecta > Blattodea > Blaberidae > Diploptera > Diploptera punctata. The sequence goes on from JASPKZ010004960.1 coordinate 364,152, forward strand.
AATATAGTCGAAACTAGTTTATTTCTCTCTCTATCCTTCCGCCTTATGAACATTTGTTTCATGAATTCTGCAAAAATATCCTTCAGTTTCCGCGTTGGACAGATTCCGTTGTTTACAAAACAAATACACGTAAACTTACTTTTATTTTGCCGGGACCAAAAAATTTGTTCACATTGGACAGATTTCCGCATTATTCAAGTTCCGGATTAAACAAGTTTTACTGTAGTAATAATAATAATAATAATAATAATAATAATAATAATAATAATATATCTTACATATAACAGCGAATGTGGGTGTGTCTTTGTCCATCCTAAATGGACTACTTGACCGATTTGAATGGGATTTCTTTCCATCATTCAGAGATTTTTCTGGGAAAATTAAATAATAATAATAATAATAATAATAATAATAATAATAATAATAATAATAATAATAATAATAATAATAATAATAATAATAATGATTTATTTTAGCTGGCAGAGTTAAGGCCATAGGGCCTTCTCTTCCACTCAACCAGGGAATAGAAAAATTATACAAAAATTACATACATATTACAATTTTAAGATATTATTAAAATACAGACTAAACAAAATACAATGATGATGTGATCTAATACTAGCTAATGCTAACAAAACATAGAATATAATAAAATTAAAATGATATAAAATAAAGTAAGTAGCTTCCTCTGGCGGCACTATGGTCCTGGGGTCGACTCAGCCTCTAACGGAAATGAGTACCAGACGCTTGTTCTGGGGGTAAAGACGGCCGTCACGCAGGGCTGACAACCCGGCTGGCATCAAGTGCCGATTGTCTAGAAAAGTGGGAGCCTTAACCTCCTACTACCCCAAGGGCCTCCTGAGGCCTGTCGTGGGATCACTTTACTTTAAGTAGCTTCCTAGATGATTATTAATGGAATGCTCTGTATAGATGTTACGCAGTTAATGTTTTCATTGTGTCGAACTTAAGATATCAGTTAATTTGGATTTAAATAATGATAGCGATTGACAGTCCCTGACATGACTGGGAAGTGAGTTCCATGCTCTAGCCATAGATATTGTGTAAGATTCAGAGTATAGACAGGTTAAAAACGTATATAACAAAATATCCTACGCACTATAGCGCCGGAGTTAAAAAAGCCATCGGTGCACTGAAAAGTAGCTTTTTGGACGCTTAAATGGCTTACGCTGCCTAAACCACAATACAAATTACCAAATTAATGTAGGCTGCACAGAATTCAATATATAAAAAATTTACAAAAAAGTCAACGACTGTATATGCCTATATTTTACGGATAACTCATGATAACCATTTTTGTCTTACAGCTCATTGATGCCAAGAATATCAGGATGAGTACATTCCCGGCACGCGTAGCAACGTACGACGGGTATTCCTTTACAGGTAACTTACAATAACCATTTTTGTTTTATAGCTCATTTATGCCTAGAAGATCGGGAAAAGTAGATTCCCGGGTAACGTCGGGATATCAGCAGGGAGTATCTAAAAATAATTATGATATAAATTTATAATTATTTTTCTTTCTACTTATTCACCTAAACATAAAAAAAACGCATTTTATTTATTTAGGCGTAGCAACGCACGCACGCCAGTTATTAGCTAGTAATAAAATAAATAGACACTTCAATCTTTAGACAAACAAGTAAAAATTGAGATGGTCGTGATATTTTATTTAAACACATGTCAGGCTCTAAGTCTTGTGCCACGCCTTTTAAGAATTCCATGTGTCGACTGGAAGTAATTTCTTAGCGAAGAGCAATCATTTATCACTGTCTTAACACATGGCGGTGGCGAACTAATAGCCCAATATATTGTCCCTCGCCCACTGTATTTTCTTGTCTTTCCTTCTTCGATCCCGTTTATATCTTAGTTTACGATTGCTCCGGGAACTGGATCTGTTCCTTGAAATATGCTTTGCAACATATACAAATGCATTATATTTATAATGGAAATGGACAACTTATGACAAATGAGGAAAATATTGAAGTGGCTGAATTCAAATATTTAGCCACAATAATCACAAATAGGAATGAGATGCACAATGGAATTAAACATAGGCTCAATTCTGGAAATGCAAGCTATTATGCATTACAAGGACTCTTGTCGTCCCAACTCCTACCGCAAAAAGTTAAACTCAAAATATATAAAACTGTTATTCTCCCAGTTATATTATATGGGTGCGAAACATGGACTCTTACTTTAAGAGAGGAAAGAAGCGTTTCATAGTTAAACATGGGAAATAACATTATGAATTTCTTACTCATCAATAATGAGTAATTTTTTACATATAACCTCATAGTTTATTCATGAAGATTACGAGTATTTGAGAATAAAATTCTTAGAAAAATTTTGGGGCAAAGAGAAATGAACAGACAGGTAATTGGAGAAAACTACATAAAAGTGAGGTACATGATATGTATAGGAGCCAGATATAATAAGAACAGTTAAGTTTCGTAGACTGCGAAGGACAGGACATGTGGCACGTATGGGGGATGAAAGAGGTGCATGGAAGCTTATTATAGGAAAATATAGCGAAAACGCCCAGATAGTAGACCAATAATGAGTTGGGAGAATAACACTATCCAAGATTTGAGGGAAGTAGAATATACAGGGGATGATTGGAAAACATTAGCTCAGGATAGGGAAGTATGGAGAGCTCATGTCCGCGCGGTCATTAACCTATGGGTTCGATAGAGCCAGTGAGTTAGATATATTTTTTATTTACCCATATTTAACAGAGGATTCCTTTCCTTTTCATCAGCACATTCGCTATTACAGCGCTATGCCTCAAAACACTTGCATCTATAAATCAATAATCACGTCAACGGAAGGAAATAGCCATGCAATCATTGTCAGTAGAAATTACGAGTACTTAAGATAATAATACTAGGGCATTTGATAAGAATGACAACACTGTTGTAAATCGGCGATCTTCATGGTCACCACTGTAATTTTCTAGTATGTTGTTGATCAGTCTTTGTTCTACAAATCTTTAACATTGAAAGTCTCAAAATAGCATATTTAGTGAATACATTCATTGTTTCTCATCTATATTTTTTTTCTGACCTATAAGACAAATGTAAGGAGGCCTAGGTCCCAATGGTCCCCGAAAATCATCGGCCATCATTATCATTAACGTGATCCTTACAATTTTACCAGTGTGGAAAGCAACGGGAAGATACTACACCTATAATTCCCATGCAAATAGCATGAAACTGCTATGATTGCAGTGAAAGACCAGCCCTAGGGCAGAACACTATAGAATAGTCTAGTCAGGATCGACGAACATAATACAAAAAGTTCTAAAAATATTGTCGACCGCGGTGGACTAGTGGTTATGCTCCTTCCTTCTGGTCCCGAGGGTCGCGGGTTCAAAGCCGGCCGGGTCGATGGATTTTTTAGGATGAAAAAATCCAAGGAGCAAGACCCTCGGGATGGACTTTAAGCCGTGGGTCCAGAGTCTGAAGAATCCCAGGCTCATAAAAGATCCTTAAGCCTGAATGAAAGGGCCTCTAAGCAAAATTTACCGAATTTTCCCGTCCTAGTACTTCCTTGGTTTCCTAGATGTCAGTATGAGGCGAAACGCTGACCACGGACCACTCAAAAGGCATATATACGAAAACAAGTGTAACTAAATTAGTGTGGTTCAAATTCTTCCCTGTAGGGGGAGAGCGCCTAAATCAAGGGCTTATAAGATACAAGAAGATCATGACTTCATTCCTTCATTCACATAGTTTCAACACATTTTTTTTTTTTTTTTTTGGAAATATGGAACTGATCTATTTATTTACTGATCTGACATAATTTAAAAGAATCGAACGAGTCTTTTATTTCAGTGAAAATGAACCTTTTCGTCAAAGAATTGAAAATCAAAATTGAGCCTGTAAAACACGGAGACAGGTGGAGACACAAGAGAGGATCATGAAAATGGCGAGTATGAGTTTAAGTAACCGCAAACCAGGGTCCGGAAGCGACCAACCTGAAGACGAGAGGAGCAACGGAGAGTGAAAAGGGAGCGAAGGCACTGGGCCGGAACTAACCCTTCAGTGGACTTCCGTCACCGTGTAATGGGGTCAATCCATAACGTCTTCTGCAGTCTCACTTCCACAGCATAAGTATGTCGCCTTCAGCAGTCGCCCCTCTTTTGCAAACCCTAAAATAGCCAGGGATATATTTTATACATATATATCACATCTCATTTCCAAGAATGACTGAACTGGATTTCTGTCACTAGCAATCATAAACTGATTTGGTTTATTCCAAATATAGCAGACTATTTAACTCATGCCACAAATGCTAGTCAATGACCAATCACGTTTCAATTAATGTTGTTTTACAACCAATGACTGTCGTGTTTCACTTCGCTCTTTATCGATTTCTCTTTATCAGCTCCTGCTTTTGTTATAAAGAAAGCTCCTCCTTTTTAATGTTCTGAACAGGTCAAAGCATTATTTTTCTTCAACAAATACACTGAATATAGAAAATAATGAAAAGATTCCTTGATTTTACTGAGTTGTTTACTAAAAAAATAAATGAATAACCCGTAATGTTGATTATGATATATAGTTTGATGTGTTTCATTATTTCTCCACTTGGGTGCACTCTTACAATATTGCGATCTTATTTGGCAATAAATAATATGATCAAGCAGCAGTGAATGAACATAACCTCACATTTCTGATTTGTTTTCACACATCGCCGTTTACATTAAATATATAAATATTTTAAAATAACTATAGTTAAACAATGATTTGTGAGTAAACAGCTTAATTTTATTCGTTAAATAGTCCTAACAAATACCACTCTTTATTTGCAATTTATCGATAATTTGGAAATCACTCGTGGCATTACTTATGATAATCAATTGTGCTTTTCGAGAATGGCTGAACTCTGTTCCCGACTAACTACCTCACTGGCTCTATCGAACCTGTAGATTCATGGCGCACGGACATAAGCTCTCCATAAATTACATCCCTATCCTGAACTTATATCTTCCAATCATCCCTTTTATAATCTATCATCACCATCATCCATGCAAGTATTAGGTCGTGTGGCCTGTTATGGTCTCAAACATGAATTTTCCATCCAGCGCTTTTTTGGACGTCCCAGCGATCTTTTGCCTTGAGGCAGTAACGAAGCATGGCTTTTTGAATTCTAAGAGATGGCATTCGTTGAAGATGGGCTTTCCAGTCGCTCTGTTAGTTTTGTATATGGTGAAGAATGGATTCTACATTCAACTCTTCCATAATTTCCTCATTTCTTTTATGGTCCCACTTTGTATAGCCTGCTGTACGACGCATAAATCGCATCTCACTTGCTGTTATTCGGCTTTCATCTCTTCTTCGTATTGTCCATGCTTCACTACCATATCTTAATACTGGTCATGCGATAGCCTTATAAAGTCGTAATCTTGTGTTCTTCTGTACTTTATATACTTCCTTTATAATCTACTTCCCTCAAATCATGGCTAATGTTATTCTCCCACCTCATTCTTAGTCTATCAACTGAGCGTTTTCCCCCACTCGGTTTTCTGGGCGGGAACTACTTCAGGAAATCCATGGCACAGTCTTACACTATGTTGGGCAGGACATATGACATGAATGGGTAATTAAACATCAAAGGAAGTGCGACCAGTAGTCGGACCAAAAAGGAGGTGAGAAAATAATATTAACAATGATTTAAGGGAAGTACATTATATACGCTCTATTTAATGCATTATTATTTATATGTGCAGGTGTAGTAATTCACTGAATGAGGCATTCTCAAGATATTTGTTGTATCAATAAAGACATTTGTAACAGATTAAAAGATAAAATTATTCTTGGAGGCCAAAGATTGGTACTTGGTTATTTTCTTCAAATCTAAAATGTTTATTGGCTCTATTGTTGAGACTGGAATTTATTGTACTTTTAACTAACTTACTGGCACTATCGAACCCGTAGGTTCATGGCCGCGTGGACATAAGCTCTCCATACATCGATATCCTCAGCTAATGTTTCCAAACATTCCCTGCACCATGTACTTCCCTCAATTCATAGTTAATGTTATTCTCCCATCTCATTCTTGCTTTACCCACTGGGCGTTTTCCCTCTGGTTTTCCAACAAGAAGCTTCCATACACGTCTTTCATTCCCAATTCGTGCCACATGTCCTGCCCATCGCAGTCTATGACTTTTAACTGTTCTTATTGTATCTGGCTTCCTATAAAAACCATGTAATTCACTGTTATGTAGTCTTCTCCATTCACCTGTCTATTCAACTCTCTTTATTGCACTTTTTATTGTATTTAATTTTACATTTTTATTTAATTTTGTAATTCTTGATATTATTAGAAAATAGTCCACCGCTGTGGTCTCGAGGTAGCGTGCTGCTTTGTCACGCAGCGGGCCCGGGTTCGATCCCCGGTCGGGGCAGTTTTTCTGGGTGAGGTTTTTATCGGGGTTTTTCCTCACCTGTAAGACAAATGTCAAGAAAACTTTAAGGCCCAAACGGTCCCCGAAATCATATGGCCATCATCATCATCCTTATCATTATCATCATCATCCTTCACCGGTGTGGAAAGCAACGGGAAGCTACCACACCTACAATTCCCTAGTAAAGCTGTAAGCCTAGCATGAAAATGCTATGATTGCAGTGAAGGACCTGCCTTCGGGCAGAATTACTATGGATGGATTAGAAAATAAACCATAGATAACAAATTGACATAAACTCCAGAATGTATTTGGCTTGAAAAATGTGTTACATTTATCTTTAAATTATGTATTATTTTAATTAGCTTTTAACATTATCAATTGGACTATGTTATGCATCAACCGACTAAGCGCTATTTTTTTTAGATTTTGATGTCATCTGTTGCAATGACTCATGAAGTAAGTGTACGCAAAATTTTAGCGCCAAATCTGTAAACACAGCCTTCTTATTAAAGAAAAATGTAAACGCCATCAGTCCTATGAGAGATTGTGTGTTTTAACAAAGGCTTTGAAACTAGATCTTCATAAATGTTAATCTAAATGTTGCATCATGCAGCTAAGCGCCAAATGTTCCCGCTCTTAGATTGTTGACGCATAACTCTCGAACAGTGAAAATTAACTTGCAATATTGTTAGTTTGGCGCTACAATAAACAGTGAATATTGACTTTAACTTTAAACGTATTTTTTCTCGAAGCTTACATAATAGCACATGGCCGGTTGATGCATAACGCCGTCCAATTATTTTAATCATACATTCTCTTCAAGTATCTTTCATTAAAAATTTTCAGGAAATTAACCCTAAAAATAACTTCAATATACGGCGGTATACAAAGCATAAAATTAAAAGAGGATGATTGGAGAACATTAGCTCAGGATAGGGATGTATGGAGAGCTTATGTCCGCGCGGCCAAGAACCAACGGCTTCGATACTCCAGTGAGTTAGTTATTTATGATGATTATTTAACTCATGCCCCCAAATGGGAGTCAATGACCAATCACGTTTCAATGATTTTTTATTTACAACCAATCACAGTCGTGTTTCGCCTAAAATTTACCAACTAAAGATTATCATAATAAAGAAAGCACCTCCTTTTTAACATTCTGAATAGGCCATAGTATCATTTTGCAGTGACTGACTCTCTAGGAAATACGGCTACCAGCTTGTATATATAGTGCATGAATGTCAACACATCGCTCATGCGGGAGTTAATATAAAAACATTTGTAGCAATTGGTTATACCACCAAAAAAAGAAACCACTGTTTGCACTTTCTTAAATGTATTTTTTGTCAGGTAATAACATTCCAGTATAATATAATTGTCATATTTACATCATAGGCCATCATAAATGAATTAATATACAGTTTGATGTTTCATATTTTCTTCACTCCAGTGCATTCTTACAATATTGCGTTTCTTTGGCAATAAATAATATGATCTGGTTGCAGTGATGAACGAAAGAAGCAAATGAAGCGTACCAATCGTTTCTCATTTGTTTTCAAACATCGCCGTTTACATTAAATATATAAATATTTTAAAATAACTATAGTTAAATAATGATCTGTGAGTAAACAGCTTAATTTTGTTCGTTAAATAGTCCTAACAAATGCCACTCTTGATTTCCAAATTCTCTAGATAAATTCACTCCTCACTTCGTGAGTCGTGAATTTATCGATAATTTGAAATCACTCGTGGCATTACTATGACAAGAGGTTCTGAATAACACTGTATTATATTTGTACGTCAAAACGATTTATTTCATTTTTCGTCACTGACTATGAAGAGAGATTATTTTATAATTCAAGACTATAAATATTATTCAGAAAAGCTCCTGGTTACAATATTGATTTTGGTGACGGAGTTAAGCATCTCCACATATTTTAATCGGCTACAAATACATTATTTATGACTTGGTTTCCCTCGAGGGTACTCTGTTTCCTGAAGGCGTAATTCCCTAAAGAGGTCAAGTGGATGTTACCCCCACTACGTATCCCAACTGAATTTATGAAAAACGTCAGACATGTAAAGCTCTACACACTCAAAAAAAAAAAATTGTTCCATAACGTAACAACTTGTTGCCACAGACCACTTTAATCCGCCCTTTAAAAAGGAGTGATGTAGGATTTGCGAAAACCAGTGTACCTCTTTGTATACGTATGCATATTTTATGTCGCTTAAAAAAAACAGCATCTCTAATATCCCTGAAAGGTTAGACGGCCATCGTTAAAAAATTAAAACTCAATAGTAACAAGGGAACAGTCAACCATTGCATGGCGAAACCTAGCTTAAAATTTCTCCCAGAGAAGCGTTCTCATGTATCAAGAGCTTTTCCAATATATAGGCCTATATATATATATATATATATATATATATATATATATATATATATATATATATTTGACATTTGGCAATGAAGGCAAATATGATATGAAAAGAAAAAAAAAAGCTTGAGTCGGGATTTGAACTCGAGTCTCTAAAGTCTGTACCTTTAGCGCTCTAACCGACTGAGCTACCCAAGAATTCTAAGACAAACATACAATTTTCTTATACATGTAGTATTCTCAATTCACACAAGAGGTAGCGGAAATATCATTCAACTGCCATCTAGCGGCTAACCTAACAGTTAAGCAAATTACAAGCGTTACTGCTATAAAGTAAATATTCTCTTTAATAATTTGCTTAACTGTTAGGTTAGCCACTAGATGGCAGTTGAATGATATCTCCGCTACCTCTTGTGTGAATTGAGAATACTACATGTATAAGAAAATTGTATGTTTGTCTTGGAATTCTTGGGTAGCTCAGTTGGTTAGAGCGCTAAAGGTACAGACTTTAGAGACTCGAGTTCAAATCCCGACTCAAGCATTCTTTTTTCTTTTCATATCATATATATATATATATATATATATTACTTTCTTTTGTGGAATTTGAGTTTTTTATTCAAATCGAAAACATTTATTGTCTACATTATTAAGATTAGAATTTATTGTACTTTCACTTTATCTTATTATTTATTTTTTATAGGCCTAATCTCTTTTAATTATGAATTATATTTTAGAATTTACTTCGGCAGAACATACAAAATATTTACAAAGACAACACCATAAAGATTAAATTAAATAACAGATTTTCTGAAGAAGGAATTATAAATCGTGGTGTGAGACAAGGCTGCCCCCTATCCCCAACACTCTTTGCAATTTATATCAATGAAGTAATATGTTGCTGGAACAAAACATATAAATTTGGAATAAGAATATCAGAAAATAGAAAATTAAACACCCTATTGTTTGCAGATGACCAAATAATAATAGCAAATTCCGAAGATAATCTACAGAAAGGTCTGTATGAACTTAACAAAATTACAGAAGAATATGGATTAAAGATATCTACAGAAAAAACAAAAATTATGGCATTTCAAGGTGTAGATCCTGTCAGAAGTAAAATTGTACTGGACAATAAAATTTTGGAGCAGGTGAATAATTTTACATATCTAGGATGCAATATCTCATATGAAGAAGAAAAGGATGTAAATGCAAAAATATCTAAATTTTTAAGAATTTTAGGGTTAATAAATTATATCTTCAAGCCACAGTTAGTCCAAAAGCATTCAAGACTGAAAGTGTATAAAACACTGGCTCTTCCAACTCTTTGTATGGTAGCGAAGTATGGACGTTGAAACAGAAGGATATACAGAGACTTAGATCTGCTGAAATGAGATATCTTCGGAGGACTGCAGGATACACACTACTAGATCACAAAAAAAATGAAGACATCTTAGAAGAATTACACATGGAATCTTTAGAAAACAAAATTTCTGATTATAAGTCAAGATGGATACAACATGTTCATCGAATGGAAGATCACAGAATACCCAAACTAATGTTAAGATATCAACTTGCAGGAAGAAGAAGACCAGGACGTCCACTCAAAAGACTTCTGGATGGTGTTTCTCTTGAGGCCGAAACAGGTCAACAAATGGCCTAAATTCGTGAATGTACTATGATGATGATGATGATATTTTAGAATATTTTTTTAACTTTTTCTGTATGTGAGGGGGCCTTCGGTCTTTCAATTTTAGTGTCTATAATTCGAAGATACGGAAATGATTTTCTTTGCAAGACACTAAAATCCAGCGCTAAATCTCTTATTTAAACTACAATCCGGGTTGCGACACGTAAAAGTACCTAAAAGCCGAGAGGTTAAACTGTGTCCATGGAATGGATTTATTATTATTATTATTATTATTATTATTATTATTATTATTATTATCATTATTATTATTATTATTATTATTATTATTATTATTATTATTAATGTTATATACAATGGTAATTCCACTAATTTCAAAATAGAAAAAAATAAATTTAGGCCGAAGACAGGGCTGTCCTCTCTCGCCGACTTTATTTAATATATAGGCTACTAGCTAATACCCGGCGTGGACTGCTGCGCCTAAATAAATGAAAATGAATGTGCTTTTATGTTTAGTTGAATAAGTAGAAGGAAAAATAATTATAAATTTATAATTTTTAGATACCCCGTGCTGATTACCCGGCGTTGCCCGATCTTCTTGGCATAAATGAGCTGAAAGACAAAAATTAATGTAATTCTTATGACTAGTTGAATAAGTAAAAGGAAAAATAATTATAAATGTGTATCGTAATTATTTTAAGATTCCCCGTGCTGATTATCCGGTGTTGCCCGGGAATCTACTTATCTCGACCTTCTTGGCATAAATAAGCTAAACGACAAAATTCGTTATTGTGAGTTATCCGTAAAAGAATACCCGCCTTATGCTGCTCTGCTTGCACAGGAATCTACGTACCTTTCTAGATCTTCTTGGCATTAATGAAAGACAAAAATGGTTATTGTGAGTTATCCGTAAGAGATAAACATATGTTGACGTTGACTTTTTTATAGAGCTTTTAGAGATATTCAATTCTGTGTGCATTAATTTTGTGTATTTGTTATGGTTTAGGCAGCGTAAGCCATTTAAGCGTCCAAAGAGCTACTTTTTTCACGTTTTCCACTGCAAAGGAATATTTTTAAGTGTGTAGGAGTTTAGTATCTCAACTCTCTTACAGCCTTTTCTTCCACTCAACCAGCGAATAGTAGAATTATACAAAAATTACATACTTATTACAATTTTAAGATATTATTAAAATACAGACTAAACAAAATACAATGATCATGTGATTTAATACTAGCTAATACTAACAAAAACATAGAATATAATAAAATTACAATAATAGGCCTATATAATAAAGTAAGTAGCTTCTTAGATGATTATTTATATAATTATATTTAAGGGTGTAGGAGTATCACTACTCTCTTATAGCCTGTGTTCATTCCGGGAATCTCCAGAACATTTTGCAAAAAGCGCCAACAAACAAACATTCATTTTTATATATTAGATTTAGACGCACCTGTCACAGAATGGCAAACACAGCTAAGTAAACATTTTAAACTATGAACTACCATTATAAACGCAATTATGTTTGCAGACGATCAGGTCATGTGTGCAGAATGAGAAAATCAATTACTAAAAGCCACGCTACTGCTCAAGAAAAGCATGGAGAAATATAATCTCAAGATTTCAACGAAGAAAACAAAAAAATGGCCTTTCGGGGAAAATATGCAGTTCGATCGTACATAGTTTTGAACGATAAAATTATCGAACAAGTACAGTGTTTTAAATATTCAGGATGTCACATATCTTACAATTGGTAAAATGATATACACGAAAAAAATAATAATTTCAAGTTTTTTGTGTAGGACTATTAAAAAACACTAGAAACAAAAACAACGAAAGAAACAATGCTAAAGTTTTATAAGGTAATGGCAGTTCCCATTGTGACATATGGATGAGAGAATTGGGACTTGAATAAATGAGACAGAAGATTAGTAGAAACATCAGAGATGAGGTTCCTCAGAAACGTTGCAGGATATACTCTAAGAGACCATATTCCTAGTGAAACAATTACGCAAGAACTCAAAATGTTTAATCTAAATTTAAAAAATACAAAACCATAAACAAAATGGCATTAACATATTTTAAGGATGGACTCTTCTAGGTTAACAAAACAAGCACTGTTGTACCAACCTCAACGCTACGATGGGAAGATGAATTCTGAGAGCGGAACAGGCCGACGGCCTACTATGAAGATTATTATTATTATTATTATAATATTATATGATTTTTTATTATATTATAATATTTATTATTATTACTATTATTATTTATATTTTTATATTTTACTTCTTGTTCTTTGGTATTCAAGCCTTGAAAAACTTCCATGTGCCAATAGCAAGGGGTCCGGTTTTCGTAGGTTAAAGTCAGTCATATTTAAAAATCCATCCGGCTGGAAAACCATATTTTTAACCGAAAAGTAAATTTAGCGGATTATTACTTTTCCAAAAACCTTCGGTAAATTTCTGGCAAAAAACGCGAAAAATAAGGACAACACTCATTCATGCAATAAATATATGTTAGCAAAATGCAATACCATTAATTATTACCAACCATAGATTAAATTAATTAGTTGTATAATTGTATTGTGGTTAATTATTTAAAATTGTAAGATTATGGTGTTTTCTTTATGTAAATTGGAATGTTTAATGTTTTTAGTGTATAATGCTATGATGTATATTTGTTAATTGAATTATTTATTTTGTGTTTTTCTTTTTAGGTAATTGTAATGTTATTACTGTTTTTGTTGTTTATTTTTCCTTTTACAATAGTTTACCAATTATTTACTTTATTGTAACGGGGGACTTTGCAAAACAGCACGTAAGGCTTACTGCCCGTGCGACCCATATTTGTAAATAATATTGTAAATATCTTACTTTTTGTTTAATAAAGTCCTACTACTACTACTACTACTACTACTACTACTTTTTCCAGGGCAAGGTTGCCAGTCTGACGCCTAACCCCCAGACACGGAGGACCTGGTTTTTTTTTTTTTTTTTTAGGGTTTGCTCCCTTATCCAACAGGTCTCAGTTTTAAGGCGCTGAGAACTCGCCTTTCATCCCATCCTGTTAGCTACAGTCTATTACGACTGCAGTCAGGGAGCACGACGAGAACGTAGGGATAGGACTTGCTGGCAAAGCTGCTAAAAAAAGTCGCAGTGGCGTTTCTCGAGATTTATTAAGGTATATACAGTCGGCATCTGGACCCTTCTCGAGGCCGTACCAACAATTTGCTCGCAATTATAATAATAATAATAATAATAATAATAATAATAATAATAATAATAATAATAATTATTATTATTATTATTATTCCATCCATCCATAGTAATTCTGCCCGAAGGCAGGTCCTTCACTGCAATCATAGCATTTTCATGCTATGCTTGCAGCTTTACTAGGGAACTGTGTAGGTGTGGTAGCTTCCCGTTGCTTTCCACACCAGTGAAGTATGATGATGATGATGATAATGATAAAGATGATGGCCATATGATTTCGGGGACCGTTTGGGCCTTAAAGTTTGCCTGACATTTGTCTTACAGGTGAGGAAAAACCCCGATAAAAACCTCACCCATTGAATTAAAATGTATTACTAACTCACTGGCACTATCGAATCCATAGGTTAATGGCCGGGTGGATAGCTCTCCAAACATCTCTATCCTAAGCTAATGTTTTCCCACCATCCCCTATATAATCTACTTCCTTCATATCATGGTTAATGTAATTATTCCACCTCATTCTTGGTATACCAACTGGGCGTTTTCCCCCTGGTTTTCCTACATGAAGCTTCCGTGCCCGTATGTATAAAATTAATTCGACAACGTTTCTATTTCTTCTTCTTCTTACTCACTTCACGGGCTAGACAAATTGCCTCTCTCGTCTCACAGTTGTTCTCTCCATCATTTTACTGGTCTTCCTACATTCCTTGAACCTCTTGGCTTGTAGATAAATGCTGCTTTTGGTGATATTGTTAAATTAATTCTTTATACATGTCTAAACCATTTATCTCTATAGTCTTTGATTGTGATGGGGATTTTTGCAAAATGTTCAGCAGATTCCCGGAATGAACAGAGGCTGTAAGAGAGTTGTGATACTCCTACGCCCTTAAATATAATTATATAAATAATCATCTAAGAAGCTACTTACTTTATTATATATTATTGTAATTTTATTATATTCTATGTTTTTGTTAGTATTAGCTAGTATTAAATCACATCATCATTGTATTTTGTTTAGTCTGTATTTTAATAATATCTTAAAATTGAAATAAGTACTATGTAATTTTTGTATAATTCTACTATTCGCTGGTTGAGTGGAAGAAGGCCTTATGACCTTAACTCTGCCAGCTAAAATAAAGCATTGGTATTATTATCGACCCTATTATTAAAAGTCACCCTTTGTAGTAAAAAAGTGAAAAAAAAACAGCTTTTTGGACGCTTAAATGGCTTACGCTGCCTAAACCACAACAAATACACAAAATTAATGTACACAGAATTAAATATCTAAAAAAACTCTACAAAAAAGTCCTGGACATCATATGTTTATCTTTTAAGGATATTAAGTTGAGGAGACGGACCTTTCAGGTGAATATTCCATAATTTTATATTAATTTTTAAGGATATATCATCATATATGTGATTTCAGTGGATATATACCGGTATTTAACTCTGGTCTTATATCTTCATTCTTTATCCGATCCAATCTTGTGCAGCCTTTTGTCGTCTAAGGAAATTCATTTCTACATTGAATTTTTTTGGTCATTACCTAAGTTTCACTCCCATAAAGTAATGCAGGAAATGCCAATGTTTCATAAAACTTCAATTTAGTATTTCTACTTGTCGTTTCTAATTAATTCTTAATATTTAGTTGAGCCTAATAGGTACAAATACTAATATGGGATTAAAATCATTGAATTGTTATCATAAGTAATGTCACGAGTGATTTCCAAATTATCCATAAATTCACGAGTCAGGAAGTGACGAGTGAATTTATCTAGAGGGTTTGGAAATCACTCGTGACATTTGTTAGGTCTATTTAACGAATAAAATTAAGCTGTTTACTCACAAATCATTATTTAAATACAGTTATTTTAAAATATTTAAATATTTAATGTAAACGACGATGTTTCAAAACAAATGAGAAATGATAATCTTGAAGGCCGTGAAAGCCTAAGTCAATACAAATGAGAAATGTTTGGTTATGTTTGATTTGTTCATCACTGCAACTTGATCATATTATTTATTGCCAAATATGATCGCAATATTGTAAGAATGCACGATAGTGGAGAAATAATGGAACACATCAAACTGTATATTATAACCAAAATTATAGGTTATTAATTTTTTTCGGATACAACTCAGTAAAATCAGAATTTAAAAACACAATTATTGAACACACAATTATCAAATGTGCAGTTCGAAGGAATATGTTCATTATTTGGTATATTCAACGCATTTGTTAGAGAGTCAATCACTGCAAAATAACTCTCTGACCTGTTCAGAATATTAAAGAAGAGGAGCTTTCTTTATTTTGATAACCAAAATTCGATAATTATCGAAACACGACTGTGACTGGTTGCAAAACAAAATCCATTGAAACGTGATTGGTCACTGCTCCCATTTGGGTCATGAGCAGGGAACGGAAGTTCATGCCCTAAAAACATGAAGAATATGTATGCATTTATGCCGTACAAAATAGCTAAATATGCCACAAAATATGCTGTAAAAACAGCTAAATATGATACAAAATATGCATAATCAATCTGAGATTATTTTAACAGAATAATACGTTATATGTTTATAGATAACGTACGTTTAGTCTCTGGATTTTGAAATGCTTGCCTCATTGCTGAATGCTCCATTACTACTGTTGCAGTTCACAACTAACCAATGACGTATGTTTTCTGTTGTAAAATCTTCGCCTGTAGTCTCTCAGCATAGCTCTGTAGAGCGAAAAACTTCGTCCTACGTCGCAAGAAGTAACAGGGGCTTGCAAACAAACTTGAGCTGTTCTATAGATAACTTTGTTGGTTTGTTTGGTGTTTTTCCTTCGAGAATATCTCGAATTTCTGCAAGTTTATAATAGAATAGTTTTTGGAAAGAATATTTTCTGTTTTTTCTTTCACTATATCTCCTACATTTTCCGGAACTGATATTAAATTGGAGATCGCGTTCTATCGAAATCTGCTAAAGACTGCAGTAAAGGAATACCAACTGCTTCCAATTACCTAATTGCTTTAGGAATAAAATGAAAATGAGATGATATGAATACAAGGTTGCTTTTTAATTCATTGTCCGATACAGTTTTCTGTGCTAATTCGATAGATGCTGCTTCACTTGAATCAAAAATATTGATAATTTCTTTAATTTTAGAAAAATGTTCTGAGTAGTATAGAGAAGCTTCCAGCCATGTGCCCCAACGGGTTAAAATTGGCTGTGGTGGGAGGGGAACGTCAGGCGCTATTGTTCTGAACTTTCTTAAATGCTTTCTTAACAGACGACACTAGCTTGTACACTAAAGGAAAACATGTTCGAATAGTCTCTGATATACGATGAAGGTCGTGTGTAAGGACATGTTAAATGAATCATATGAAGCGAAAATACCTTTCATTGTTTGTTACCTGATTTTATCACATAAAACTAGCAGAGTCCGTTATCAAGAGGAGTACATTATCGTTACTTAATGCCATCAGGTCACAATAGTTTTCAGCGAATCAATAGCATACTGAGTTAATTGTTTGCATTGTTAGTAACTTCTAAACACTGCAACATTCAGAAGATTACGGAGTTGTTGGGATTTTCCTTATAAAAGGGCTTCAACTATAAAATTCGCTATGTACGACCTTCCAACAATCCGTCGTTTTTCATTTTTCAACACTACTCCATACAAATTGATTCCTAAGAGTATTCTGAATATTTGATATTACACTGTTGTAACACTGGCTTACATATGTTTTTCGTAAAGTACTTTCATCTGGTACATGTTCGTTGGTGTATTTCTGAAGAAAATGTTTTAGCGTTGGATTATTGAGTTTAAAGAGAGGAAAATTCGCATGCTATAAAAACCTCACACATGTCTGAAGAAAACTGAGTTAGCCGACTACCTAAGCACTCCGCAAGTTGTTTTTGCTTTGGATTATTTTCCGTTTCACGTTTTTACACGCTTTATATTAGCTTGACCTGTATCTATCTATCTATGTAACGGAATTTTTCAACGCGATTTTCACCCACTTAAAATCATCGGATCGACTTGAAACTTCGTATACTTGTAGAGGACCCGTGACAATACAATAATTTCATATTTATGTTCTAAAATCCTGGCCATAATCATCAGAAAATAAAAAAAAAGTGTTTTTGTATCAATGTAACGGAATTTTTCAACGCGATTTTCACCCACTTAGAAACATTGGATCGAATTGAAACTTTGTATACTTGTAGAGGACCCGTGACAATACAATAATTTCATATTTATTTTCTAAAATCCTGGCCATAATCATCAGAAAACAAAAAAACGTGTTTTTGTATCAATGTAACGGAATCTTTCAACGCGATTTTCACCCACTTAGAAATATTGGATCGACTTGAAACTTTGTATACGTGTAGAGTACTCGTGACAATACAATAATTTCATATTTTGTTTCTAAACTCCTGGCCAGAATCATCCGAAAATAAAAAAAATGAAAACTGGTATAATAGGTTGCGGACTTGTCGAGTTTTTAGTCAATCGTTGTAAGAGCTCAGTTGGTAGAGCAGTGAATTCGTAGTGGTATGTAATTTCAGTAATCCATACCTCGCTGGTTCAAATCCGGCTGGGAAGGTTTTTTCATAGAAGAGTATTACTTTTACCTCATACTACAATAGTATCGAATTTAAAGATATTTACATTTTTATCTTATTTTGTAAAATATTAAAACTAAAAAATAAAAAATAAGTAATAGTTTTAAAAAACTAAAAGAACACGCTTTATTAGAAAACTAAAAAATGAAAAATAATTTTAATTTCCAATACGCTTGGTATAAAATAAAGTGGTCAACAAAAAAAATCATATGCAACACATATAGAATAAAATTAGAGTTATCATCAAAAAGAAAATAATTTTACCATCAAAAGCGTGGGGTGCTCTATATCAATTAATATATTTGATAATAAACAGATATTGGTAAAAGTAAGCTCTCTAAGAAGGAATGTAAAGCTCATAAAAAGCACCCCACGCTTTTGATAGTAAAATTATTTTCTTTTTGATGATAACTCTAATTTTATTCTATATGTGTTGCATATGATTTTTTTGTTGACCACTTTATTTTATACCAAGCGTATTGGAAATTAAAATTATTTTTCATTTTTTAGTTTTCTAATAAAGCGTGTTCTTTTAGTTTTTTAAAACTATTATTTATTTAATTACTAATTCCTTATGTTTGGATGTGTTTATATGCTGCAACACTTGAAACCGTTTCTCACTGCCTATGTTTTTCTCACATGCTTTACAAAATAAAATTCTATTATCCGTGGAAATAAACTCGTTACGAAATTAATTTACAAATGATTGAAGTCTACCTGAATTACTTAATTTAACTTTGGGCATGATTTAATAGCGGTATAGAAGCCCCCTTAACAGTTTGCATCCACTTCACCACACACAAAAACTAGACACTTGTTCAATGAACGAAGACACAACTGCTCGTGAGTCCGATGCGTAAGCGCGTTACTGTTGACCTTCGCTACACGTGGAATACATACGGGGATTCACCAATGGACCGTGTGAAAAATTGATGCCACCTCACGAAAATTTGAGGGGCTCCCAATGGGTGTGCCATTCATCGTTAAACAAAATTCATAAACATAAATTAATCATGTTTACTACGTTACATTTTTTAATTAACTATTTAATTTAAATTAATGAAATTTTAAAATTTAAAAACCTTTAAATATTTGAAAGATACAAATAAATATACCAAAAATATACCAAATATGCAGCTTCCCTGCATAAATGTTAAAATATTATGCATTTATAAATAAAGGTAAAATATGCACTTTTATGCACAATGAAAGCAATATTATTGTATTCAGAAATTTGTGATTCGTGTAGATAATCTTTCGGCATATTTATACAACGAGAGCGAACAAATATGCAAATGCATGAACATCCGTTCCCTGGTCATGAGTTAAATAGTCTCTATCATATCTCCCCCTAGTGACGTCGTGAGTTACAGATGTCCATTTCTGTTTAATTCTGTTTGAGTAATTATAACGCAGAAGGTTTTCTCTGTACGTGCTTTGTGAGTTTAAATCACATTAATATGCAGAAATTTCTCAACTCATCCTGTTTAAATAACTTACACTTTTACCTGAAACAGTTGAGAGATTTATCTTTTGGAAGATATTTAAATATTTACAAACATAATGCAGTGCCTCATATATAATTCTGACTGTTAAACATACCGACATTAATATATAAATACACAAGCAGTGCTACTGGCAATTCCTCTATTTAGTTAACTACTTTTCCATGTAAGATGAAGATGATTCCCTGGGGGGCAGCACAACAGCAACTCACATCCCTTCAATTCAGTTTGTTTTGTGGCTTTCAACGGAAACACCATAAATATTTATAAAATACAACTTTATTATTAATTGAGAAGGAAACTAATTTAAACTGATAACAATTTAACTTTGGTCTACGGGTTACGTCGTAGCAGCTGGTCCGGAGAAATGTCCTGAGTGAGGTTTTCCTTTCGAATTGGTCTATTTCTCTCCTCAAATTTAATGTATCATGATTTAGCCTTCATATTATACAGTGCCTTCAGTATAAGTCGCAACCATATGCGCCTGGCAACTAGCCGGAAGCCAAACGGTCAAAGCACCGACGTTTCCCTGTCAGTGAACTGGCGGGCGGGCGGGCAAAGCAGGTTCCATTGTCATTATCTCTACTCCTATTTAGTGTTGCTTGTGTAACTGCAACGTACAGACGTGGTTTCCGATTTTTTAAAATTAACTTGTGAATTTGTGTTCAGTTATGAAGTTGTGACTATGTTGATTTCAATATAACATGGTATATATCACCACAGTCACAACTTCTCAACTGAACACAAATCCACTTCATCTTCTTCGTCGTATTTTTTTTCTTCTTCTTCTTAAATGGCACTACAGCCCAATAAGACCTTCGCCTTCTCAATGAGCCTCCTCCAGACATCCCTCTCCATAGAACGCCTTTCCCAATGGTTTGACATGTTTTAAGATCCCGGCGCACTAATCCTTTTTTTGGTTGCCAGGGTCTTTGTCAATTAATCTAAACCTTCCGAGACTTCATATTTTTGTTCCTAACAATACAGTTTTACAGGATGGGTCGTCAGCCGCATGCCTAACCGCCAACCTGGAGGGTCAGGGGAGACTTCTGTTGAGGTTCCATACTCTAGCTGAGATGGACTCGTTTGAGGGCGCCAGGCATCGCCCGAACCAATTTCCAAGAGTCTTGGCTTGTTGGTCAGGTAGCTGTTGTAATGCCTTCTGTCTTATATCTAGGTATTTATTAGTAGGCCTACATCTGCTCAGCATTGATGCACCACTGACCAGCAGTAGATATTTGTATAAGATGGATAATACATGAAAGGTAACTGGAGATTAAGAGCTACTCATCCACCCAGAATCACCAGGGGTATAAGAAGGTTATGAAATGAAAATATATTTTGTTAAGGACAGCGGTTTGCTGCTCATATTAGTCGCCTTTTACGACAGGGGTAGGTCCCATGGTGCTATTCTACAATCCGGCACCACACAAGAAACACAAATTCACAAATTGGTTAAAAAAACTTTAAAATTGGAATTTTGATTTTTGTTAATTTAAATTCGTTTAAAGATATCTTACGTAATGCAGGAATACCTAAGCATTTCATTTAAGCGATTCGAAGCATGTATCATAACACACGAATTCGAATAAAGATAAATAAACAAGTCAGCAAATCAGACTAATAATTCGAGGTGTAAAACAAGGCTGTCCACTTTCCCCTGTTCTATTTAATTTATATATGCATGAAATCATAAAATTATGGCAAAACCAATTACAATCACACTTTATGATTGATGGCCGACTCCTCAACAAATTAATGTATGCAGATGATTAAGTAAGCATTTCATTTAAGTGATTCGAAGCATGTATCATAACACACGAATTCGAATAAAGATAAATAAACAAGTCAGCAAATCAGACTAATAATTCGAGGTGTAAAACAAGGCTGTCCACTTTCCCCTGTTCTATTTAATTTATATATGCATGAAATCATAAAATTATGGCAAAACCAATTACAATCACACTTTATGATTGATGGCCGACTGCTCAACAAATTAATGTATGCAGATGATTAAGTAATAATGGCTACTTCTGAAGATCGCGTACAGATAGCAGTACATAGATTGTCAAATATAACCCAAGATTATAACTTACAAATTTCGGTAAGACAAAACCAATGCATTTCAAGGGAAAATACCGATACGAACTAAAATTATTATTAACAACAATATAATAGAGCAAGTTAATAACTCTACTTATCTTGGCTGCGACACATGTAAAGATATAAAATTGATCAAATACCAAAAACTTATAGAAACAATAAAAAATGCTCTTCTCCGAAAAGTATGCCCAGATACAATTATAAAATTGTACAAAACAATGGCTATTCCATCCCTATGATACGGCTCTGAAACATGGAATCTTACTACAGGCAAATAAAATAGGATAGTAGCTGCAGAAATGAAGTTAAGACCTTTAGCGGGTTATACGCTTTATGACCACATGCGTAATGAAGATATCCGCACTGCTCTCAACACACGAGCAATAACTGAAACCATTAAAATATACCAAAATAATTGGTATGAACACCTTCTTAGATTGCCAAACAATAGACTTACCTCTGAAGCTATTCAACTACAGACACACAGAACGAATCCTAAAAACCGATGGAGGGATCAATTTCTATCCTCAAGCGGAACAGGCCAATAGCCTAATCCATGACTGTAATTGATGATGATGATGAAATTAAAAAAAAAAAACAAACACAAAATTGTTTTGGTAATGGTATATATATGTAGTATAAACAACCATACGAAATGGATAACTAAGAATGTCAAATGTCTTGAAAATGACCTCACAAAAAGAGATCGAAACGTCGACAAATTATTGAATAAATTGGACATTTGACTGAAATAACGAATTAATTATTGTTATTATTTTTATTATAACTTGGAAACAAAATATTAAATGGAGCAAAGGATCACTTTATTTGTCAAATTTATTGGCGGCCAAATATGGACTCTTTAACATTAGCTAATGAGTTCACCGCTCTGTTTTCGAGGTAGCGTGCTGCCTTGTCACGCAGCGGGCCCGGGTTCGATCCCCGCTCAGGACAAGTTTCCTGGGTGAGGTTTTTTTCGGGTTTTTTCCTCACCTGCAAGACAGATATCAGGATACTTTAAGGCCCAAACTGTCCCCGAACATCATCTGGCCATCATTATCATCAATATCATGTTCACCTCATTAGATTAAGTTTAGGTTTAAGGCCTCTCCTGGCGCATCATTATCCATCGCCATCACCCATCATATAATTTGGGCAGCGTAACCCCGCCTTCCAGGCGCCCCAACCTCAGAAGTGGTTACAATACGCCAATGCCAGGAGAGAATACCTGAAATGTCGAATGACAAACAGGTGGAATTTAACGCACAAAAAATAGCTAATGATATACAGACTCATTATGTCCGTCTCTTTGGCGTAGTCGGTAGAGTCCCTACCTTCCATTCTGGCGACCCGGGTTCGACTGCCGGCGGGGTAAAGGATTTTAAATCTCCACCTTGGGACTGGGTGCGTATCATGTCCTCGTGTTTATATATGTGTGAATAAGGGGGGGGGGATATTAAAAAAGTAAAACAAGAATGAAAAACAGTGTGAACGAGAGAAAACAAGAAATGAGAATAAAAAAAATATTAACAGTAATGAAATGAGTTAGCGAAAGTTTTATGACATTCGGTAATTTTCTAGTTTCCTAGCTTTATCCCTCCTAACAACGACGGGAGGTTTTAAACAAAAGAAGCGCACCAAATTCAAGAAATGTCTTGGAAGGCAAGAAGGCGATAACAAGGAAATGGAGCAAAAAACTTATTAAAAAGCTACAAAAGAATTTCCTTTTTAAAGAATCGCCTTATCAAAAAAAACCAACACTTGAAGAGATACTTTTTCCAATTGAAAGCATTTTTACTGGTCCTAGTTTTAGTGAAAAAGGCTTTGTTCCAGTTATAAATTGGAAATTCACCCAGTATTTGGTGGGGCAAAAACAAGGAATGGAAAAAGTCTCCGCCTTTCAATGTTATCAATATCTTGAAGGAAACAAAAAAAAATCTGTAACTACAGAACAAGATTTCTTTGAAAAAACACTCCTAAAAAAACTACATGTTGCGGGGGACAGACATAGAAGACCCTTAATCTATCAACCGGCTGCTGCCCTCATGTCCAAATGGTTGTTAACAAAAGATGGACGATTCATATAGCCAGTTTAGGAGTAACATTGTTGGTTCAAAAAACATATGTAGGGTCCCCCAGTTACAGAATCGTTTTCTCAATCTGGACCCCAAATCCCTCAAGATTCTGGGGATGGAAACGGTCCCATACTTGGCAGAAATTCCACGAGAACGGTAGCCATGGTTTGAAGGAAGTAGATTACACAGGGGATGATTGGAAAAAAAATTAGATCCAGGGGGGGGGCTAGTGAGTGATGTATTGATGTTGATGGAGAGGCTTTATGTCAGTGCGGCCATGAATCTGGGGTTCGTTTGTACCAATGAGTTAGTACATACATTCAAATTTGCGCATCTTAATATTTAATAGTATATCACGACCCGAGCTTGGGAGGTGGTTTTTTTACAGAATCGGGAAAATGTTTAAAAACCGTGCGATAGCGAGGTATTTAGTTTCCGAGGTTCTGTAAAACACTTCACAAACGTGCGTTGTACTTTATTTTTTCCGCGATGGTGTTTTCAAAATAATAGTAAAATAATAACACCTTCGTTCATTACAAACAATTGACTAACGTTAACAGTGTGGGCAATGTTTATTAGTTGAAACAACAGGAGGCCGTGAGATCAATTTAGTAATAAAATGGCGGCAAGTACATATTTATTGTTTTATATTGTTTCAAATATAGTTCAGTGATTTGTTTGGTATAATGTATATTAACACTACCTGTATATACATTGTATGTAGCATACATAGAGGGCAGTGGCTTTACTTCCCACACACGTGTTTGTAATATGTATTTTTTTTATTAAGAGGCCCACTACCTTCCCTCTAGGTTTCCTCGGGCTTAATGCTCATATCCTCAGGTCTGCTCTTGCTCCTAATATGTAATCTAGGCCCATGCCACCACCCCTTGGGATACCTCGGTCTTAATGACTATATTCCGAATTCCCAGACTTGTCCTCCCTATCTAGTTCGCGTCCACATTAAAGAGATCTCGGGCTTTGAAACCAACACTCCTAGGGAGAAGGTGTTGGAGTTGCAACTTCTGGGAATTTCTGAGCTTCGTAGTCGTCAGGTCGCTCAATCCTGACGACCCCACAGTTGGTCCACGGGCTCCTTGAGCCTAGCAGGGAGGACTGCTGTCGCAGATCCACCGACCGTTTCCCTGTTCTGCCTCTAGGGATGTATCCTGCAGCCGTTGTGAGACCGGGTAGGGCTTGAGTCCACAAGCCCCACAGTGTGAGAATTTAGTACATCCAGGTGCTCATCTCCTGGTGACCCCACAGTTTGTCCACGAATCCGTAGGCTGGGCCAGGAACCAGTACAGTTACTCCCCTCTGCACTGGTCCGAGCCGTGCCCTGGTGTGCCCCCAGGGACGTGTCCTGTTGCAGTTGTGGTCCAGCACGGAGCTCGCAAGCTCCAACAGATGAGCAATAGTACGGCAAGGCGCTCTACTCGCTCAACTCCTGCCGACCCCACTAATGGTTCACGAGCCCCTTGGACTTGACCGGGAGGACTGTCTAGCAGATCCACCGACCTTTCCCCCAGTGCACCAACTGGGGACGTGTTTGGTTGCTGAAGTGGGTCCAACCTGAGCATTAGTACGTCAGGTCGCTCAATTCCTGACAACCTCAGAGATTGTCCTTGGGTCACTTGGTCCCAGAGTCGGCGCTAATCCCCCCAACTAAGATAGCGCTTCCTCCTTTTCCGAGCTTATTGACCTGGTGGTAATTCCCAGCATTACGCCCGGTATTGTCCCAACCAGTCCGTTTGCAAGACTAGGCCTAGTCGTGCCGCTGCTGTGAGACCAGCCCACTGAGTAATGTAGGCATCCAGGGTGCTCATCGCCCATGGTGCCCCCACAGATGGTCCGCGGGTTCATTGAACCAAGAGAAAGGAGCTGCTGATCTTCAGTCTCCCACCGCTCCACCAATAGCGGCCGCTAATCCCGCTTGTGGGCGGGATCCCGAGCTTTGACAACAGGCCGCTCATCTTCCCTGTGTGACCCCACTTATGGTCCGCGAGTCCATCGGACTTGGAAGGGAGGACTGACTAGCAGATCCACCGACCTTTTCCCCACTACGCCACCGAGGGGACGCGTTTTGCTGCTGGAGTGGGCGCAGCACGAGCTATGTAGTACGTCAGGTCGCTCGAGTCCTGACGACCTCACAAATGGCCCGCGGGTCCGGACTAAACCTAGCCAGGAGTGCGATGCGAACCACCGACCGTTCCCCTATCCACTACCCGGGGACGCGCCCTGTTGCTGTTGTGAGCATAGCTGGGGCCCGAGAACCGGACCCCCAGGGCCCTAATATGTAATATTACAGTATAGTTATTTTCATTACAGTATAGTTATTTAGGTTGGCAACCCTGAAATGTAGCAAGTTGAACTTTCAATCATGGTCGCCATTGCTGTAAGTACGACAAAAGGCACTATCGCGCAAAAATAGCTTTTCTTATTTTATTATTTGTTTTAGTTAGTATTAATGTTGTGCTAGATTACCATTGTGAATTTTTTTAGACTATTTAACTCATGCCCCAAATGGGAGTCAATGACCAATCACGTTTCAATGATTTCTGTATTACAACCAATCAGAGTCGTGTTTCACCAAATATTTATCAGTGTTATGATTACCATATTAAAGAAAGCTCCTCCTTACAATATTTGCGTTCCTTTGGCAATAAATAGTATGATCTGGTTGCAGTGATAAACAAAAGAAGCAGTAGAAGCGTACCTATGGTTTCTCATTTGTTTTCAAACATCGCCGTTTACATTAAATATATACATATTTTAAAATAACTATAGATAAATAATGATTTGTGAGTAAACAGCTTAATTTTATTCGTTAAATAGTCCTAACAAATGCCACTCTTGATTTCCAAATTCTCTAGATAAATTCACTCCTCACTTCGTGAGTCGTGAATTTATCGATAATTTGGAAATCACTCGTGGCATTACTTATGATAATTCCTTAATAATATTTTACCTCCTATTATAACAATCAGTGACGCTTCAGTTCGTAGTTACTAGGAAACAAAACCTATACTTTATATTCTAACAAAACACACTATCAAAACATAAAATACAGGTTCAACAACACGTAAAATACACTGCAATGATGATGAATAGTTATACTGCATAATATAACCAAGTTTGTTAATATATCGCTTTTTTTTCTTTTTTTCCAAAGCCCACATTAGCCTAATCTTTCTCTAAACATATAATTTCCGCAATAAATAAATTTCATTGAATATATTGATTATACACTATATACTAAAATACTATGAACGTAGATAAAACATTGTAGACAACACGTTACAAAATTAAGTTTAGAACTAGTCGTCTAAATATCTACTAATTTATATTAATTATATGAAACCTTGTATTATTTTATTATTCGCTAGTGGAGTGGAAGAGAAGGCCTTATGACATTGACTCTGACAGTATAAATAGAATATTATTCTTAGTGTTATTATTATTATTAGTAGTAGTAGTATTATTATTATAGATTTCATAAAAACAAACAATAAAAATGGGATGGCCATTTAAAATGAGTGAGAGAAGGCATATTCCCAAGAAGAATAATAGAATGGGTGCCACTTGGTAGAAAAGAAGAGGGCGGCCAATAATAATTTGGATTGATGGTGTTTTTTGCAGCACGAGGGATAAAGGATTGGACAAAGGAGATTGTTGGAATGATAGAGAGATGTGGAGGAGAATGACAGATTAATGGGGGGCAGGAAGACGTTGTGAAACATTGTCAAACCTGCTAAATAATAATAATAATAATAATAATAATAATAATAATAATAATAATAATAATAATAATAATAATAATAATAATAATAATAATAAATGGCTGAGGTCCATTATTTGGCGGACACAATTCTACACTTACATTTTATGCCATTGATGCACTGAACAGTTATAAACACGTTTCGTACTATTTTAAACATTTTGGAACCATTTCATAAACATTTCTTATGATCTTTAAATATTTATAAATTACCCGAAATTTGTGCATCGGGTTCTAGAGACGCGGAAATGCTTCATGCAACATCCGCTAGGTGGCTCTCAAATCGGAGTAACCATTTGAAAAGAATTTCAAACCATATTTAATGTTAGTGTACGTAACATTAGTTTATTAAATAATACGCATATACATTGTTTTGTTAGGTTAGGAAATGGGAAGTTGGTTTACGTCATTTTTTTATTTTAGCATTTGGGAATAAATAATATCCATGTAAATTGTTTTCTTTGGTTAGGAAATGGCAAGTTAGTTTACGTCAATTTTTTTAGCACCTGGGAATTTATTCCCAAAGTTGGTAACGCCGACTGCAGAGCCATCTATCGGAGACTACATTAACCATTACAGCAACTCCCGCATGCGCACTGCGATTCTGTGGAACTTAAAAGAATTCGTGTCCGCCAAATAACCGACTTTCTCCAAATTATTATTATTATTATATTATATAATAATACATTATTATTGTTGTTGTTAATAATCTTTGAAAATTCGGAAAATGATAACACTAGTAACAAATTTCAACTTTTTATCTGCCTCATGGATGAAAACACGTTCATTTTATATAAATCAGACCTCCTAAACACGAAAATGACAGTAAAAAGTCCGTAACACGTAACGTTTTTCTGAGAAAGAACTGAGTTCGATTCTAGTAAAAATGACAGAAAATCTAGTTTAATTTAAACATAATTGTAAAAAATTCACAACTATAATTAATTTAATTATGGAATTACGTTATAAAATGCTTTAAGTTTACATATCAGGTATTACAAAAGGAATAAATTGATGCTACTATTGACAAATTGGCTTTCATCCTCAGAAAAATGTTATAAAATGATGTAATTTTTGTAATAAATTAAACAATTTGAAATTAATAGTCAAAAACCCTTTGTAATACCACTTATTAACTGAAACATGCAGGTAATACGGATTATAAATGTGACAGCGACTTTTAAAATAAAATAAAATAAGACTTACAGTTAATTCTTCCTCTTGTAGTGTGTGTCAGCCTCCCTAACTAAAAACCAGCAATAATCGCCTATCATATGAGGATCCCATATACCTTTATATCTCTGCTCCACTTTCTGAATGTCCTGGTGAAATATTTCGCCTTGCTCGTCACTGACAGAAACCAAATTCTCAGGCAAAAAATCCAGGAGGAAATGGAGAAAATGAATTTTCAGAGACATTCTACATCCAAGCTTTCGGCAACTTTCCACAAGTTCTTGAACCAATTGTCGATCATTTTCTGCTTTATTAATTTCCACAAACGCATTCACTACCTCGCATAAGGCCTTCCAGGCTGCTAGCTCTCTATCATTTAATTTTCTCTCAAATGTATCATCATGTACAAGTCTTCGAATCTGGGGGTCAATTAATATTCTCTGTAATACGCCTTTTGGAAAAAGTCGGTTTTATGTCTCTCAGGAATTCTTCTAAGTTCCACAGAATCGCAGCGCGCATGCGCGAGTTGCTGTAATGGTTAATATAGACTCCGGTAGATGGCTCTGCAGTTGGCATTACCAACTTTGGGAATAAATTTCCAAAAGCAAAAAAAAAAAAAAAAAAAAAAAAAAAAAAAGTGGACGTTAAC
The DNA here is from genome assembly GCA_030220185.1 of Diploptera punctata. Taxonomy (NCBI): domain Eukaryota; kingdom Metazoa; phylum Arthropoda; class Insecta; order Blattodea; family Blaberidae; genus Diploptera; species Diploptera punctata. The sequence continues at coordinate 393,718 of JASPKZ010004960.1, forward strand.
TAATTTGCCATTTTCTAACGAAAGAAAACAATTTACATGCATATTATTTCTTCCCAAATGCTTAAAAATGGACGTAAACCAACTTCCCATTTCCTAACGTAACAAAGCAATTTACATGTGTAATATTTAATGAACTATAAACTAATTTTACGTACACTAACACTAAATATGGTTTCAAATTATTTTCAAATGGTGGCAACGTTGGAACAACATGGGAAAGTAGCAAGAAAGTAATGTATCCACGATCATGTTTTACGTAGATATAAAATATTGTGAAGAAAGCTTGAAGATCGTTGCAAAATGTTTAAAACAGTACAAAACGTGTTTACAAGTGTTTAGTGCATCAGTGGCATAAGAATGCAAGTGTAGAAATGTGAGAGACATAAAACCAACCACATCCGTAAACTATCCATACACGTAACAGAAATTATTTGGCGAATTAACATAAGCACAGCATAACTTTTTCATTGCACTGAAAGTTAAAACTGTAGGAAGCAAAAATCACTTAAAACACTTTTCAGAGACATACCAAAACTCAAAGTAAAGTTTAAATTTGAACTTTTCATGTTCAAACCCCACCTCACCCCACAATCCGCCATTTCCTGTCGGCCGAGCATTTACAACAATAAAGTAATCAATTTCACAACTCTTTTCCTCGTAAAGTACCGCACATCCCTACGGATCTTCAGGCATGTAAAAATAGAAAAACTGTTGTGCAAACTGGCTGTAAGGAAGGTAACAAAGCTCCACAATTCGTTAATAATCAATAATAATTATCATCATCATCATCACTCCAGGGATTAGGCAATTGCCCGTTCCGACTTCATAATGCATCGGCCCAACGTCTTCTAGATCTTCCAACATCACGTCTTCCTCTTGCTTGATAATTTCTTGCTAACAATGGATATCTCTCCTTACTCATTCCATCCATGTGATCAATCCATTTCTGTCTGTAATTCGTGACTTTATCCAATAAAGGCTGTACTTTCAATTCTTCTCTTATATCCTCATTTCTTATTCTATCAAGTCTTGTACATCCTTTTACTTGTCTTAGGAACCTCATCTCCGCCGTCTGTATTCTATCCTTCTGTTTTTTCATTGGAGCCCAAGTTTCACATCCATACAATATTGTGGGAACCGCCATAACATTATACATTTTTATCTTGGTTTATTTTCTAATTTTATTTTTGAATGTTCTCTGTATTGTTCCACACACCGTCTGAAATTTATTTATTTTGGAGTCAATATCTCTTTCCACATTGTAGCCAACATCACAGCCCAAATACTTGAAACTAGACACCTGTTCTATAATTAATAATAATTGTACTTATAATAATAAAATACGCATACTAAGTCCACCGCTGTGGTCTCCGCAGAGGGCCCGGGTTCGATCCCCGGTCGGGGCAGTTTTTCTGGGTGAGGTTTTTATCGGGATTTTTCCTCACCTGTAAGACAAATGTCACGAAAACTTTAAGGCCCAAATGGTCCCCGAAATCATATGGCCATCATCATCCTTAGCATCATCATCATCATCATCCTTCACCCGTGTGGAAAGCAACGGGAAGCTACCACACCTACAATTCCCTAGTAAAGCTGCAAGCATAGCATGAAAATGCTACGATTGCAGTGAAGGACCTGCCCTCGGGCAGAATTACTATGCATGGATGCATGGATGGATGTATGTATACTAACTTCAATTCTTCCATTTGTTTCATATATTTAGATATATTTTAGTGATTTCCTAAAAAAACTGAGGGTGACGGGACATTTCAATATTCATATTCGTAAATAGCACACACAACTTGACCTGAAACATATAGTTTCAAGCATGTGGCAAAAATCTTGTTAACTAGTGTAATTTTTTCGTCTGTCATGTAAAATTTTGAAAAGTGGAAATACGAAATTTACGAAGTCATGTAACATAATATAGATTAATTAAGGGGAAATAACGTACATGGAATTAGATAAAAAATTGTACTGAATAACAAAATAATAGAACAAATATCACATTTCCAATATTTAGGATGTGATATAACTTATAGAGAAAATAAAGATATACAAAATAAAGTAAATAAATTTCAGGCTATTTGTGGAACCGTAAAAAGAACCTTAGGTCGGAAAACAAGGAAAGATACGAAACTTAAATTATATAAAACAATGGCTGTTCCTTTGTTGTTGTATGGAAGTGAAAATTGGATAATGAAATCAAGGGATAAAAGCAGGATACAGACTGCGGAAACGCTGTTTTTACGTAATGTGAAAGGATGCACAAGAGCGGATAGAATAAGGAATGAAACTATACGAGAAGAATTATATATATATATATATATATATATAAATTGAAGATAAAATCAGCGAAAATAATAAGAAATGGACAGAACACTTAATGAGAATGAACAACGAAAGAATACCAAAAAGAATCTTCCTGTATAATCCCAGAGGAACAAGAGATGTTGGCCGACCACGTAGAAGATAGACTCCACTTTTAACTTCGCCGGAACAGGCTGCATAGCCTAAACCTTGTAGTAGAAGAAGAAGATAACGTAAAAGGAAATTGCTGACACATATGGGGAAAACATACGAGTATGAATGCATAAAAATAAACGAATATTAAATGAAAGAGTACAATTCTTAAGACAAGAGTCGGCTTCGAGCTGTAAATGAATCTGATTGGCCTAGTTGAAGACAGACATAATGACGGATCGATGCGAACTCCCCGAGCAATTAGACGTTAGGGCCTTACACAGTAGGCTAAGCATTACTACATTAAATCCGCAGCTTCTGCTTCATCTTCCATTACTTGGGGCGGGGGAGAGCCAGCTTAGTGAAAGCAAATTCTCCGAAGGCTCTTCAATGCAGCAAGGATATCAAAAACATATGCCTTCCTTATCTCCACTCCAGATTAATGTATTATTGACGTACTATAGTGCGTTCTCTTTCTTCTTTTTATGTCCCTCCCGTCTCATATCGGAAAAATCGTCAGCTAAAATATAAAATACAAGCCCAACAATAAACTTACGAAAAATGTTTCAAAATGTCATTATTCATAACGATGAAACAATAGGACTAAGCATATACAGGGCTTCTGTTTCTAACTATCGTTTTTAAAGAATTTCAAAGCTATGAAGCTATTGAGCTTGTTCTCATAAAAATATTTTTGAAAAAAAATCTACAGATAATTGAAGCTGTATAGTAGATATTGACATACGTGCATATAGGCTATATATATATGAAAAGAAAAATGAATGCTTGAGTCGGGATTTGAACCCGAGTCTCTAAACCCTGTACGTTTAGCGCAATAACGACCTGAGCTACCCAAGTATTCCAATTCACACATACATTTTTCTTATATATGTAGTATTTTCAATTCACACAAGAGGTGGCGGAAATTCGTTCCAACTGACATCTAGTAGCTAACATAACAATTAAGCAAATTTTTAAAGAGAAAATTTACTTTATAGCAGTAACGCTTGTATATTCAGATGTTATAACTATATTTTATTATATAGTTATAACATCTATATATATATATATATATATATATATATATATAGTATGATAAGTAAAATAAATGCCTGGACGGGATTCGAACCCGGATCTCTGAGTCTGTACCTCAGTGTCATATCCATTACACCACCAGGCGAATCCAATTCAAACATTTATTTTTCTTATATATGTATTATATTCCCCATTATTACTAGATGTCGCGAGAACTCGGTCTTCAGTGCCATCTAGTAGCTGACTATAACAAGTAAGCAAATTAAAGAGAACATTTTTACTTTATAGCAGTGACGCTTTAAAAAAACCGAGTTTATAATTAAATATTTAACATTGGAGCAATGCAATATTATATATATATATATATATATATTTTTGTGTGTGTGTGGTGTGTCTGTATGTGGTTGTTTGTAAGAGAAGCCGGACATCATAGACATTAGAGAAAATAAAATATTACAGCGGCATGACCATTTCAAAAGAATGCCACCAGCAAATATTGTCTAAACCTATTATGGAATGGATCCTAATGGAAAAGAAGAAGAAAGGAAGACCAAAGAAAACCTGGATAGAGAATGTGCAAGCGGCTATGATTGTCACAGGATTGGAGGAAGATCAATGGATAGCCAGAGAGGAATGGCGTTTGGTTTCCGGAAGACAATGGCAGCTCTCATGAGGTCGGATGATTACACTGAGCAACAAAAAATAAACTTTTTTTTTTGCCTCAGAAACAAAAAGATGTGATTCTGATAGTATTTTTTTCTCCTGAATTCAAATATGATATAGGTTTTTCTCTATCATGCAAGGTTTGAAGAAGATTCCATATTTTTAGCCGGGAACTAAGCATTTCAGACTGGTTTTTGGATAACTTTAAATCTCGTATGAGACCGTTAAGATCTTCTTGAGTCAATAAATGAGGCTCAGATGAACAGCTTTGTAAGGAAGTTGTATCACCAAAATCTGTTTCTTCTTCTTCCTTACTTCCATCAGAATCTGAGCTCTCTTCATCTAATGCCACATGTTCTGGAGGCCTTGGTATGGGTAATTCTTCGCAGTGTGGAACTGATCTTATTGCAGATTGCAAGTCAGGGTGCACCACTGTATGTTTTGATTTTGACGTAATCCCTTTAATGTTTGTTAAGCAGCAAATAAGTATTTAAATCCATTAATTGAAATTTAAATAAAAAAACTGTGGGTGATGGAGGAATTCCGAATACATATTTGAAAACACGGTAAAAAAACTGCATTAAGTACAACTATTGGTACTCATGAGACAAAAATCATGTTGACCAGTGTTAGGTTGACTGCAATAAGCAGTGACACGAGTGGAGAATTATAGTGGACATGGAAACTTCTCGCAGGAAAACCAGAAGAAAAGCGCCCGATAGGAAGGACAGTAATGAGGTGGGAGAAGAACATTAACGATGATTTGAGAGTGAATAATACAGGATATGATTGAAAACCATTAGCTCAGGATAGGGATGCATGGATAACTTATATCCTCACGGTCATAAACCACCGCATTCGACAGTGCCAGTGAGTTAGTTTGTTACGAGGATAGGCCATTGTAATGCATTTGACATGTGTTGTTTCCCTTAGGAAATAGGAATCTGAGGCGGACACATCACACCGTAATAAAGGAATCTTACATGTGAATGCAACCAGTCAAACAACCAACACTGGTTTTATCAGTTACAAACCACGCACCAGACTATATTGTTCCCATTGTGTATCTACTTGCTATTGTGAACCGCGCGTCAACAGTTTCCGCCATCTTCTCTACAATGAAGCAAATCACTTTCCGCCCGCCCACCTGCACAGTTGTGTCCCAAATGATATCCGTTATTAATGCTCCTGTAACATTGATAGAGCAGGCGTATGGATACATTAGTCCGCCTACACGTATATATGCAGCATTGAATAGGTTTCTTTACACTTTTTCTTCTTCTTCGGCTTTCCCCCAATTATAAGGTTTGCCGTCTTCAGTTTCCATTTATTTTTATCATTGCAATCTCCTTCTTCCAAATTCCTATCGTCCATTATAGTTCTGACATATATTTTCCATTTCCATCTTGGTCTGCCACGTTTATTTCATCCAGGGGGTGACCATTGGTATATACTTTTTGGTCATACTTTATTTCCCATTCTTCGTACATGGCCATACCATTTAAAAGTTTGATTTTCAATCCTCTTAACAGATGTGGTGACATTCATTTCTCTCCAAAGGAATTCATTTCTTATTTTATCCTGTCTTGTTTTTGAAGGCTTCTTCTACGATAAAACAAATTCAACTCTTCTAATTTTATTATCTTGTAATTCCGTCAAAGACCAAGTTGCACTTCCATGTGGCAAAATATTCTGTATTATGCTCTCATTAATTTTCATTTTAATTTACTTTGTAATATTTTTGTTCTGAATTATTCCATGCAAAGTTTTAGTTGCATTTTTTGCCATTGCAATTTTAGTTTATACATCTCTTTCACAGGTACCTAAACCTGTAATTATTGACTCAAGATATTTAAAAATTTCACTTTTTTTTTATTTTCCCTGTTTCGAGTATGAGATTTCTTTATTTTGGCAAATAGAATTCGATAAATAGCTAGGTTAAACACGACTATCATTGGTTGTAAAACAAAATTCGTTGAAACGTGATTGGTCATTGACTCCCATTTCGAGCATGAGATAAATAGTCTTGGTAATTGTATCTAATGCAGTACAGTATAAACAATCCATACAAAATGGATAAATATTAAGATTTGGCTAATGAAATTATCGAGAAGACAACGGTGGCTATAGAGAAATTACTATCTACAAACTTTAAGGAGAGATACTGTAAGGAGTATAATTTATTTGTGCATTGGATGGAAGAAAAGTGTGAAAAGTGTAAAAGATAGCGTTCAATTTACAAATAGTGAATCTCTAATTATTGCTGAAACTGTCAATTTCACAGGATCTTTTAATGCAGACAATTTTGATTTCAATAATAGGAATTAATGTCTTGAGAATGATCTCACATAAGGAGATCGAAACATCGATGAATTATCGAAAAAATTGAATATTTAACTGAGATAACGAAATAAATAAATGTATTATTATTACTATTACTATTGTTATTACTATTATTATTATTATTATTGTTATTATATATTATTATTATTATTATTATATTATTATTATTATTATTATTATTATTATTATTATTATTATTATTATTATTATTATTAGCGGAGAACTAGAATGGTATACGTAGGGTGCCAGACAAAAGATTACCCAAACAAGCTTTGGAATGGATCCCACCTGGGAAAGAAAAGAGAGGTCCACCTAGATTTAAATGCATGGATGGTGTAAGGAGAGGAATAAGGGAGCTTCGTCTGGAAAAATTGGAATGGGAAGATAGAGAAGAATGGAAAAAGAAGATAAACATTTAAAAAACTTTGGGCACAGCAAAATGTTTTATTACACTGCAAAGCTTGTTTATAAAGATAAATTATTATTATTATTATTATTATTATTATTATTATTATTATTATTATTATTATTATTATTAATTTAACTACTCTCAGGAAATAATATAAAGAAACATTCAGTACTTATTTTAATATTTTAAAAATTTTCACTACTTAACCTCAACTGTAATTTACAATAAATTCTAGAAGTATTGAAATCTTTTTAATAATGTCGACGAAACCGGTTATACAGCGGAGGAAATTGGTATAAAGCCACTAACTTTTAGTAGTAAAACAACCTGAAATATTTATGCAAATGCCGTATGTGTGTCATAGATTACATATAATTATCTTGGACATAATTTCATACAGGTCTCCTCATTTTGTATTTATTATATATGTAAATAATATGTAAAATCTAAGAAAACGCTGTCCTAGGGGTGGAAATCGGTATAAAGGCAGGTCAACTTCTGGCTCTTACAGATACATAAATGTATACAAAACACTGCAATTACATGGAGACGGGTCTGTGAGCATCGTTCATCAGTTACAAGCCAGTAGTACGTACAATTCCACGTGGAAAGCCTCTATCAAATGAAGAGAAATCAAGAGTTAGTGCCTTCAAGGATATGGCCTTTCCAATAGACAAATACCTATGAAATTGGGGCTTCAAGATGTGTCATTGATAATTTTGTCAAACTGGGCTCACAATATGAAAAAAACGGGAAATATGGACGGACAAGAAAATTGTCTGATCGCACTAAACGTCTCATTTTACATAAAGCAAAAGGTAAGAGTATGTTTTCTTCTCAAATCCAGGCTGATTTGAAGTTGCCAGTAACAGCCAGACGAGTAAGACAAATTCTGTCAGAAGACAAGAACCTAAAATTAAAAAAAAAACTTTTGCTGAAGAACACATGTCCTGGACCTAAGAATGGAGTAAGTAATGTTCAGTGATGAGAAGAAGTTTAATCTGGACGGGCCTGATGGCCTTCAGTATTACTGGAACGACCTCCGTACTGAAGAGCAAGTTAGAATGAGTAGAAATTTCCGTGGTGGAGGCGTTATGATTTGGACAGCATTCTGCTTTAAAGGAAGATCAAAAATAAAATGGATACGCATCAAGATGAATTCTGAGTCCTACACTGAGGAGCTTCTGGAGTCCTAATTGATATGAATGTATGAGGAATTTGGCGAAGATCTAATTTTTCAGCCAGATAATGCTTCTATTCACGTGTCTGCTAAATCAAAGGAGTGGTTCAGGAAGAAAGATATACCACTTTTGACGTGGCCAGTCAGAAGTCCTGATTTAAACCCGATTGAGAACTTATGGGGGATCCTGGCAAGGTGTGTGTATCGGCAATGGACGGCAGTTTGGGATAGTGACTGAGCAGAAAAATATTATTCAGGAAGAGTGGGTTTCAATCTCAGTGGAAGAAATAAACACCCTCATCAAGTCAATGCCAAAGAGAATCTTCCAAGTAATTAACAACAATGGAGGTTCAACTAAATTTTAGAACTTTGTTGTAAACTTTGCGCTCAGTCTTTTTGGTTTAATCTGTGAAATACACAAAGTGCATTTATACTAATTTCCTCCCATATGTGAGAGTGGATCTAGTATTGAATGCACTTATTTAGGAACAAAATTAGACCATTCAGGCGATAACACAATGGAAATTAGAAATAGAATCGCACAAACAAAACAAGCAATAAATGCTTTAAACTCTGTTTGGTGGAGCAAAAAAGCAAAAATATTACAAAAAATAGAAAATTACAAATATATCAAACCATAATTCAGAGCATTTTAACATATGGTGCTGAAGTCTGGCAAATTCCTACCAGGGAAATCAAAAGAATTTTAAGTACAGAAATGGATGTTTTAAGAAGATCAGCTGGAAAATCTAGAATGGATAGAATACGAAATAAAGAAATAAGGGAAATTATGGGTGTACAAGAGGAGCCGGACATCATAGAAAAGAAAAGATAGCAGTGGTATGGTCATGTCAAACGAATGCCAGAGCAAAGATTGCCAAAAATTGTTATGGAATGGATCCCAATGGAAAGGAGGAAGAGAGGAAGACCGAAGAAAACTTGGATAGAAGGGGTACAAGCAGCTATGAATATCAGAGGAATGGAGGAAGATCAATGGATGGATAGAGAGGAATGGCGTTTGGTTTCTGGAAGACGGCGGCAGCTGCCATGATACCGTATGATGATGATGATGATGATGTGAGAGTGGTTTCAGTTTTCGTGTACTTTTTTGGACGGAAATGGATAATTAATTTTGACATTATTTGTGTGTGTTTTATACTCAATCACCTCCTAAGTTAATATAGAAAAATGCCAAAGAAAGAGTAAATAAACTTGTGTTAACCCTTTTAACAAGTGGCTTTATACCAATTTCCTCCACTGTATGTAATCTATATTCATTTAGTATTTTAACACCCATAGGATACAATCATGCTTCATTCTTAGGGATTATGTATACTTCACGCTGTAATTTCATTTTTTTAGAAATAAACTCTCAGCTTTGAAGCGCATCGAGGTAGGTATAGAATTTCTTATGTATAAAAGTAATAATAAACTGCAGGAAGTACTTCCATAGATTCTTTTTTCGTTGGGTCGTTACGGCATCCTGCAAAAAAAGCAGCAGCAAAGCCGTCATAAAGAAGTCATCAGCGCGCAAGCAGCCATTACATTTTATCACATCAAACTACAGAGTGACTTTAAACTTCTTTCCATTGGCTCTAACTTACACTTCTTACTTACTTACTTACTCACTGGCACTATCGAACCCGTAGGTTCATGGCCGCGCGGACATACGCTCTCCATACATCCCTATCCTGAGCTAATACTTTCCAATCATTCCCTGTATAATTTACTTCCCTCAAATCATAGTTAATGTTATTCTCCCACCTCATTCTTGGTCTACCAACTGGGCGTTTTCCCTCTGGCTTTCCTACAAGAAGCTTCCATGCAAGTCTTTCATTCCCCATACGTGCAACATGTCCTGCCCATCGCAGTCTACGAGACTTAACTGTTCTTATTATATCTGGCTTCCTATAAAGACCATGTAGTTCATTGTTATGTAGTCTTCTCCATTCACCTGTCTGTTCATCTCTCTTTGGTCCAAAAATTTTCCTAAGTACTTTATTCTCAAATACTTGTAATCTCCTTTCCTCCCTTAAAGTAAGAGTCCATGTTTCGCACCCATACAATATAACTGGTAGAATAATAGTTTTATATATTTTCAGTTTAACGTTTTTTGAAAGGAGTTGGGATATCAAGAGTCTCTGCAGTGCATAATAGCACGCATTTCTAGAATTGAGCCTATGTTTAATTTCTTTGTGCATCTCATTCCTATTTGTGATTATTGTTCCTAAGTATTTGAATTCAGCCACCTCCTCAAAACTTCCCTCATTTGTCATTAGCTGTCCATTTCCATTATATAATGAATTTCTACATGTGACCATATATTTAGTTTTATTGATATTTACTTCCAGTCCTAACTTCTTAGTGTTACTCAATAGTGTGTGCGTGTTGTCCTTTAGTATCTCCTCGCTATCGGCTCTAACTTACATATCAATATTAATGTATTTTAACTAAATAACTTACTGGCACTATCGAATCCGTAGGTACATGGCGGCGCGGATATAAGCTCTCCATACATCCCTATTCTTATCTAATGATTTCCAATAATTTCCTACATAATTCAACTCCCTCAAATCATACTTTATATTATTCTCACAAAACATTCATGGCACAACTACTAGACGCTATCCATTCCCATCTTTCATTAACCACTCGTGTCATACATCATACGAAATTGAATTGTTATTAATACATCTGCTTTTTCGTAAAGATTATGTAGCTCAATGTTATAATTTTCTCAATTCGTCTGTCTTTGTTCACAAAATTTTAAAATACACGAAATCTTTTCATCTTCCTTAAAGCAAGAAACCACATTTTAGCATCCATATTTCAGTTAATTTACTTTGAAGCCAAATATTGAACAAAATTTTAAGCATTTATCCGTGTGGAGTTGCCAGTCTCCCATCGGACGCCTCCCCAGGTGGCGGATAGGGGAATGCTCACCAGATATGGCGGGTACTGGGGAAATAAAATACCCAGGGCGGACCAAAACTAGCGCTGCTGCCTTGCAGTAAGATACTGGACTATCAAAGGCTAGAAGAAGAAAACCTTGAACAAAAATTACCCGTCCCCCAGGTTGGGGGTTGATGCATCGGGCCAGCTCCTCGTTCATCATAAAAAGAAAAAAATGCTAAAAAACCAAACAACAAGCCTCGGAAAAACACTCTAGGACGATTAAAGCTAAGAAAAAGGACTTTGAAAATTGGCACATGGAATATTCAAGGCTGCATAAATAAAATGGAGGAAGTAATTAAAGAAATAGATACAATGGAACTAGATTTGGTAATTTTAACTGAAAAAAAGAAGAAAGGCACAGGAAATGAAACATTAGGCATTTATATACACCTTTACAGTGGAGCAGATAAACATAAAAGAGCAAAAAGAGGTGTTTCAATGTTGATTAATAAGAAATGGTAAGGCACTATAAGAAATTGGGAAAGAGACGAATGGCGTTTGGTTTCCGGAAGACGGCGGCAGCTGCCATGATACCGGATGATATATATATATATATATATATATATATATATATATATATATATATATGGTTTATTCACTTCCATAAAAATAAAAATGGATTTAATGAGACCAATCAAAGTTTTTACAACACCAGACAGAACACTACTTTTTTGTACATGTTCCTAAATTCTACACAACTCCTGCATCTAAACATAGTAGATATCTAGAACCCAAATTATCATCATCAACATTTAGTATTAAGCCCAATGGCCTGTTCCTATTTCATTACAGGTCGAATTGGTCCTTCCATCTCATCAATGGTCTTCCCAACAATCTTCTCCCTTTTGGTTTATAATTATACATTCTTCTTGGTTTGCGCTGTTCATTCATTCGTAATACGTGCTGAAGGTAAGCATTTTGATAGTATTTTATTCTTTCACAGAGATTAAATATATTAAGTTCTGTTCTTATATCTTCGTTTTTCTTTTTATCGGTCCTTTGGTATCCTGCTATTGCTCTCAACATCTTCATTTCTGTAGCCTCTATTTGTTTACTATCTGCCTTTGTTAATGTCCAGGTTTCACATCCATAGATAAGAGATGGAACTGCCAATACTTTGTAAAATTTTAAAATAGTTTCTTTTCTAGTTTTATTCAATAAAGTACGTTTAATTGTGCCACATATATAATTAAATCGTATTTTAGTGTGTTTATATAAATTACCTAAATGACATCCCAAATAATTAAAATTCTGAACTCAAATTATACAATTAATTAATAGATCCAATACAGAGCTAAACGAATTAAACACAGATAAATTTAAGAAAACAATTAGATTAATTAATTGAATTAATTATTGAAATATTTTAAAATAGTAAATATACCCCAGCCACTGATTCTCCTGCCCTGACGTTTTCACGACAGTGTTGCCGATATGGATATTCAGTGGGAGGGGTCGGTTTATGTATGCGGTTAACAGACATACAGCTGACAACATGTCAGCAATTTCAAATCTTACTAGCGCGCTATAGCTGCGTCAAGAACAGTGATTGGTTGTGGCAGACATCTACTCCCACTCAACTATTTCCTTATTGGCAGAGCCGGAGATACAGCGGCTGTAATGTAAGTAGTATTATAAGCTATTTTTGTTTATATTATTTCCTAACGTATTTAATTAATTTCTTCAGTTTGGTATTTATCTATTATATAATGTTTTGTATCATTCTCCTTTCCATTAATTCTTTGAGTGTTAGAGAGCGTTTTATATTTTGAAACTTTCACCTAAATTTATTTTGTTTTATATTATTTTCTAATGTCTTTAATAATCTCCCTCAGTATGGTATTAATCTATTCTATGTTGTTTTATTTTATTTGTCCTTGCATTATTTTAAATTGTTTATCTGCCAGAATTAATTTAAGTCCTGAAAATGGATCCTAAATTTATAGAACTTATATTTTGTTTTCCCTCTCCCTTTAACTAAAACTTTGTAATGTATGTTAACATTCTTGTCCATACTCATTTCTGATACGATTAATCACTAATTGATATTGTTTTCTTTCTGTTACAAACTGCGCATAATAAACTCTGACGTTATAATGATGACGAATATGTGACGTATTGTGTACAAGAATTGTATTGTTACATAGCTCTTGTACAACATTTATTAGTAAGGAAATTGTACATGGTCTATATAAGGCTTATACATTGTATAACTAAATAAATGATGAAAGCTTGTATAAGATATTTTTATTTGTAAGACTGTATTTATTATTTCTGTAAGTGAACTGCACCCGAGCACAAACACTTGATCATTCGGATGCCAATACTGTGTACAACATGTATTTGTGAATAAATTATTATTATTATTATTATTATTATCATCATCATCATCATCATCTGCATTCATGGATTAGGTCTGTTGACCCGTTCCGACTTCAGCCCATCTCTTTCTAGGTCTGACCACATCTCGGGTGCCTTTAGGTTTGTATTTTGTTATTTGTTTTGGATATCTATCTTCATTCATTCTGTCTACGTGTTGCTTCCATTTTTGTCTATATGTATCTATTTTATCAGTTATTGCAATTATTATTATTATTATTATTATTATTATTATTATTATTATTATTATTATTATTATTATTATTATTATTATTAAACCAGAAGAATAATTGTTTTATTTTTTATCGAACCACATATTCCATTTGATGATAAATTGGATTAGTTTATGCAGCTCCTGTATACTTTATCCGCTCTTAGAGTGATCCTAACATAAACATTTTGCCAATTGTATAGTTCAGCCATTCGCGCGACAATTACTGTCACATTGACAGGGAGCACGTGTGAAGTATGTAAGACATGTGATAGTTGAATGGGATAGATTACAAGAAAGCTGGTGTGATATTTCACTGAACTTTTGTAACTGTTTTTTTTTACCACTAGTCGAAGGTTTGCTAGACTTGTGTTTTAAAATTTAGATGGCAACACAGCAACAGAACACTCGACACATTCAGTCATTTTGTTGCATCAGAATCAACTAAAGCTTGACTCAAATACTCATCCAAATGTAATAAACTACTTTAAGTTGTAATTATTGATTAGGTATATTTTAGAATATTTTTCATGTTTTGAATATTATTATTTTCATCCACAAAAATAACAAGTATATTCAGAGGACATATTTTTAATTTAATGAAGTGAACTAATTTTTCCGCGTCCTTACTGCTTCTACATCGTACGTCGGTGTCCATAACCAATGCAAAGCGAGCAGGTCACATGGTTTTGTATTGACGAGGATCAGTTTAAGAGCGGATAGCCTTCAGATATTTTTCTTATCTACCTATCAAGAAGTCACAGAGATACAGTTTAGTTCACTATTTTTCCCTACATCCTGTATTGACTTACTTGCAACTCCTGTAAGTGATGAGAACTTGTACTGTTAAGTGTCGAGGAGGATTTCATTTCTTCTCTCCGGAAACTTACCTGAAACAATAGAAAAGTACATTAATAAAAGATCAATGTTGCATCAGAGCAACGTTCATTATTCATGCTCGCTAATGAACGCTATTTGTGTGTCAACTTAAACAATGAATGGAGGACCAGCTGTTGACTTCAAACAGAAAACAAAGTCCACCAATTTTCAGCAAAGAAAATAATATTAATAATGCACAAGCCAACAACATTATGCGCGCATTTCAATCATTTTATTTCATTTCAGTTCTTTGATTCGATTCCAGGTCAGGACAGGCTCGTGGATGAGTTTTTTTTTATGGGTTTTCTCACCTATAAGACAAATGTCAGGAAGCTAGTGGAGTGAGTGAAGGGAGGATCTCTATCAACTGGTTTGAAATAGAGAATAGGGCCCAACGGTCCCCGAAAATCAGCCGGCCATTATCATCATCCTTATCATCATCACCTTCAATTCACCGGTGTAGAAAGCAACGGGAAGCTACCACACCTATAATTCCGTAGTAAATCTGCAAAACATAGCATGAAAATGCTATATATAAATTTATAATTATGTCTCCTTTTACTTTTTTAACTAAACATAAAAAAGCACATTATTTGTCATTTATTTAGGCATAGCAGCGCACGTCGGGTATTAGCTAGTAATATATAAACTCCATGACGTTACAGGCTTAGAAGGCTCTGGCCCACCAGCCGCTGCTGGCCTCACATCCGCATATGTTAATCACAGAGGTAGACGATCATCCAGACAGTTTAGTGGTGACGTGTGGTTAGCTGTCGGGTCCCCGAGTCGTTATAGCTGGTTTTCTCAGTCTGGAGCCGCTACTCATTGTCCATCCATAGTAATTCTGCCCGAGGACAGGTGTGGTAGCTTGCTACTTATTGTAGCTCCCCCATTTTTTCATGATGCTGGGTGGGCACGATCCCATATTAACCTAAATTCTATGAAAAAATGTGTTCCACCAAGGAGACTTGAACCAGCGCAAGGCATCTTCCAATGTCGTTTCGGTCTTCCTACATTTCTTCGACCTTCAGGTTTATAACAAAATATCTGTTTTGATAAACGATTATTTGGCATTCTTTGTACATGTTCAAACCATTTACGTTTATTTCTGTATATTCTCTCGTTTATATTATATACTTGAAATTCATCTCTGATGTCTTGACTTCTCTTTTGATCTCTTGAAGATACACCTGCAACGGATCTCAGGAATCTCATTTCTATTGTCTCCATTTTATGTTTAAGAGAGATCGTTAAAGGCCAAGTCTCAGACCAGTATGTTAACTTTGGAACGAAGACTGTTTTGTAAAATTTCAATTGAATTTCCCTTGTGGTTTGATTTCTCAAATATCTTCTTATTGAATTACATCTGTTCAAATTCCCCTAATATCTCCTCCATATCTAAATTTATGCTGATAAAATATCAAGCATCCAAGATAATTAAACGAAGTTGCTTGTTCAATAATGTTTGCTCCAATTACAATTTTTGTCCTTTTGAGTTGAGTTCCAATAAATGCCATGGACTTTCATAATACAGTAAAACTTGCTCAAAGCGGAATCGCATGGGACCAATTTTTTTCCACATTGGACAAAATTCCACATTATAAAAAACTAAAACTTATTAATAATCTTAGATTATAGAGTACCGTATAAATATTTTTATGTACCTTGGATTAATTGTAGTTCTGCTGCCCCTGAAAAGTGAAGTATAGTATGTATGAGCGACTTCGACGGTAACGCGCGAGAAAAAGTCCCGATTCGTC
Source organism: Diploptera punctata (assembly GCA_030220185.1). NCBI lineage: Eukaryota > Metazoa > Arthropoda > Insecta > Blattodea > Blaberidae > Diploptera > Diploptera punctata. Next base: position 409,995 of record JASPKZ010004960.1, read on the forward strand.
AGCGTTAAAAATGTCTCTTAGGCACGTATCGTGAAATTCTTAGTTTGCAGTTTCGGTTTTCGCCCACTAACTACACTTTTGTCCACATTCTTTGATTCCCCGCAAATTTCATTCCACACTACATTGTGTTGTCTTTTAAAACTGTCCAGCCAACCTGAAGATTCCTTGAAATCGTTATTCCCTAGGGATTTAACAAGAGCTAGAGCTTGACTTTGGAGCATCGGTCCGGAAATGGTTTGAAGATTTATCTTCAATCACTTTCACTTTTTCGCTTAATAAGAATGATACATACATTTCAGCCATCTTTATTCCGTAAATTCAGAACGCTACCTGTCAAAGATCAGTCTCAGAACTTAACTAATTTAAGATTTTACAGAGCAATTGTTATTTGCAAGACACATATCTGTGTTTCGCATAACGGGTGTGCAATGGGGCCGAATCTATACCGGTATAATGTATACAGTAAAAGCTCCTTATTCGCAGGGGATATGTTCCGCAAATATGCCGCGAATATGTGTATATAGGGGATATGTTCCAAGGTTACAGAATGAAATAAAAATTATCAAAATAAAATAAATTAATGATTTTTTACAATTTCTATTCTGTTGGGTTTAGGCAATGACTTAAAAGAACTTAGTACTTATTTCCTGTTTTGCCGCTTTTAAAAGGTATTTTAATTAATATTGATATTCAGCTGTGAATTCTGCGATAGAATTCCTTATTTTGTCTTCGGATTTCTTGTTTCATTAACAATGAAACAGCGTGATATAGACGCAAACGACTCGCCAATGCGTAAACGGTCAAACATTTCTATTTTTAATTTAAGCGGGAGCACTATTTTTTTTCTCTTCGGTACTAATTATTTTTCTTTCCATTTACTCGACATAAACTGGGGACAAATCACAAGAGACACGTGTTATTCAATCAAAATTATTGCAACGAACAAGTTGAAACAATAATATACCGATCTTGGCGATGGAGACATTTATCTAAGTACATTTCGGCATGTGAAATACAACAGCTCTTAACAATGAACTTTTAGGGTCAGTGACAATTAGGGTTGTTTGTTTTGATATATATATATATATATATATATATATATATATATATATATATATATATATATATATATGTCCATTGGTTTGAATCACTATTTGTAAAAGCCGTCTTGGCACCTGCTCTCTGTAAAAAAAAACTGCTGATGGTTAATAAATACACACACATATATATACCTTTCCGCTTTATATATATTTTTTCATGAATTGTGTTCAAATATCCTTCCGTCTCCGCGTTGGACAAATTCCGTTTCATGCAAAATAAAGACACGTAAAATTGCTATTATTTCCCCGGGACCAATAAATTTGTTTACATTGGACAGATTTCCGTATTATTCACGGTCCGGATTAAACAAGTTTTACTGTATATGCAATTTAAAGACAGACAAAGATTAACTGTTATTTATTAATTTCAACAAATATTTAAAATATTTATTAATTAGTTCATATTTTGTTATTGGCGAATTTTCCTTATTATTTTGTTTTTTGAGTTCGTCTCTTTCTTTGTCAAGTATGGAGAATTGATATAAGAGATGGCCCATCGTTTGTTCAACCTTTTCGCTTAGACATTCTGAATTTCCGGTATACTGTGCATGTATGTGTTTGTGTGGCACAGACAATGAGAGAAAGAGATTGTCATCCAATTTTCATCTAGGATAAAATTTATTTTATTTTCAAATAGATGCTTTCTAGGCAAGCACAGCCCCTATCTTCAACACAATGGTCTTTTGTCTATATTAATAAAGGTAAAGAAATAGAGTGCTCCTATAGCAAGGGCATGCATTACCCAATTCACAGCTCCGCCTCATAGCAAGTCAACAGATTTCAATGTTGAATTAAAAAAATCGCAAGCATATATTTCATCATATTACCATTATGTATTATTGTCCAAATATCTCTCTCTCTCTCTCTCTCTCTCCTCTCTCTCTCTCTCTCTCTCTCTCTCTCTCTCTCTCTCTCTCTATCTCTATATATATATATATATATATGTGTGTGTGTGTGTGTGTGTGTGTATGTGTGTGTGTCCACCGTTGTGTTCTCGAGGTAGCGTGCTGCCTTGTCACGCATCGGGTCCAGGTTCGATCCCCGGTCGGGACAAGTTTCCTTGGTGATGTTATTTTTTCGGGGTTTTTCCTCACCTGTACGACAAATGTCAGGAAATTTTAAGTCCCAAACGGTCCCTGAACATCATCTGGTCATCAAATCATCATTAACATATTCATTAAGTTTAGGATTAAGGCGGATTATTATCATCATCACCACCTATCACATATATCATCGGGACAGCGTAACTCCGCCTTCAAGGCGCCCCAACCTCAGAAGTGGGTTACAATAATGCCATGCCAGAGAGAATACCATAATGTCCAAATGACAATATGGTGGCATTGAACAGAAAAATAAATCGATAACGGACGTAACTGTAGAATGACTTTTTTTAGAAATAGGGAAAAATTTATAATAGTTCAAAATATAAATGCACTCCCCAAAATATTACATAAAGAAGAGTGGAAGAAATCACTCTGCCTTGCAGAACGAACAATCGACTTACAAATAAATTCATTACATATTTAGTACCGGCACAATGTCATCATGTAATCGAGAGCTCCAGAAATTTCAGATTCTAAATGAAAACTGTTTTATATCAAATAGGAATTCGACATAATGAACTACAAGGTAGATACAGGCCTACGCAATATTGTCAAGATTCCATATAAGAAGGGCATGCGCTTGATAGAGAAGTGAGTTATAATTTAGAAGGTTACCATGACGACCAATGTTTGATGTCCCAAGATTTTCCGTCTTACCATCCAATATCTCTCTCTAATTCCATTCGCCAGAGGCTTACCTTGTAATTTTCGCATCGCTACTGAGATTCCGATTTCCAAAATCCCCATGGCATACTTGTAATATCAGCTAAGCTAATCAAAATCTATTACCAGCAAATTACAACGGCCCCTAAACTCCAACATTATTTTTTTACTAGAAAATATCGTTATGGAAAATGTCCTTAACATTTATGTAGGTTATATTTCAGGTTAAGATATATTTCACAAATAATAATAATAATAATAATAATAATAATAATAATAATAATAATAATGCTTTATTTTAGCTGGCAGAGTTAAGGCCATAAGGCCTTCTCTTCCACTCAACCAGCGAATAGTAGAATTATACAAAAATTACATACATATTACAATTTTAATATATTATTAAAATAGAGACCCTCAGGGGTCCTCATCTAGGGGATATGTGGATGGCGACCACAAGGTGCCCAAGCTGTGCAAAACATTTCTTCCAGTTACTTGTGTTTTGCGCTCTTTTAACTTTTCTATCTAACCTCTCTTGGTTAACTCTTGTTTTTTCGACCCCGACCTATTAGGGCATCCGAGGGCTAGGGAGTCCTTCCTTTCTTCCATTTCTCCTTTCCTTTATTTTCTTTTCTTCTCCAGAAAAGCCTGACCAGAGGCTATAAGATGGCAGCCCCATCACTGGTCTTGCCTTCCTTTGGCCGGCAACCAATCGAAGGGACTATTATTATGCTTTCAAATCTTATACGAGAATTTCCCATAAGGAAAATTTTCTATAGGATCGTAACAGGCCTTGGCCTAATACTTGGAAGGAAGAAGAAGAAGATTAAAATAGAGACTAAACAAAATACAATGATGATGTGATCTAATACTAGCTAATGCTAACAAAACATAGAATATAATAAAATTAAAATGATATAAAATAAAGTAAGTAGCTTCCTAGATGATTATTAATGGAATGTTCTATATAGTTGTTATGTAGTAAATGTTTTAATTATGTCGAACTTAAGATATCAGTTAATTTGTATTTAAATAATGATAGCGATTGACAGTCCCTGACATGACTGGGAAGTGAGTTCCATGCTCTAGTCATAGATATTGTCTAAGATTCAGAGTATAGACATGTCCTGTGCTGTGGTATCAAAAGTAAAGAAGAGTCTTGTGATCTTGTTTCTAAATTGTGATGAGCCGATACATTTTGAAAACGTGTTGTTAAATAACTTGGTAAATATGTGTGCAGAATTTGGAATAGTAAGGTATGTGAATGTAAAGTTCTTCTGTCATTTAGGTGTAGCCATGATCAGGCCTGAAATGAAGGAGACACGTGGTCATAACGACAGAGATTGAATATAAATCGAATGCACGCATTGTGAGCACGCTGTAGTCTGTCAGATAGATCAGTTGTTCAGATTAGTCAGTAATAGGTCGCAGTAGTCGAAGTGTGGCATTATAAGAGTCTGTACAACTATTTGTTTTAATTTGTAGGAAGGAAGTTTTTAAATGAGATGTGATTGTCTATAACTTAAAAAAAAATAAATTTTCCCGACATTTGTCTTAAACATGAGGAAAACCACCGAAAAAAAAACTATCACCAAGAAACTTGTTCCGAACGAGGATCGAACCCGCACCCGCTGCGTATGAGCCAACGAGGTTACGCCGAAACCACAGTGGTGGACTAGATAATTGTCTTGGTAGATTTTAAAGCAAAAGGAGGTCATGTCCATATTTATTCATGTAGAACATGGACAATCTTGCTCTACTATATCCGCCTCACTGTCATATACTTCACGTGGATCGAGCCCATGTAAGAAACGATGGTAATGAACTGGCAGATCAACTAGCCAAAGAGGCGCAATTAATCACGACACCGAATTGGTATACAAAACAATACCAACAAATTTAATCAAATAACAACTGAAAGAAGAAAGTCCCAAGCAGTGGGTAAATGAGTGTCAGTCCACATTACATGGACAACTAACAAATAGCTTATCCACTACTGTGAAAGTAGTAGTAGTAGTAAGTAGTAGTAGGACTTTATTAGACAAAAGTAAGATATTTACAATATTATTTACAAATATGGGTCGCATGGGCAGTAAGCCGTACGTGCTTTTGACAGTCCGTTACAATAAAGAAATAATTGCTACTAGTGTGAAGAAAAATAAACAACAAAACAAAAAAAAGCAATAACATTACAATTACATAAAGAAAACGCAATAATATTACAATTAAATAATAACACAATAGCACTATACACTAAAAAAACCCGTAACATTGCAATTACTTAAGAAAACACAGTAATATTACAATTAAATAATAACACAATAGCATTATACATTAATTAATTTATATATAATTATTAAGAATTAATGTTATTGCATTTTGATAACATATATTTATTCATGAATGAGTGTTGTTCTTATTTTCCGCGTTTTGTCTAGAAATTTACCCAAGTTTATCCAATTTTCTGGATTTACCAATAACTCGTAGCATGCCAATCTTTCCCGATTTGAATTTAGAAATCTTTCCGGTAATAACCGACGTCTCCAATATTCTAAATCATTACATTGTCCTAATATATGTATCTCATCTTCAAATTTCCCGCACATTGGACATATTCGCATATCGTGCTCGTCGCTAATTTTTTGCAATTTCCATGCCCCTAGCCTAAACCAAGCAAGCCCTGATCTCTCTTTAAATCCTAGGTTGAGTATATACGATTCTTTTCCCCAGACGTGTTTTAGGTCTCTTTGTAAACACAGTGAGCGTTATCCTGTACATTTGGCGAAAGTATCTTGTTGGTTTATATCTAAGTACCTCCTCCTTATTTTTCTCCACACGTTCTTGCGATTTTCAGTCCCTTTTTCCCATATCCAGCCCATCCCAATCTTGTGGAGTTCTCTCCTAACCTCAATGGAAACAAAACTCTCGTTGACGCACCAATTAACATCAGTGCTTACAGGACACGGAAAGTTTGGAGCAAACTTCCAAAGATTCACAATTAGAGATGACTCGACATGTGTGTGTAAAGTGGCAACACAAACAGTGGACCACATTCTGTGGGAGTGTGAATACACAAAAAGTGATATGGAAACCTTCCGAAAACATGTATTAAGTTCAGGCTGACACTGGATCTTAGAAAATAGTGAAATAATGGGTAAATGCATATAAAGTTTCCAAAAACACGTAAATAAAATAGATTTAGAAAAACTTCAACAAAATTGAAGACCAATAGTGGCATGAAAGGAAAAGATAGCAAATTGTGTGTATTATTTTTTTAAGCAGATTTTAAAAATATACATCTACCTGTACCCAATATTAAGCTTTGATTCTCTTCCTCCATTTATCTCTATTATTTCGGTCACCATCCTGCAGTCCCCTGTCCTTCATCAAATTCATAATTCCCTCTATCCATGTTTTCTTAGGCCTCCCTCTTATTTTCCTCCGATTTGGAATCCACTCCAAACTCCTAACTGGCAATCTATCTTCATTCATCTTCTTCACGTGTCCTAACCATTGTAATTTTTAATTTGCCACAAATTGTATAATTGTTTCATCAAAGTTTTTTTTTCTCGAATAATAATGATTCTGATCTTGTTAATCTAGAGCATCTTGCAGATTTTCTTAAAAATCTATTTCTGTAGATTGCAGTTTTAACTTTAATTTGTCATTTATAATCCATGTTTCTGCACCACAGGCCATTAAAACTTCTTACTATTAATTTATAAATATGGATTTTAGTTTTTTAATATCTGTTTATCCCACAAAATCCCATTTAACATTGGTATTGCAGATCGACCTTCAACTATTATTTTTGTTATTTCCAAATAATTGAAGACTACAAAGGAAAAACAATCAAAGTCACATATTTCTCATTCTGAGTAAATTTGAAACAAAAATTAAAAAAACGCTTTTACAATATAAGTGTTATGAACATGAAATTGTATCAAATACTGTTTGTATAACAAGTTATTATTATATTTAAATTGATATTTGTGTCGCCCTGTGAAAAGTAGTTAACAATGAAAACCACAATGGAAACACTATCAGCACATTTTTGTATGAAAGAACAATCAAAGTCCACATCATTTTCTTATTTAAATTGCAAAATTGGGAACAGTAATTAACATGCATAGAAAAATGCGGTACTGTTTCAATGCAAATATACCAGAAATGTTATGTTTCACATTTTAAATTTGAGAAAACATTTTGGGCTGTATGTGAGGAGAACTTTTTCATTTCTTGTAAGTCGTTATATTCCTATCTTGTTACTGAGATGGACATCTTGTACAGATTAACACATTATTTTCATTTAATGAAATAAAGTAACATTTTTTTTTTCAAATGCCCCAGGTTTGTCTTTCGACATTCCTGGTGTTCTCTCCTGGCATGGCGTACTTGTAACTCACTTCTGAGGTTGGGACGCCTGGAAGGCGGTGTTACGTTGCCCCGATGATATGATGGGTGATGATGATGATACTGGTGCGCCAGGAGAGTCCCTAATCCTAAGCTTAATCTAAGATGAATATGAATGATGATGATTGCGATGCTCGTTTGGGCCTTATAAGTTTTCCTGAAATTTGTCTTACAGATGAGGAAAAACCCCGATAAAAACCTCACCCAGAAAAACCGTCCCGACCGGGGATCGAACCCGGGGCCGCTGCGTGACAAGGCAGCACGCTACCTCGAGACCACAGCGGTGGATTAGTTTTCAATTGTTTCCATCTTCATTTATTTCAACTCCCAAAATTGTGTGTGTATATATATATATATATATATATATATATATATATATATATATATATGGTATAATTAAATGTTTAACATTGAGCAATGCAAGCTTAATATGGTATGATAAGAAAAATAAATGCCTGTACGGGATTCGAACCCGGATCTCTGAGTCTGTACCTCAGCGTGATATCCATTACACTACCAGGCGAATCCAATTCAAACACTTATTTTTCTTATATATGTATTATACTCTCCATTATTACTAGATGTCGCGAGAACACTGTCTTCACTGCCATCTAGTAGCTGACTATAACAAGTAAGCAAATTAAAGAGAATATAAATATTCTTACTTGTTATAGTCAGCTACTAGATGGCAGTGAAGACAGTGTTCTCGCGACATCTAGTAATAATGGAGAGTATAATACATATATAAGAAAAATAAGTGTTTGAATTGGATTCGCCTGGTAGTGTAATGGATATCACGCTGAGATACAGACTCAGAGATCCGGGTTCGAATCCCGTCCAGGCATTTATTTTTCTTATCATACCATATATATATATATATATATATATACACACATATGAAATAATCTATTGTTTATTATAATTTTGTTATTTAGCATGTAATATTACAAATATTGTAATATAAAAATAAATGAGATAAAAATGGAGACCACAGTGCATTACATTTTCTCATTAATAGCCGTGGGTGGCTATGTTGATTGATCTGTAAATGCTAATGTAAACAGAATAATCCTAAGTGAATTCTATCTTGGTATTTGGCTTGTGGAATACATTTCATGGCTAATTAATTTCAATTCGCAGTAGAGTGTGAACTGAACTTTGAGGGGAGAATTAAAAAAAAAGTCTCTCTTTGTTGGCGAACAGCCAGAGGATGATCTTATCAGTACATACTCGGCCATGAAACAAAAACAACAAAATATGGAATAATATGGAACGTAGTGTCCTCTATATCAACTAACACAATTAATTAAAAACAGAGTGTTGAATACACAATTGTGCTCTTTTATCATTTACTTTTCCAATAGACATTTTTTATTGTACCACTTCCAAAGCTTCGATAACAAATTCTCCGTGTCTTGCATTATTCTTCCTACTATAAAATTAACATAATAAACTATTTCGAACTGTAGAGCGAAATAACTCCTTGTTTATGGATGGGACTCGAAAATGTCTACAACTAGAGGCGGCGTTGTTGAACCGAGTAAAAAAAGATAAATAAATGGGATGAAATATAAAAACTGAAAGGACCAAACAAACGCAAAGAATAAAGAAAGAACTAGAATAAAATAATCATAACAAAAGAAAAATAATGGAAAAGAAAGAACATACGGAAATAAATGAAAATAAAGAAATGAGTAAAGACAAAAAATATAAACAAAAATAAGTGAAATAAAAAAATAAAATAAAGCTACAAAAATAAAGTTTTTTGTTTATTTCTTTCCCTTTTTGCTGATTGTTTTTATTTCGCCTTTTTATTTTCAATTCCTTTATTTCCAGTTTTTTGTTATGTAAATTTATACATTCCATTTTAAGCGGAAACCTTTTTACAACGTTGCAGCGGCTTTCACTTTGCCCGCTATTGTGCTTACACCGGCGGAGAGCGTGTTCCGTTACTACCGGCAAATGAAGACAGAGGCTACAAAATACGAATAATTCAACTAATTAGATCATCATCATCATCAACATCCAGGGATTAAGATTGTTGGCTCGTTCCGGTTTCATGAAAGCTAGAATTGTTAAAATTCTGTGTGGGCGTCCAACTTTCTCCTTCCGTGCGGTTTATAATTTAGCAATAATTTTGGAAATCTTTCTTCTGGCATTCTATCGGAATGTTCTTTCCAGTCGTTCCTATATTTAATTATTCGGTCTGTAAGTTTGAAAACATTTAGTTCCTTTTTTATATCTTCATTCCTTTTCTTATCCAGTAGAGTATATCCTGCTATATTTCTTAAAAATCTCATCTCAGCTGCTTCCAATTTTTGTTCTTGTCTTTTAGTGATCGTCCAACATTCTGATCCATACATCAATGCAGGAACAGCCTTTACTAATTAGATTCTTATAAAAAATAGGCCTACACGTAGGGGCTTATTACTCACCACTTATTTCAGATTTTATTTCTTTGAGATTTTATATGAGATTTGAGATTAATTTAAGAAATATCAGTAGTCTGGTCGCGGCGGCAGAATGATTGAGGTTTCCTCTTAAAATAGATTCCCTGTACAATATACAAAATATGATGGTAAATGAAAGTTCATATTAGAAATATCGACATTCCCAAGTACACAAATAAAACCCAAGGTCTCCTCTTATCCAAAGATACAACATTGACTATGATACTAGCATAAGACAAAAATCTAGAAGCAGAGACTTGAACTCGATTTACCACATTGCTCGATATAAACTATGTACATATATATACTATGTTAAAAATATCAATATAGGCCTAACATAAAAACTATAAATCAGTTTCGAAATAAGAAACCAAGTGTAAGTAAATAAATACACACATAAACAAATAAATATAATACTGAAATAAATGTATAATTAGAGATTTGATATATTACTTGCTACAAAAAAAACCTGAAAACACCACTCAGGTATTCGAAGTTTGAAAGACGCAAGTTTAATTTTAAGTGATTTCACGATTATTTTTTAAACAATGTGAGATAAACAGTCAGGCGAATGAAGAAGACTACATAACAGTGAGCTACACGATCCTTATAGGAAACCAGATATAAAAAAAGAACAGTTAAGTCTCGAAGACTGCGATGTGCAGGACATGTAGTACGATTTGGGAATGAAAGAGGAGCGTGGAAGCTTCCTGTAGAAAACCAGAGGGTAAACGCCCAGTTTATAGACCTAGAATGAGATGGGAGAACAACATTAACCGTGATTTGAGGGAAGTAGATTATACAGGGGATGATTGGAAAACATTAGCTCAGGATAGGGATATTTGGAGAGCTTATATCCGCGCGTCCATGAATCGACGAGATCGATAGTACCAGAGAATTATTGTAGAACTATTAACACTATTTTAATGGAATTCTAATTTGCTGATGACAACTGACACCTCTGGTACAAATTTTATAGACTGCGATGGGCAGGGCATGTGGCACAAATGGGGAATGATAGAGGTGCATGGAAGGTTCTTGTAGGAAAACCAGAGGGAAAACGCCCAGTTGGTAGACCAAGAATGAGGTGGGAGAATGACATTAACTATGATTTGAGGGAAGTAGATTAAACAGGGGATGATTAGAAAACATTAGCTCAGAATAGGGATATTTGGAGAGTTTATATCCGCGCGACCATGAATCGACGAGATCGATAGTACCAGAGAGTTATTATATAACTATTAACACTATTTTAATAGAATTCTAATTTATTGAGGACAACTGACACCTCTGGTACAAATTTTATAGACTGCGATGGGCAGGGCATGTTGCACGAATGGGGAATGAAAGAGGTGCATGGAAGCTTCTTGTAGGAAAACCAGAGGGGAAACTCCCAGTTGGTAGACCAAGAATGAGGTGGGAGAATAATAACATTAACTATGATTTGAGGGAAGTAGATTATACAGGGGGTGATTGGAAAACATTAGTTCAGGGTAGGGATGTATGGAGAGCTTATATCCGCGCGGCCATTAACCTCCGGATTTGATAGTCCCAGTGAGTTAGTTTTAACTTCTTACACAAAAACGGTGGTTTAGAATGAATTTCAGAAGTATTGCAATCCAGCCTACTGGATCGCCTAGCAACTGACGTTCACCCCATCTATCTTGACCACTTGAGTACTTAAAACTTCGAGGGTTCATTTCCAACTTGTAGATCTATAGAGCGAAACAAAATGAAACTTCTGCTTAAACAAACAAAAAAATAAATAAAAATAAACATTTGACTGTGATATTGCGTTATGAAAAAAAAAACTCTGTTGAGAGTTCGCTCCACAGAATTTCAATTTCTTATATCTTCCGAACTGTTATTAAATCTATATTTATATCTTCGAATTTTAAATATAGCTTACATTTCTTCATTGCCAAGAAGGCTAAAAATCTTAAAGACATTTCCATTCCTTCTCGGAAATGAAATAGTAAAACATGTAAGCAATATTCCATCGTAAATAAATTCACATTCATACCTACATTTTCCTCATTTCATGCGTCTTACAAGGGAATTGTCATTCCATTTCATGCCCAAACGTACCTTGAAGTTCCCCCCAGAGAAGCGTTGTAACGACGAAGGCCGTAAAATAAATAATAATAATAATAATAATAATAATAATAATAATAATAATAATAATAATAATAATAATCTTACTTACTTACTCATTGGCACTATCGAACCCGTAGGTTCATGGCCCTCCATACATCCCTATCCTGAGCTAATGCTTTCCAATCATTCCCTGTATAATCTACTTCCCTCAAATCATAGTCAATGTTGTTCTCCCACCTCATTCTTGGTCTACCAACTGGGCGTTTTCCTTCTAGCTTTCCTACAAGAAGTTTCCATGCACGTCTTTCATTCCCCATACGCGCAACATGTCCTGCCCATCGCAGTCTACGAGACTTAACTGTTATTATATCTGGCTTGCTATAAAGACCATGTAGTTCATTGTTATGTAGTCTTCTCCATTCACCTGTCTGTTCATCTCTCTTTGGTCCAAAAATTTTCCTAAGAACTTTATTCTCAAATACTCGTAATAATAATAATCTAATATATAAAAATGAATGTATGTTTGTTCGTACTTTATGCGTGGTCATACCGTCGATCCGATAAGATGGGGCTTTTTGCAAAATGTTCAGGAGATTCCTGGGATGAACATAGGCTATAAGAGAGTTGTGATACTCAAATTCTACACCCTTAAAAATCGCCCTTTGTAGTGGAAAACGTGAAAAAAGTAGCTCTTTGGACGCTTAAATGGCTTACGCTGCAGCGCGCTGCCTAAACCATAACAAATACACAAAATTAATGTAAAAAGAATTGAATATCTACAAAAAGTCCGCGACAGCATATGTTTATCTCTTACGGATAACTCACAATAACCATTTTCGTCTTTCATTGATGCCAAGAATACCGAGACAAGTACGTAGATTCCTGTGCAAGCATAGCAGCACATGCCGGGTATTCTTTTACGGAATTTTTTTAAAAAGTGGCCGAGTTCAAATACCTAGGATCAATAATTACAAATAGCAATGAGTGCACAAAGAAATTGAACATAGGCCCAATTCTGAAATTGTATGTTATTATGCATTACAGTGACACTTGTCCCAACTTCTCTCAAAAAGACATTAAACTGAAAATATATAAAATTGTTATTTTTCTCAGTTATATTATATGGATACGAAAAACGGAATTTTACTTTAAGGGAGGAGAAAATATAACGAGTATTTGAGAATAAATTGTGGAATGCAGGCTTTCACGGCCGGTAATCATGGTATTAAAAGATTCCGTGGTCTATAACTGGCGTTTCTTCCAGACGTTCCTCCCTCAACTGCGGAGGGCATCTTCAGTGGCGAGCGCTTCCAGCTGTTGTTTACCTGTCGTAGACTCGACTGCAGATGCCCTCCGCAGTTGAGGGAGAAACGTCTGGAAGAAACGCCAGTTATAGACCACGGCCACATAGCCCGGAATCTTTTAATACCATTTGAGAATAAAGTTCTAGGGACAATTTTTGGACCAAAGAGAAATGAACAGACAGGCGAATGGAGAAGACTGCATAACAGTGAGCTACATGATATTTATAGGAAATTAGATATAACAAGAAAAGTTATGTCTCGTAAACAGTACCGGGCAGGACACCCGTATGTAGCACGAATAGGGAATGAAAAAGAGGCATGAAAGCTTCTTGTAGGAAAGCCATAGGGAAAACGTCCTGTTGGTAGACCAATAATGAAATGGGAGGATGATATTAACAATGATTTGAGAAAAGTGGATTATACAGGGGATAATTGGAAAACATTAGCTCAGGATAGGGATGTATGGAGAGCTTATGCCCGCGCAACCAGTGAGTTAGTTAGAAAATTATAAACTTTCTTATGAAAAGAAGAATGCGGTGTCAGATTGTACTCCGTGATTTATCGTTAGTTAAACATTACATAAAAAGGTGGCCTCTTCATTTGTAGTGACGCAAATTGCTGGTGATGTCTGGAGTATTTTAATGTGTTCATTCTTTGTGATGAAGATGGTTATGTCAGACGGGCGGACTGACATCTTTCTTTACATACAGCTCCGGCTTTTTTTGTGTGTGTCGTCTTGACGATGTAATTGAATTTAGCAAGTCAGTTCCCGTCTTCTACATAATGCAGTTTAGTTCCCTCTTGGATGTTGTGATTTACACACCGGACGTCTACTGTTGACTTTTCACTTCAACACATAATCTACTTCCAAGCTTTAAAATTAACTTAATAAGTACTTATATTCCTCTCTGTTAAGGTGACATTTCAACACTAATTTTCTCTAGTTAACCACGTATTTCAACTTCTAGGTATCCATAAATATAATTACACTGAGCAACAAAAAATAAACTTTTTTTGTCTCAGAAAGAAAAATATGTGATTCTGATAGTATTTTTTCTCCTGAATTCAAATATGATATCGGTTTTTCTCCATTGCTCAAGGTTTCTGAGAGACATTAATTTTTAATTTCAAACACTTTAATATTTTCTACATTCATAACTACACAATATTTGAACATTCTAACTCGCCTAGAAAGTAAGAAATGCTATATTTCGCCTGTGGAGCATCCCTCTTGATGGTCCAACAATAATCGACCAGCATATTAGGATTCCATTTGCCTTGATGTATCTTTTCCATATTAACATGATTTCCATGAAATCATTTGAGTTAGCTCATTTGGTTTTATTTTACAATGGACAAATGGACGAAAACACGTTTATTAAAAAAATAATTATTTAAATTGATTAACTGAAATTGAAATTTAAAAAAAACTGTGGGTGATGGAGAAATTCCGAATACATATTTGAAATCACGATAAAAAAAACTGCATTAAGTACAACTATTGGTACTCATGAGACAAAAATCATGTTGACCAGTGTTATTATTCTTGTTACCAACACAATTAAAATATTAGTGGATTCTATGCGACATGCACGTCTATATAAATTCAAATAAAAAAAACAAGCAAAAAATTATGTAATAGTATGTGAATAATATATTTAAACATATTATATAATATATTTAAACATATTATATAATATATTTAAACATATTATCCATATCCATTCCGTCTAAATGTTCTTTCCATTGGTATTTGTGCTCTTCTAGTTTATCCACTATTGAAAATATCTCCAGTTCATTTCTTATTGATTCATTGTGTAATCTATCCATGCGAGTACATCCTTTTACGGATCTTAAAAAATTCATTTCAGCGGCTTGAATGTGTAAGATATCCCTAAAGGGTAGATAATGTCTGGGCGGATCTGGGGATGAGCTATCAGACTCTACAAAATGCTCCAAATAGTCAGCGCAAAATATAGCCTCTCTCTACCAAACCCTTCCATCTACCTTCACGTGGTGGGACTGTTTTTACTGAAGATGGATGATGAGTGGCGAGTTTCTGCCGCCATAAAACCAGATGCTCGGGGCAGACAGAGCTCTGTAGCCTTGTAAGGCAGTCTGTCTAGGAGAAAGGCAACTCCGAAATTGAACTCTGGTCCGCCCAAGTAAAAAAAAAAAAATATATATCACTCAGAAGTCTCAAGTGCGAATACGAAACCCGGACTCTAGAAACATCCTGTATATAAATTGAAGATAATATTTTACAATACTTCTTGACTGAGTGTCAAAAGTTTGATGCAGGTCTCGGTGGTCTGTCATCACATTTTTAGCTGAAATACGTGTTGATTGGAAGTATTGATCGAGCGTTTTCATATTTTCTACTTGCACATTATTGCGAAGTGGCCAGGGATATTTGCCAGGAAGTTCTGGCCCAGCTGTAATCCCCGAAATGAAGTGGTCAAGTCTCAAACAAGGGCTTCATACAACAAGACGTCGCCAATTACGTCATGCCCAACACAGAGACACGGGAAATTGCTGTCCTCTACAGTCAACACAAGATTGATCACCATATTTCACTCAAAACCTCATTACATAGCTCTATGTGTAAATAACCTGATAGGTTTCATTACAGCATGAACAATGATCCAATGCTTATAACAAACTGGCTTTCTGCCTCTATCAAACCAAGAGGCCAAACCAAGCGAATGAGATTTCCATTCATCCCTATCCCGAAAAAAATTCCATTTCTACCGGTTACATTATAAGGGTCCACCGCTGTGGTCTCGAGATAGCGTGCTGCCTTGCCATGCAGCGGACCCGGGTTCGAATCCCGGTCGGGACAGGCTCCTGGGTAAGGTTTCTTTCGGGGTTTTTCCTCGCCTGTAAAACAAATGTCAGGAAGCTTAGGGCCCAACGGCCCCCGAAAATCATCCCGCCATCACCAAATGTAACAAATGTAGAAAATATTAAAGTGTTTGAAATTATAAATGCCTGTCTCTCGGATGGAGAAACACCGATACCATATTTGAATTCATGAGAAAAACATACTATCCGAATCACATATTTTTCTTTCTGAGACAAAAGAAAAGTTTCCTCTTTGTTGCTCAGTGTAATTGTTTTGCTTGGTGTCTACATAAAGTCCAGGTCTAGTTATTTAGTATATATTACTATTTTTAAATATTTAAATAATTAAATTATAATTTTCTTAATAAGCCGGTAGATGTTTTAATATAAATAAAGAAGTAATTGCATTAAGATAAAAGTAACACATTTCCTTAGGGAAAATGGCTCGTGGGGTTTTGAACACAAATCATAAGTTGACTGTAATATGTGGACATTCGATCCCATAATGGCATTTTTAATTAAAACCATATTATCATAATGGATAAATGGAGAAACATCATAAAAATAAATAACATTAAATAAAGTCATTGTCAGCATTTGGAGAGTGTTCTAATCTGCACAGTACCGGCAACTCTAACAAAAGCTATTTCTCCAACACACAGCATCATGAGCTTTAATGACGAAATGAACTGGAAAGAGTCGGATAATAATAATTTAGACAGACAGTCTAGCCAACTGATTCAGTTTACCGATAAAGCCACACCACACACGCCTCAAATATGTGATGTACTGCCATTTTATCGCAAATATTTACACCTATCTCAACAAATATTCAATATAAATCTGCAGAGAAGAATGGCTTAAGTGATGATTCCTACGATTTAATCATTCATTCATTTTGAGAGTTTTCTCATCATTGAGGGTTTTCTCCAACCAATCTTGATAATTAATATGAGTTTTAAAAAAATACATAAATGACTACGGACTTATAGACTATCAATTTGCAACAAACATTCACACATTTCCCTTAATTGAAGTTCTCCACCGTTCTCTGTCCTCTGTGTCTTCATCTGTTACACCAAATTTTCTCATTTAATTCTGAATGTTATTCTTCCAGGTTGTTCTTGGTCTTCCTTTTCTGCTCTTTCTTTCAATTTTTCATACACAGACGGCCTTTGGTTGTCATCCATCCTGCATTCTTCTCACGTGTCCATACCACATTAGCCATCTGTGTTCAATATCATCCATTATATTTCTTTCGGCATTCATCCATTTTCTAATTTCTGCATTTCTAATTCTTTCCAGTCGAGATTTTTTGGCAGCTCTACTTCCATACCATATTAGCCTTCTGTGTTCAATCTCATCCATTATACTTCTTTCGGCATTCATCCATTTTCTAATTTCTGCATTTCTAATTCTTTCCAGTCGAGATTTTTTGGCAGCTCTACTTCCATACCATATTAGCCTTCTGTGTTCAATCTCATCCATTATACTTCTTTCGGCATTCATCCATTTTCTAATTTCTGCATTTCTAATTCTTTCCAGTCGAGATTTTTTGGCAGCTCTACTTCCATACCATATTAGCCTTCTGTGTTCAATCTCATCCATTATACTTCTTTCGGCATTCATCCATTTTCTAATTTCTGCATTTCTAATTCTTTCCAGTCGAGATTTTTTGGCAGCTCTACTTCCATACCATATTAGCCTTCTGTGTTCAATCTCATCCATTATACTTCTTTCGGCATTCATCCATTTTCTAATTTCTGCATTTCTAATTCTTTCCAGTCGAGATTTATTGGCAGCTCTTCTGCAAAAATCGATTTCAACTACAGTTATTCTGTTGGCATGTTGTTGTGTCATTGTCCAAACCTCCGATCAATATAACATTATACTTTCTAGTATGGACTTATAATTTAATTGCATTCTTCTGTTAATTATATTCTTATTCCATAGTATAGAGTTTAACATTCCTATGGTTTTTTTTCATCCACCACCGAACCTTTTTACTATGTCTTTATTTGATGTTCTATCTTTCTCTCTAATTGATCCCAACAACAGAAACTATCGCTCTTCTTTATATTTCATCTTCTTCTTCTTCTTCCTTCCAAGTATTAGGCCAAGGCCTGTTACGATCCTATAGAAAATTTTCCCTCCAGCGTTTGAGGGAAATTCTCGTATAAGACTTGAAAGCATAATAATAGTCCCTTCGATTGGTTGCTGGCCAAAGGAAGGCAAGACCAGTGATGGGGCTGCCATCTTATAGCCTCTGGTCAGGCTTTTCTGGAGAAGAAAAGAAAATAAAGGAAAGAAGAAATGGAAGAAAGGAAAGACTCCCTAGCCCTCGGATGCCCTAATAGCGTCGGCGTCAAAAAAACAAGAGTTAACCAAGAGAGGTTAGATAGTAAAGTTAAAAGAGTGCGAAACACAAGTAAGTGGAAGAAATGTTTTGCACAGCTTGGGCACCTTGTGGTCGCCATCCACATATCCCCTAGATGAGGACCCCTGAGGGGGCTTCTTTATATTTACCCCATCAATATATAATTCATCTGGGTCATTTGTTAAATACTCTGTTTTATTTTCGTTAAATTCAAATCCATTTTTGATATGTTGCTGACAACTGATTACACATATAATTTGCAACTTCTACATCCTGGGTTATAATTATACTGAGCAACAAAAAATAAACTTTTTTTTTTGTCTCAGAAAGAAAAATATGTGATTCTGATAGTATTTTCTTCTCCTGAATTCAAATATATCGGTTTTTCTCCATCATGCAAGGTTTACTAGAGACAGGCATTTATAATTTCAAACACTTTAATATTTTCTACATTCGTAACTACACAATATTCGAACATTCGGACTCAGCTAGAAAGTAAGAAATTACGATTTTCTGCTATATTTCGCCTGTGGAGCATCCCTCTTGATGGTCCAACAATAATGAGCCAGCATGTTTGGATTCCATTTGCCTTGATATATCTTTTCCATAGCTGAAATCTCCTAAGATAACTCATTTGGTTTTATTTTACAATGGACAAATGGACGAAAAAACGTTTATTAAAAAATAATTATTTAAATTCATTAATTGAGATTGAAATAAAAAAAACTGTGAGTGATGGAGAAATTCCGAATACATATTTGAAAACACGATAAAAAAAACTGCATTAAGTACAACTACTGGAACTCATGAGACAAAAATCATGTTGACCGGTGTAATTAGTTACTTATAAGTATTGACGAGATATATCTATAAATCCATCCAATCATCTACAACGCGATACTCACTGCACATGTACAATATAATATCATGAAACAAAATTACATTATTTAATAAAATTAAAATATGTGGAACACTGCAATTGAGAAGTGTGATGTTTGAAATCGTGCAAATAGCACGTTATACGAGAATAATTGTTAATTCTTTTTTTAAATTTGTTGATTTGCTGAATTGAATTTCATGTTTGTGTTTAGATAATGGCTAAATTTTGCAAAAATAGAATGGAGATTTAATGTCTTAAATACATAATATCCAATTTCGAATAACATTCTATTTGAGTTAGTGGAAACGTAAATAAAATTATTAAACGGATTTCTGTTGATTAATAAACAAAACACAGTTTTCATTACGGTTTGTATTGTTCATTTTACTGGTGACCTGTCATTTAAATGCATCGCTCTTCCTATTGGTAGTTTAGTTTAGCTTGAACGATGAAAACAAATTGAGTTACGTTCCGGGCATTCTGTACTAGATTAGGGTGTTAATGTTTGCCCTATTTGTAGGTAATTTTCTTTATATTTTATATCCATCCATAGTAATTCTGCCCGAGTGCAGGCCTTTCACTGCAATCAAGCATTTTCATGCTATGCTTTGCAGCCTTACTATAGGCCTACCCATCAGCACATTGTTCTTTATATCCCTCCTCATCACACTGTGTATTATTCATAATGTTTTACAGTCTCACTTACAAAACATGGAATTCCCTTCCGCCCTATGTCAGAGACTGTCAAACTATAACATCCTTCAAAAACAAACAAAATAATTATTTAATAACAAACTAACTTATACACCTTACTGATAGTATTCTTTTAACAATTAATAAATGTAATTATTTATGAAAATAATATTAGGATTAACAACTATTTTCATTTGTTTAAATATTGTATAACCATAAAATTAGTTTTCTATTTTCTCATTATTTTTCTTTCTTCTTCTTCTTCTACTACAAGGTTTAGGCTATGCAGCCTGTTCCGGCGAAGTTAAAAGTGGAGTCCATCTTCTACGTGATCGGCCAACATCTCTTCTTCCTCTGGGATTATACAGGAAGGTTCTTTTTGGTAACCTTTCGTTGTTCATTCTCATTAAGTGTTCTGTCCATTTCTTATTATTTTTGCTGATTTTATCTTCAATTTTATATATATTTAATTCTTCTCGTATAGTTTCATTCCTTATTCTATCCGCTCTTGTGCATCCTTTCACATTACGTAAAAACAGCATTTCCGCAGTCTGTATCCTGCTTTTATCCCTTGATTTCATTATCCAATTTTCACTTCCATACAACAACAAAGGAACAGCCATTGTTTTATATAATTTAAGTTTCGTATCTTTCCTTGTTTTCCGACCTAAGGTTCTTTTTATGGTTCCACAAATAGCCTGGAATTTATTTACTTTATTTTCTATATCTTTATTTTCTCTGTAAGTTATATCACATCCTAAATATTGGAAATGTGGTATTTGTTCTATTATTTTGTTATCCAGTACAATTTTTTATCTAATTCCATATTTACCAATAAATGCCATTACTTTTGACTTATTTATTGATATTTTACAATTATATCTATTGGCTATTAATTTAAATTTATATGCTAACATTTGGAGCTCATTTTCAGATTCTGCTAAAAGTACAACATCGTCAGCGAATAATAAAGCATTTATTTTATCTTTATTATCGATTAATATTCCTTCATTAGTTAAAACCTTCCTCCATTCTTTTAGGATATCGTCCATATAAATATTAAATAATATAGGTGAGAGTGAACACCCTTGTCGTACTCCTTGGTTTATTTGAAAAAATGTCTTATTTTTAGTCAGCTGTGGGTCAATACAAATATTTGTTCCATAGTACAAGCTCTTAACAGTTTCTATAATCTGAATAGGGAGGCCTTTTTCTTTTAGGACATTCCACAATATTTCCCTGTTTACTCGATCAAATGCTTTATCTAAGTCTATAAATAACAAATGTGTTTCCAGGTTTTTTTCTTGTCTTTTGTTTATTATTTTTCTTTTGTTTTTTAAATACATTAGACAGGGACGGTCTACCAACAACTTAATTTATCTTGCTAGAATACATTTTATTATTAGTTTTAGTCTTAATCTTAACTATCATTAACTATTATAGATCATAATATAATATATATCTTATTGGTCAAATCTTCATTTAATATTTAATATTAGAGTTAATTGTGATTATTATATTCTGACCATCTTGAAAGAATGAGTTCAAATCGGATCCCCAAAGCTGTTTATAATTATATACCAAGAGGACGAAGATCACTGGGCCGTCCTATGAAACGCTGGAGGGAAAATTTTCTATAGGATCGTAACAGGCCTTGGCCTAATACTTGGAAGGAAGAAGAAGAAGATATTCTGATGTAATACCGGCATATGTTTGTCCTGGTGAGTGGAAGAGAAGGCCACATGGTCTTACTCCACCAGGCTAAATAAATAAAAAAAACTAAATATTATCTGTCCAACGTAAGAAGCACACTTTGACATTTAACTTCCGAATATATTACTACGCGCAGCACGTGTAAGAGTGCAGGCGAACTCAGTCAGCTGTTTATCACAAGCTGGTAAATTAATGCACCAACAATCGTTTTAATTTTTAATGTTCCAGGCTGTATTAACATTTACAATGGTATGTCGAAAACTAATTAAATTATAATTGTTGATATTAAAAAAATTAATTCAAATCAAACTATTTAAATTAAAATAACTGTACTTATAGTAACAAAATAAAAAAACCTATGCACCTTGTAATGAACTGTACACTTCACAAAATTGTCCACCACTCTTAAAACAGGTTTAGGCCTTTTCCTCTTTTTGTTGGGCGTTTTGATATTACCAGTTTCTTTTAATTCCCTGCGAACATGTACAACACTACTCTCCAAAACACACCAGTATATTCTGCAGTTAATTTAACACAGCATAATTCGTTCACTACAGTGCCAGGATTATGCTCCATAAACTTACAAAATACATTTAACACCGTTTTTCACCACTCTTTAACAATTTCCCTTTGTGCTTCTAATAATTTTGATCACACATTTTATCACCGAGTTAACATAAACTACCCGACAGCCGCCATATTTGTAACTGACATTCAACTTCCTCTCAAGAATCGATCAGTTTCAAACAAATGCGAATTTTTAGTTAGTCTCCGACCTTCGAAGAAACATGTAGGTATATACAGTATTCTGATCAACTATAGTTAACATAAATAGCTTTAAATACGTAATTATATTAATCGAGTGCATTATCTATTTTTTCGCTTCCGCTGAACTATGCTTTGGTCATGAAAGGACCGCAGTAATTGCAGCAGTCATATGCTTCGTGGATTACCTGCCCATTCATTTTCCTGAAGAGTCTTTCTTACGCTGGGCAGAAAATAGGGAATTATAGGTGTGGTAGCTTCCCGTTGCTTTCCACACCGGTGATGGATGATTATGATAATTATAAGGATGATTATGATGGCCGGATGATTTTCGGGGACCGTTGGAGACATAAGCTTCCTGACATTTGTCTTACAGGTGAGGAAAACCCCGAAAAAACTCACCGGAGCCTGTCCCGACCGGGAATCGAACCCGGGCCCGCTGCGTAACAAGGCAGCACGCTACCCGTACAATAAAATGTATTAGGCGATAGTGAGCACACACATATTTAGTAACACTAAGAAATAGAGGTTGGATGTAAACATCCACAAAAGTAAATATATGGTTACACATATATACAGCTATAGGGTTTCTCACGTCTAGAAAATGGTACTGCTCTTATGGAGCAATTCTTTCCAGTAAACTTGATCTTTTATGTGAGATTGATTAATTAGTTAATTCATTTGAAATAAATAATTAAGTTAGATAGTTTCACTTATAACTTTTTAAAAAACTGGGTTCGCGATTTGTATAAAATTATGGAACGAATAATTATCATGCAATTATTTAATAAACTCATGGAGTGAATTTAATTATTGGAACAGTGGTTAGAGGAGATGCCCATGAACCGCCCCTTTTCAACGAAACTTATTTTGTCACATACAGCTGTTTTAAAAGTAAAAAAAATAAATAAAATAAATAAAAATAAAGAGGGAGAGAGCTAATGAACTAATATATAATAATAATAATAATAATAATAATAATAATAATAATAATAATGATTTATTTTAGCTGGCAGAGTTAAGGCCATAAGGCCTTCTCTTCCACTCAACCAGCGAATAGTAAAATTATACAAAAATTACGTACATATTAAAATTTTAACATATTAAAATACAGACTAAACAAAATACAATGATGATGGATCTAATACTAGCTAATGCTAACAAAAACATAGAATATAATAAAATTAAAATGATATAAAATAAAGTACGTAGCTTCCTACATGATTATTAATAGAATGCTCTATATAGTTGTTATGTAGTTAATGTTTTCATTGTGTCGAACTTAAGATATCAGTTAATTTGGATTTAAATAATGATAGCGATTGACAGTCCCTGACATGACTGGGAAGTGAGTTCCATGCTCTAGCCATAGATATTGTGTAAGATTCAGAGTACAGACAGGTCATATATATTACGTTATAACGTCATCATTATCATCACCATCATCATCATCATAGTACATTCACGAATTTAGGCCATTTGTTGAACTTTCAGCCTCAAGAGAAACACCATCCAAAAGTCTTTTGAGTGGACGTCCTGGTCTTCTTCTTCCTGCAGGTTGATATCTTAACATTTGTTTGGGTATTCTGTGATCTTCCATTCGATAAACATGTTGCATCCATCTTGACTTATAATCAGAATTTTTGTTTTCTAAAGGTTCCATGTGTAATTCTTCTAAGATGTCTTCATTTTATTTTTGTGATCTAGTAGTGTGTATCCTGCAGTCCTCCGAAGATATCTCATTTCGGCAGATCTAAGTCTCTGTATATCTTTCTGTTTTATTTCGCTACCATACAAAAAAGTTGGAAGAGTCAGTGTTTTATACACTTTTAATCTTGAATATTTTGAACTAACTGTGGCTTGAAGATAGAATTTATTAATCCTAAAATTCTTAAAAATGTAGATATTTTTGCATTTACAACCTTTTCTTCTTCATATGAGACATTGCATCCTAGATATGTAAAATTATTCACCTGCTCCAAAATGTTATTGTCCAGTACAATTTTACTTCTGACAGGATATATACCTTGAAATGCCATAATTTTCGTTTTCTTTGTAGATATCTTCAATCCATATTCTTCTGTAATTTTCTTAAAACTGTATTATGTAACGCTAGTAGAAATTCACCATTACTCTAAATTCTTTCGCCCTAATTTACCTTACTTGTAATATAAAACGATGCTGATGGACGAAGAGGAAGAAGATTTTCAGGGATTTTAAAGATCAGAATGGTTTCATAAACTATTTTTTTTTTTAGTTTGGCTTTGCAATCTAATAATGAAAATGGTAAAAATGTTATTTAAAAAATGTTTAAAATCAAGGTGCGACTTATAGTCCATAAAATATAGGTAATATTCATTTTTTCTCTATGACACTTTTTCTTGAACTACATACTGCTTTATATTGTTTAAAATTTATATTTTTTGAACGTAGGAAACATAAGAAAATCTATAAATACACTATAATTTAGTCAGGGTAATTATATTTACAAAATTAAGCAGGAAAGTGTTTGATAACTACCATATTTGATATTTAAATATACTTTGCGTGTCGTAAAATAATGTCACATGATCTCAAATCAAGATATTATCACTTAGATATTTAAATTGTAACCTTGAACTTTCAAAATGAGTTTCAGGGAAATTCAATATTTACTAGATTTACTTTTTTTGTGCATAGCAAGCGAATATGATACGTGGCTTCCTTGTACTAGTATTGCAAAATATAAATCAGTAAGAAGAAACATGCAAAGATTTTGTATCAATCGGAATATTTTGAGAGAGATCTTACTGAATGCTTTTCGCTACAGCGTTATATTAAAAATATACGAACAAAGCAAGACATGTCACAATATGAAAGAGAAATAAGGTACCCTCGTACAAAATAGCGTTTTTCTCTATTTTTATTTATACAAAACTGAATTCATGGAAATGAACTACTGCATGGTCCAGAAAGATTATTCTAAGATGCTTTGGAAACAATAGGTCTATTTTTAAAAAAAACTCATTACGAAACAGCATCGGCCGCGGTGGACTAGTGGTTATGCTCCCTGCCTCTGGTCCCGAGGGTCGCGGGTTCAAACCCGGCCGGGGTCGATGGATTTTATTAGGATGGAAAAATCCAAGGAGCAAGTCCTCCGGGAGGGACTTTAAGCCGTGGGTCCCGTAATCTGAAGTTTTTAGGCTCGTAAAAATCCTTAAGCCTGAGTGAAAAGGCCTCTAAGCAAAATTTACCGAATTTTCCCGTCCTAGTACTACCTTGGTTTCCTAGATGTCAGTATGAGGCGGAACGCTGACCACGGACCACTCAAAATGACATCTATACGACAACAAGTGTAACTAAATTAGTATGGTTCAAATTCTTCCCTGTAGGGGGAGAGCGCCTAAATATCTGTAAAGGGAAAATATAGGCTTACAATACAATATAATTTTAAGTGGTAATCATTTATAATAATAATAATAATAATAATAATAATAATAATAATAATAATAATAATAATAATAATAATAATAATAATAATAATAATAGCTTTATTTTACCTGGCAGAGTTAAGGCCTTAAGGCCTTGTCTACCACTCAACCAGGTTTACAAAAATACAATAGAAAAGTCTTAAATCTAAATTACATAATATATATATATATATATATATATATATATATATATATATATATATAAACGATTACAAGTTATGAATACAATACAATTAATATTTATAATGTATTTTGATTTACTCTAAACTTAACGAATTAAATATATATGTACAAGATATATAAAAAAACGAGGAAAAGATTAATGACATAGTATAAAATTAAATAAACAGAGAAAAATTAATTATTAGACAACAGGTAACTGTATAAGCGTGACTTAAAGGTGCCAAGTGTGCGGCAACCCCTGATATCTTGAGGAAGGAGATTCCAGGAGCGGGCAGAGGCTACTGTGAAGGAAGTAGAATAGGAGGAAGTGCTATGAAGAGGAATTGTTAGCAGACTGCTATCTTGTGACCTAGTGTCAATATTGTGGTAGGAGGATAACTTCTCAAATCTGGATGCCAGGTAAGTAGGAATCTAGGAATTCAGAAGCTTGAAAAGTTGTGAAAGAGAGTGCAATTTACGTCTGTCAGTAAGACGGAGCCAAGAGAGGTTATTAAAGTGTTCGGAAATATGGTCATAACGGCGGATATTGAAAATGAATCGAACGCAAGCATTATGAACACGCTGCAGTCTCTGCGACAAGGCATAGTTTAGATCATTATATATAATGTCACAATAATCGAAGTGTGGTATATTAGGTATATTTTAGAATAGTTTCTATGTTTTGAATACTAGCTGTCCATTTCCATTATTAATGTATTTCTACGTGTGACTTCATTACTTTATGAAGCGAGTAATAAGCTTTGTTGACCTCACTCCTGACTGTACTGCAAAGTGTTGGTCATTATTATCTCATCGTTTCAAATAGTAGAATACAATGACTGGGAATTAGGTGAAATATTGTAACTCTTTCAAGGAGATTAAACTATCTTCTGCTAGAAGGAGTCTTGTATTGAAAGATTATAATAGAATATGAGTTCCAAATTCTATGGCACGAGTCAACTTGAGCGGTTGTTCGAATGATATAATCTTCGTATTATACATAAAAAATGACTTCGGTGTTTTTACTTCAGGAAGAAGATAAAACAAACTTTAGCTGTATTCATATTTCAGATTGTAGCTAGCGGTAAAGTGTCATGTTTCCAAACAATAATAACTAACCTGTAGGCGTGTGTTTTGTTAAAACTTTTTACTTCTGGGCTGTTATACCTTACAGTTGGGGAAAACTTGGTTTGTTATTTTATTCATATAAAACTTTCCTTTCATATTACTTTACCAAGCTATTTGTATGGCCCTCATTAGTCAAATCCCACTTCTTTCTAACACCACTGCTGGAAAATAATTCAATTAAAATATATACTGTATATAACTTTTATACAAGGTACGACAAGAATAAATACTCAAAAGTTTTTGTAGACATGTCTTAAATCTAAAAGTAAAGTAAAGTGATCCCACAACAGACCCGGAGGCCCTTGGGGTAGTAGGAGGTTAAGGCTCCCCACTTTTTCTAGACAATCGGCACTTTATGTCAGCCGGGTTGTCAGCCCTGCGTGACGGCCGTCTTTACCCCCAGAACAAGCGTCTGGTACTCATTTCCGTTAGAGGCTGAGTCTAGGGGATGAAAATATTTTATATGAACGTAGGCTAAGAAAAGTGTTATTTTCTTGTAAGATATTATTTTAGATGATACTAACTAATTCACTGGCTCTATCGAACCCGTAGGTTCATGACCGCACGAACACAAGCTCTCCATATACCCCTATCCTCAGTTACTGTTATCCAATCATCCTCTATATAATTTAATTTCCTGAAATCATAGTTAATGTTATTCTCCCATCTCATTCTTGATCCACCAACTAGGCGTTTTCCCTCTGGCTTTCCTACAAGAAGCTGCCATGCCCCTCTTTCATTTTCCATTCGTGCCATGTGCCCCACCCATCGCAGTCTACGATACTTAATTGTTCTTATTATAACTTGGCTCCGTCTTACTGACAGACGTAAATTGCACTCTCTTTCACTACTTTTCAAGGTTCTGAATTCCTACATTCCTACTTACCTGGCGTCCAGATTTGAGAAGTTATCCTCCTACCACAATATTGACATTTGGTCACAAGATAGCAGTCTGCTAACAATTCCTCTTCATAGCACTTCCTCCTATTCTACTTCCTTCACAGTAGCCTTTGCCCGCTCCTGGAATCTCCTTCCTCAAGATATCAGGGGTTGCCGCACACTTGGCACCTTTAAGTCACGCTTACACAGTTACCTGATGTCTAATAATTAATTTTTCTCTATATATTTAATTTTTATGTCATTAATCTTTTCCTCGTTTTTTATATATCTTGTACATATATATTTAATTCGTTAAATTTAGAGTAAATCAAATTACATTATAAATATTAATTTTATTGTATTCATAACTTGTAATTGTTTATATATATATATATATATATATATATATATTGTAATTTAGATTTAAGACTATTTTTTTGTTTGTATTTTTTTGTAAACCTGGTTGAGTGGTAGACAAGGCCTTAAGGCCTTAACTCTGCCAGGTAAAATAAAGCTATTATTATTATTATTATTATTATTATTATTATTAAAGATCATATAGCTCACTGTTATGCATTCTTCTCCATTCGCCTATCTGTTCATTTCTCTTTGGTCCAAAAATTTTCCCAAGAACTTTATTCTCATATATTCGTAATATTTCTCTTCCCTTAAAGTAAGAGTGCATGTTTCACATTCATATAACTGGGTCATTATTATTATTATTATTATTATTATTATTATTATTATTATTATTATTACTATATTATTATTATTATTATCATCATCATCATTATTTCATTATTACTATTATTTTCTCTTTGATCAATGCTGTTAGAGTTAGGTCATTCAATTTGCTTTCGAACTATATTAACTTAATTTTAAAGCTAATTTTAAGATTAGTACGTGGCGGCTCCGTGGCGCAACGGTTAGATGCCCGCCTCTCACCGGTTAGTTCCCGAGATCGAGTCCCGATCACTCTTTGTGGGTTTCGTGGTGGACGAAACGGAGCTTGGACAGGTTTTCCTCGGGGTTTCTCCCGTTTTCCCCTGTCACAATTTAATTCAACCATTTCTCCATGCTCATCTCATCTATTTCGCTTCATTTCGTTCATGTGTCCCCGTGATGATGAGTCAGGCGTGGTCGGCGGGCACAGTTTTCATTGACAGACCTCAACATAGGGAGCTTCATCTCATCTCATCCATCGACGCGACCCTGAGTTGGACACGAGTTGAGGATATTCTTCTTTATTTTATAGTTGAGCTTAAGACATTTTAATAAATCAAGGAGTTCGAAAAGGGTGTACATTATCACTTACATTATTTAATATATATTTTGACGTGGTTATACGAAAGTGGAAAAAAAATCAAGTCCAATAGGAATACAAATTAATAAGGAACTGTATAATGAATATGTTAATGTATGGCTGACGATCTGGTAATTATACAGAAGTAGGAGAATGATTTACAAATAGCCATTTACATGTTGAATCAATTAGGATTCTATTATAATCTCAAAGTCTCAACTTCAAAAACTAAAATTATGGCTTTTCAGGGCAAAGTGCCAGTCAGAGCAAAAACAGTAATCAATAATGAAATAATAGAACAGATAGCACACTTTAATTATCTTGGTTCAGATATAACATATAGCTATGACTGGGATATACATAATAAATTAAACCGATATCAAATTATGTGTGGCACAATAAGTAGAACTCCCCGAAAGTCTCGAAGAGAAACTCAGCTCAGGTTTTATAAAATTATGGCTGTTCCTGTTCTTTTATATGGATCTGAATCTTGGGTACTTACAAAAAAAGATATCTCACACATTCAAGCCGCTGAAATGAAATTTTTAAGATCTGTAAAAGGATATACACGCATGGATAGATTACACAATGAATCAACAAGAAATGAACTGCGAGACAAGAAGAAATAGACTCGTGAGTATTAAAACGTACCATTAATAGTAATAACTGGAAGGCGCACAAACGTGCACACGAGTCTATTACCAACATAGAAACCTAAACGAATGGTACCTAACCTTCTAAGCTATAATGAATAACATATACACTCGGAGAGGGGATGGCGACTTATGGGAGGAGTCATCGCCCTTATAAGGCGAGGATGCGTGTGAAAACACTCTCACGCTCCTACGTTCTACAATAGTCAAGTTCTTCAGTAACCGTTCGCGAAGGTGATATTAAAACACGTGGGCGGAAGTAATTCATCAACTCCACACCGAGTGAAGTATAAAACACTGTACACATACAATTGTATAGTCAAATGTATCCAATAAACTAAAATAATAAGTGTATAATTTAAAACATCCCTGGGTGATCATATTCTACTCTGAGCGAACCGGCACAACTGGAGATATTTTCAATACTCTATAAACTAGACGAGCACAAATACCAATGGAAAGAACATTTAGACAGAATGGACAATACAAGATTACCCAAAAAGATCAACACCTACAAACCAAATGGAAAAAGATAACGGCCAGGAAACGATGGACTTGAGACCGGAACAGGTCGCATTGACCAAATCCTGGAAAGGAAGAAGAAGAAGAAGAAGAAGAAGAAGATTTTATAGCTGAACCTCCCTGCCATTTTACACAGGATCCGCCACTGTGTCAGAAGCTGTTACCATAAGAACATGTAGCTAGCTGGTCGATAACACACGGAAGTTACCAGAAATTAAACTAATGTTTGTATCTCTCAATTGTACAGATGGAAATGGTGTGGAACACGAAATACACCAGACTAATTAGACAGGGTGTCGTGTAGTACTAGAAGCGAAGAGTTGTTGAACAAACATGGCAATATTACAACAGGCCCTTATTGTCATCAGCAAACAAGTCGTGAGGATCACGCAAAAGCTTTTCATAACGCAGAGTTCCCACTACGCGCAATACAATTCCATGAATAGCTTTAAAAACCCCGGATCCGATGCTAGTAATAATGCTTACAGCTTTGATAGCATACATTCATTGGCATACACCACATATTCGTTATTAATCCCGGCCAAAAATTCAATATCAAAGATTTAACAGATATTAAAAAATGCAGTATCGGATGGTATTCAATTCCACACGAATTTCAACAACCTACGGGATTTGGGAAAATTAAATCAAATATTTTTTTACGAATATTAATTTCAATCGATGAACTTTATCAGATATTCTCACGCTGATAAATTGTTCAGCAGCTACCAAATTTAAACAGAAGTTTTTAAAAATCGGAAATAATTTACAACATGTGACGCGATTTTTTTTTCTCCAAATTCCAATCATATACCATGCGCATGCGCCAACACACGCGAAGAGGTTTACAGTATGGAATCACTGGATGCAGCCAACATATACATGATATTTAACGAACCTAAAAGCTAACTTAACGCAATTTAAGTACTCTAACCTGTGAAAGACCAACCTAAAAGCTAGCCTAATGCAATGTAAGCACTCTAACCTGTGAAAGAATGCAACGCCCACAAATAAATAGTAAGTTCTGAAATTCTGAAGAATATATGTACAGTAAATTAGTATAGGCTATACTCTATGTTGGCTGCACTGGAACACGTCTTTGTTGTTGCATAGAATATTCGTTGAAATCAAGAAAAACATATACATATCATAGAAAAATACATTGAAATAACCGTTAGAAAAAAAATGTAAAATCATAGTAAATGGTGTGAAATAATTTGAAAAAATATAACCCAAGAAAAAAAATTGGCAGGCGTTTATGAAGCAGTTTGCTGCTACAAACATTTGGAGTATACATCATCGTAAACAACAACTAGTAACGGAAGCTCAACCTGCTGATGATGGAAGTTAACTTCCGAAAGGCCTCTCAGTTAAATTTTATATACACCATTTTAACAAAGTTGAGCACGACGGCAAAAAAACAACCTGCCAACAGGTACATTTAAATTTTTCACTTTTTAATACGCCGTAGCGTAGTGGTGTAAGGCACTGACCTACAAGCCGGAGGGTCCGAGGGTTCAAGTCCCGTTGGGGTCAATTTTTAAACTGACCCAAAACTTTTTAAACTGACCCAAACCCCTCTGGCGGCACTATGGCCCTGGGGTCGCCTCAGCCTCTAACGTATATGATATACCATAACGCTTGTTCTGTGGGTAAAGGCGGCCGTCACGTCGGGCTGACAACCCGGCTGACATAAAGTGCCGATTGTCTAGAAAAAGTGGTAGCCTTAACCTCCTACTAGTCTCCAGGGCGTCCAGCGGGTTGGGGGTGTGGTCTCGGGTTTCCTGTTGTGGGATCCCTTTACTTTTACTTTTTATTTTATGTTTATGAAGGAATTAAAAAAGTCACGCCACAGGTTGTAAAGTTTAGCGTATAAATCTTATTGCGCATATTCGGGGTATTAAAATCTCTTCAATTGGATTTGAAGCAGCAGCTTGATGCTGACATTTTGTTGAGGAGTGACATGAACTCAAATAGCCTAGTTTAGCAGGAGATACATTCAAAGGTTTGAAATCAATAGAACTTTGCCTCTATTTGTAATACATATCAAATTACTATACCAACTCATTGCATACAATAGCTTATGGTGTACTTCTAGAATATAGGAGGGTTGGGACATGAATCATTACAACTATTTTCTTTGTAAGAATGTGTGCGTGGGTGAAAAATCTAAAATATACACATGAAATAACAAGGGATAAACAAAATTTAACATTTTGCTCCTCATGGTAATTAACATAAGTAATGCCACGAGTGATTTCCAAATTATCGATAAATTCATGACTCACGAAGTGAGGAGTGAATTTATCTAGAGAATTTGGAAATCAACAGTAGCATTTGTTAGGACTATTTAACGAATAAAAATAAGATGATTACTCACAAATCATTGTTTTACTATAGTTATTTTAAAATATTTATGTATTTAATGTAAACGGTGATGTTTGAAAACAAATCAGAAATGTGAGGTTATGTTCATTCACTGCAACTAGATCATATTATTTATTGCCAAATAAGATAGCAATATTGTAAGAGTGCACCCAAGTGGAGAAATAATGAAACACATCAAACTATATATCATAAACAACATTACGGGTTATTCATTTATTTTTTTAGTAACAACAACTCAGTAAAATCAAGGAATCTGTTCATTATTTGCTATATTCAATGTATTTGTTGGAGAAAAATAATGTTCTGTCCTGTTCAGAACATTAAAAAGGAGGAGCTTTCTTTATCACAAAAGCAGGAGCTGATAAAGAGAAATCGATAAAGAGCGAGGTGAAACACAACTGTCATTGGTTGTAAAACAAAATTCATTGAACGTGATTGGTCATTGACTAGCATTTGTGGCATGAGTTAAATAGTCATATTAATACAGTGTTCATGTTCCAAAATCATTACATCATACTTTTTTATGTTTTACTCTCCTTTTTTTTACAGTTTGGGACACGAATGGACATTACAAATGCTGTTCAACAAACAGATGACTAGATTCATACATGGTGAAGAAAATGGTGAAGCAGATGGTATTCGGCGCCTCCCATATCGTTGGCAGCGTGTTGTGAACGTTGCAGGAGACAACTTTGAGGGCCTGCAGAATGAGACAGAGTGAGTTAGTGAGTGAGGAAGAGAGTATAAAAAAGAGAGTGAAAAAAATAAAAAGGTGTGATGTAACGGTTTTGGAACATGAAAACTATACTGATATGACAATTACCTTAATAAACATGAGGAGCAAAATGTTGGCATGTTGTTAAATTCCATAAATGTTATCCATTGTTCTTTCATATGTATATTTTAGATTTTTCAGCCATGCTCAAATTTTCACAAAAAAAAATAGTTGCCATGACTTATGCCCCAATCCACGTATAACTGAGTTGTGTCTTTCATGAAGAGCCAATAACTTAATATCGGCAATTCTTTAGTTACGTCACTCTTGTCGCAAATAAGCGATATGTTACGATACGGTAGGCCTATATGTAATATTCCATTGAACTTAGATTTTTTTCAAATGCCTCAGGTTTGTCTTTCGACATTCCTGGTTTCTCTCCTGGCACGGCATACTTGTAACCCACGTCTGAGGTTGGGGCGCCTAGAAGGCGGGGGTTACGTTGCCCCGATGATATGATGGGCGATGATGATGGTAAAGGTGCGCCAGGAGAGTCCCTAATCATAAGCTTAACTTAAGATGAATATGAATGATGATGATTGCGATGGCCATATGATTTCGGGAACCGTTTGGGCCTTAAAGTTTTCCTGACATTTGTCTTACAGGCGAGGAAAAACCCCGATAAAAACCTCACCCGGAAAAACCCCGATAAAAACCTCACCCAGAAAAACTGTCCCGACCGGGGATCGAACCCGGGCCCGCTGCGTGACAAGGCAGCACGCTACCCCGAGACCACAGCGGTGGACTGAACAGAGATCTAGAGTTTATATTAAGATTAGAGAATAAAAAATGAAAGCAATCTGACAAATTTGGGTTAGAGACGTGCATAATTTGGAATGGAAGAAGACTGCAGTTCTAAATATATTTTAGGAGGTCAGAGTTAACTCTTAAAGTACAAAGGTGGTCTTAGTAGCCCACAGTAAATGGCGAAGTCAACTATGGTTGCACTGAGATAGGGAAGTAATCTGTCTTCCATCTGTGTGCATAAAGGCATAACACTAGCGCTTCTCCTTCCGGTTCTATTATATTCATACCCGCATAGACTTACAGCATCAAACTACAGGGATTTACCTGTCTGGGATTAGCTACAGTTAATACAAAACAGACGATACCTAACCCATGACCGTGATAGATACCACTCCGATACATTGTTCATTGAAAGCTCTCAATATTGTGAACTGAACCAATATACGCATTAAATGACGATGTTCTCATTTTTCATATTTTCCTCAACACTTATCAAAATAGGCTACCTTATTTACATATTTCGCAATCGCGATAAATATGAAAGTCTCCAAAATTCTAACAAAACCCATAATTTTATGTTTCAAACTACTTAGGAATATTAGCTCTGAAAGGAAAATGCGCAATAAGAACAAAAATAATGATAAACAATGTAATTATAGACCAAGTTCAGAATTTGAATTATTTGGGATGTCATTTAGGTAATGACAGATATTTAGATAAACAAACTAAAATACAACGATTCAATTATCTATGTGGCACAATTAAACGCACTTTATTGAATAAGTCCTCCGCTGTGGTCACGAGGTAGCGTGCTGCCTTGTCACGCAGCGGGCCCGGGTTCGATCCCCGGTCGGGGCAGTTTTTCTGGGTGAGGTTTTTATCGGGGTTTTTCCTCACCTGTAAGACAAATGTCAGGAAAACTTTAAGGCCCAAACGGTCCTCGAAATCATATGGCCATCATCCTTATCATTATCATCCTTACCATTAGCATCATCATCATCCTTCACCGGTGTGGAAAGCAACGGGAAGCTACCAAACCTACACAATTCCCTAGTAAAGCTGCAAGCATAACATGAAAATGCTATGATTGCAGTGAAGGACCTGTCTTCGGGCAGAATTACTATGGATGGATTATTGAATAAGACTAGAAAGGAAACTATTTTGAAGTTTTTACAACTATTGGCAGTTCCATCTCTTATCTATGGATGTGAAACCTGGACATTAACAAAGGCAGATAGTAAACAAATAGAGGCTGCTGAAATGAAGATGTTGAGAGCAATAGCAGGATACCAAAGGACCGATAAAAAGAAAAACGAAGATATAAGAACAGAACTTAATATATTTAATCTCTGTGAAAGAATAAAATATTATCAAAATGCTTATCTTCAGCACGTATTACGAATGAATGAACAGCGCATACCAAGAAGAGTGTATAATTATAAACCATAAGGGAGAAGAATGTTGGGAAGACCATTGAAGAGATGGAAGGGCCAATTCGACCTGTAATGAGATCGGAACAGACCATTGGGCTTAATCCTTGTTGTTGTTGATGATGATGATGAACTACATAAATCAATAACAAATTAATAGAACAATTTCATCTACTTAGGGTTTAACGTACCTTACTGCGAAAAGAATGACATAAACTATATAATTTTATAATATGTGCGGAACAATACGAACTTTAAAAAAATAAAACATTAAAAATTACAAAATTAAAATTCTATAAAACTATGGCAGTACCTACGTTAACATCCATCCATCCATAGTAATTCTGCCTGAAGGGAGGTCTTTCACTGCAATCATAGCATTTTCATGCTATGATTTGTTGCTTTACTAGGGAATTATAGATGTGGTAGCTTCCCGTTGCTTTCCACACCGATGAAGGATGATGGTGATGATAATGACAAGAATGATGATGATGGTCGGATGATTTTCGGGGACCGTTGGGCCCTAAGCTTCCTGACATTTGGTTTTACACAGGTGAGAAAAAAATCCCGAAAAAAAAACCTCCTCCAGGAAGCCTGTCCCGACCATCGAACACGGGACCGCTGCCCGCAACAAGGCAGCGCGCTACCTCGGGACCAAATCGGTGGACTATGTTAACCTAAACTGTGTGAAAATGGACATTGTACTACATCAGATGAAAAGAAAATAGATGTAGCTTGAATGAAATTATTACATTCAGTAGCAGGCCTATTACATGCTTAGATAAGGAAATTATAATGAAGAAATCCGATTGAGGGTCTTTCCACTTTTCAGCGGTTGCCCTTTTACCAGCCGGCTGCTGGCCCTTCACATCCACATGTGTCAATCACAGAGGTAGATGATCAACAGCCAGTGTAGGGGTGACATGTGGTTAGCATGTCGAGTTCCCCAGCCGTTATAGCTGGTTCCTCAACCTGGAGCCGCTACTTATTGTAGCTACCCAATTGCCTCACGATGCTGGGTGGGCACCGGTCCCATACCGGCCGAAATACCATGAGAAAATTTCTTCCCCATGGAGACTCGAACCAGCGCAAGTCCCGTAGCTCTGCGCCAAGGCTTCCTACCTTAACCGCTCGGCTACGGCGCGGGACATGAAGAAATAAGAACCGAATTAAACATATACAGTGTTACAGATAAAATTCAAGACCTAACTGGCTCCAACATATAGAAAGAATGACAACTAACAGACTCCCACAAATTTTGCTTCACTACCAACCCAAAGGAAGAAGGATTATTGGACGCCCCATAACTAGAGGGAGAGATACTGTCTCGTGATATGTCTAACTCCATGATGTAGAAGAAGAAGAAGACCTATATAGAGCAAAGTTATCTAAATGGCGGCCCTGCAAGCCAATTCAAATGGTTCGCGAAGTTCTCACTTATTGTAATGTGATTTAATGTTTTTTTTCCATCAAAACATTTTTTCAAAAGGATTTTAAGAGTTGTCATTCTTTTTATGACGTAAGTTGCATATTTTTTTTTATTTCACAGCATAATATATTAAACTCTTTAAGGATTATATAAGTCACTGTACATTTGAAATTAATTCTGCATTTATCGATTCTGCATTGTGATGAACACGTTTATTCACTGAAGAAACCCTAGTAGAGAGAGAAAGTTTATTTATGGCACCATGCCATATGACCCGACCAAGAGCAAAGATAACAAAATAACTTCCCCTCCTCTATCCCTCTTCAGTGCAGTTGTGTTTGCAATACACTGCTCAAAACAATTAGAGGAACACTATGAAATATGCAAATATTTTTTCATTGGATAAAGGTACAAACATGAAATTAATAAAGTACATTATTTGTGGTTATTTATTTATTTATTGCTAATGTCAGTAAAAACAAATGAATAACGCTGACAATTAACTTTTCAAAGAATTCCGCTATGTAAGCAATTGAATCTTGTGTTTATTTTTCAAAGTTAAACACTCGTTATATAGAGTTAGTATCGTGTATGGCCTCCACGACATTCGATGACACTTTGGCACCTTCGTGGCATGCTCACAATAAGATTCTGGATTTCCTCTTGCGGGATATTCTCCCATTCCTCCTTCAGAGCATCTCCAAGTTGCTGCAGAGTTTGTGGAGCTTGATGTCGGTTCCTGACCTTCCTGTCTAGAAGATCCCACAAGTGTTCAATAGGGTTCAGGTCTGGGCTGACCGCTGTCCACTCCATTCCCTCAATTTCATTCCTCCTCAGGAAATCCCTGGTGACAGCCGCAGAATGCGCCCTGGCATTATCCTGCATAAACAGAAATCCAGGGCCTACTCCAATGGCAGCAGATACTACATGCTCTTCCAGAACGTGCTCTATATACCGGACAGCATTCAGTCGCAGGGGAACAAGTACAAGGTCCGTACGATTGTTGTACATAACTCCAGCCCACACCATTATGGAACCTCCTCTGAATCTATCACTTTCCTGTACAGCCTCTGCAGAAAATCTTTCTCCTGGCCGTCCCCACACCCTCAATCGACCATCACAACGCGTAAGACGATACCTGGATTCGTCCGAGAAGAGCACAGACTCCCACTGATTCAGGTTCCAATCACCATGGTTTTCAGCATACGTACGTCTTGCTCCCTTATGCCCATTTATTAAGCGTGTTTTTTTAACGGGCCTTTTTTGACGAATATTCTCTTTCCTTAATCTGTTCCTTATGGTTTGGTCTGAAACCCGGATTCCGGAAGCCATATGAAGGTCATTCTGCAGGTCTTTTGCAGTTTTTGTACGCTCTCGAAGAGCAGAAAGAACAACGTATCTGTCATCCTGAGGGCTTGTTTTAAATTTACGGTCCTGGCCACGTCTTCTACAATACTGACCTGTCTCTCTGTGCCTGTTGCGTAACCACGGAAGGAGAAACCCCAAGCTCTCTAGCCACTTGTCGCAGAGATTGGCCTTGTCGTAAAAGATGTAGAGCATGATACACTTCAAACTCATTTAAATGCCTCATTTTGTCAGAGACTTCAATAACAAGGCAATAATCAACATTCGTCACTATGGCAATATCAGGAAGCTTACCAATTAGAAGTGGCCAGTGCCTTCCAAAATAAGAAATTTCTCTATATTTGTTATTTGAGGTAATTTCTCTGTATTTATGCCATGGATCCTTAAAATTTGTATCCAATGATAAAATTAATAGTTCAATTTACATATTGTCCAACTTTCAGCATCACAGCTTTAAAAAACAATTACTTATTCAATTTATTACAAGTGTTCCTCTAATTGTTTTGAGCAGTGTAGTAACTTTGAATAGGTAGCCCAAGCTACTTGTAAAACAACTATAATTTTTTTCTTATAAATAATAATAAAGGTGTGTTTGTTGATTACAATTTTGGTAGCATAATCTATCTTATTATCGATTTGTGTCTTTCCACTACGATATAGATATACTCGTAATAAGGAGAAGTCAATTAGCCATGAAGGATGCATTTATTAGCCTGGAGAAGGTAGCGAAATTTAAAAAGTTGTTCTTTAATAAAATCCAAAAGTTTTTATTTTTGTTACTTCTAAAGACAGCACGCGCTGGCCTCTAACTCTGTAAGTTATGGTTTAGGAAGCAGAGATTTATATGTGGTTAACTTGGTCACAACGACCCCCAACTAACACAACTTTAGAGTACAGTAACGACATTTCCCTTCGACACTGGACCTGTTTATCCGTTGCAGAAGCAGTTCCGTGTTTAATGGTTCGAGAAATTCGCTGCTCCAATCTACACGGATACACGTTCACACTTTCCGGACTTGGAGTTCACAACTTCAGCTCTCCAGTATCACTCT
Source organism: Diploptera punctata (assembly GCA_030220185.1). Lineage (NCBI taxonomy): Eukaryota > Metazoa > Arthropoda > Insecta > Blattodea > Blaberidae > Diploptera > Diploptera punctata. The sequence goes on from JASPKZ010004960.1 coordinate 449,697, forward strand.
AATGTGAATTCCTATTATATGGTTCTTCTACTAATTCTTCAAAACAAGGATAAAAATTTTATGTTTTTCAAAATAATAGAATATGGTCTGGAAATATCTGTAAATAAAACAAGTTATAGCATTCAAGAAAGACCTTACATCATCATCATCATTCAGGGATTAAGCCTGCTGGCTCGTTCCGGTTTCATGAAAGCTAGAATTGTTAAAATTGTTCAGACCATCTTCTGTGTGGGCGTCCAACATTTCTCCTTCCGTGCGGTTTATAATATAGCAATAATTTTGGAAATCTTCCTTCTGGCATTCTATCAATATGTTCTTTCCAGTCGTTCCTGTATTTAATTATTCGGTCTGTAAGTTTGAAAATATCATCTGAGAATAATGGAAAGAAATGGACTTTAAACATTGGCGTTCCAATACACTCCAACTGGACATAGGTACCAAGGAAGACCAAAACATCGGTGAAAGATCTAGACCATCTTCGTTAGGTTTACCGACACAGGTCACATGACCTAAAATGGATTTGTTCATTATCATCATTCAGGGATTAAGCCTGTTGGCTCGTTCCGGTTTCATGAAAGCTAGAATTATTAAAATTGTTCAGACCATCTTCTGTGTGGGCGTCCAACATTTCTCCATCCGTGCGGTTTATAATTTAGCAATAATTTTGGAAGATAGAGCTTACATATTTAACTCAAAATGTTCATATTTTTAAGTCTGTGTTTGCTCTCCATATGTCTCACCTCTGTATGTCGTTCATATAACAAGGGAACACCATTGCATGCTGAAATCTGCCTTGAAATTTCTTCCAAAGAAGCGTTGTGATGTACCAAGGTCGTGTCCAAAAAAATTAAGGGCATATCTGTCGTTTTTTAACTGCAAGGCACTAATATGAAGCTCCAAATTTCACATTTAAACTATAGGAAAGTAATACAACAGCTGAAATGGTAGACTGGATAACTCTCACTACCTGCCATCCACGCCGCGTTCCACCTCACTCCACTCCGCTCTTATTCGTGCAGGGAGTTCATCTGCCCCGTACAATGGGTTGCCATTGATAGATTCTGGCTTCGTTATCTCTTGTAGTTAGAAACGGCAGATTTTTTTGGACACGACCTTCTTACTTCAAAACGCTTCTCTGGGAGAAATTTCAAACGTTTCGGCGAGGAATGATTGACAGTTCCCTTGTTAGGAAATCTAGCAACAGACACAAATTTATTTATTTTAAATGTTATTAATTCAACTATAAGTGATTTATAGTTTTTAATATGTGTATAATTAATCCTTATGACGTGGAAGAGAAAACCTTACAGTCTTAACTTCATGAGGTAAAATAATGTATTATTATCATTATCATTATTATACTAATGGAAGTACTGGAAGAGGCAGAACTATAGAACGTTGGATACAGAGAGTGAGGAGAAGTATGGAAGCTAGAGATTTGAGGAAAGATGATTCTTTAGGCAGGAACCTCTGGCGACAAATCACATTATTTATTGCCAAATAGGATCGCAATATTCTAAGAATGCACTCTAATGGAGATATAATTAAATACATCAAACTGTATATTATAATCAACATTATAGGTTAATATTTTTTTTATTAAACAACTCAGTAAAATGAAGGGGTCTGTTCATTATTTGCTATATTCAATGTATTTGTTGGAGAAAAATAATGATCTGAGCTGTTCAGAATATAAAAAGGAGGAGCTTTCTTTATCACAAAAGTAGGAGCTGATAAAGGGAAATCGATAGGAGCGAGGAGAAACACGACTGCCATTGGTTGTAAAACAAAATTCATTGAAATGTGAATGGTCATTGACTACCATTTGGGTCATGAGTTAAACAGTCAATCTAAACTCTGTTTTAGAGAGATGACAATAGCTTTATTGAAACTACTGAAAACTGCATATCTCTTAAGGTAAAAAAGTGAAATTTTGCATCTCCGAAAAATGATTAAAAGACGAATAGCGTCATAGCACACTGAAGAATATCGATATAATGTCACAAAGACTTGGAATATGCTGACTTTGTCAGTTTGATCATATATCACGTGCTTTCAAAAATGTGTCAGAACTCCGGGCAAGTGACAACGCACTGTCTGCATTCATCATCCACTTCTTCAGTAAATCTGCTCGTGGATTCGCGGGATTCACTATTTTGTCACATTAAACTTAATACTTTGGTGTCATCACCAAGAAATATTCCACTGTCATTTGTCTTCCACAAACCTAAGATTTATCGTGCGAAACTATAATTTTATTACAAGATTCGTCTTCTAAAGTCGTCTCAAACAAAGACAGTAGACAATGGAGTTCATTATTTTTTGCGTGATAGTGCCTTTTGTCGTACTTACAGCAATGGCGACCATTATTGAAAGTTCTACTTCCTACATTTCCGATTGAGGGTCTTTCCACTTTTCAGCGGTTGCCCTTTTACCAGCCGGCTGCTGGCCCTTCACATCTACATGTGTCAATCACAGAGGTAGATGATCAACAGCCAGTGTAGGGGTGACATGTGGTTAGCATGTCGAGTCCCCAGCCGTTATAGCTGGTTCCTCAACCTGGAGCCGCTACTTATTGTAGCTACGCAATTGCCTCACGATGCTGGGTGGGCACCGGTCCCATACTGGCCGAAATACCATGAGAAAATTTCTTCCCCCATGGAGACCCGAACCAGCGCAAGTCCCGTAGCTCTGCGCCAAGGCTTCCTGCCTTAACCGCTCGGCTACGGCGCGGGACCTACTTCCTACATGCCAACCTAAGAAACTATACTGTAATATTACATTTACACCCACGTGCAGGAAATAAAACCACTGGCCTCTATACATTTTAATTTTATTATATTCTATGTACACATTTTAATTTTATTATATTCTATGTTTTTGTTAGTATTAGCTAGTATTAGATCACTTCATCATTGTATTTTGTTTAGTCTGCATTTTAATAATATCTTAAAATTGTAATATGTATGTAATTTTTGTATAATTCTACTATTCGCTCGTTGAGTGGAAGAGAAGGCCTTATGACCTTAATTCTGCCAGCTAAAATAAAGGATTATTATTATTATTATTATTATTATTATTATTATTATTATTATTATTATTATTATTATTATTATTATTATACTACGTACAATGTATATACAGAAAATATCCAAAAGATAGTGTTAATATACATTATACAAAACAAATCAACGTATTCTAAATGAACTGAACTTTATTTGAAACAATATAAAACAATAAATACGTACTTGCGGCCATGTTATCAATAATTGTTTCCAAGGCCTCCTGTTGTTTCAGCTAATAAACATTGCCCACACTGTTAACGTTAGTCAATTGTTTGTAATGAACGCAAATATTTCCAACAAAGATATTATTTTACTTTTATTTATTATTTTGAAAACACCATCGCGCAAAAAAATAATGTACAACGCACGTTTGTGAAGTGTTTTACACAATCTCGAAAATTAAAAACCTCGCTATCGCTCGGTTTTTACAACATTTTTCCTCGATTCTGTAAAAAACCACTTTCCAATCTAGCATCGTAATATACTATTATGAATATTCTATTCAATAACAGTGCAGGCAACATAGAGTATGTACTATAGAATTTCAGAACTTACTATTTATTTTTGGGTGTTGCCTTCTTTCACAGGTTTGAGTGCTTAAGTTGCATTAGGTTAGCTTTTAGGCTGGTCTTTCACAGGTTAGAGTACTTAAATTGCATTAGGTTAGCTTTTAGATTTGTTAAATATGTATAATGTAGGCTGCATTGAGATATTCCATAGAGTAAATAGCTTCGTGTTTATTGGCGCATGTGCGTGGTGTCCGTCTGGGACTTAGAAAACATTCTCATTGTGCTTAATAGAAACATTATCACAGAGTTCATTTGTTACATTAAAAGGATGTTTAACCGTGCAAATAAATATATAGTCTTCTAACCCTGCCAGTTTGTTCATTGGAAATATATTTTATGGATATCTATTTGTATTGTTTAATATTTAGGCCTACTGAATATATTACAAATAATTAAATCTCTTCCAAGCTAAATTCCAGTTATAATGTAAACAAGCTAGATGTAAGACTTCATTTTCCTTGGTCGAATAATAGTTTTACCTTTAATAGTGCAAGAAATTGTAGATCGCTCTCTAACATTCGAAATAAAGGAAATAAAAGAAGTGAAATATGTATTACCTAGCATATATCTATATAAGTTATAGGGCTTAGCCTATGAAAGAATCTTAAAATATATACCATAATTCAAATGTTAATATATTAAATATATTGTTACATTAATTAAATTATTTTTAGTCTGTTGATTTGTTCTTGAACATGTTTCGATTATATCATAATCATCGTCAGCATCTTGCCCAGACTGGTTAAATTTATGTTGCACACCTTGGATGTCGATGTGAGCTCCATCCTGTGGTTAGATAAAGAACCTCCACACAAGGTAAGATAAACAGACTAAAAATAATTTAATTAAAATAGCCTCAAAATATTACTTCCTAAAATAAAATATTATATTGTTACATCCTTACCAATGCAGTAAATTTTGGGATTTCTATTTTTTTTAAATGGTAGCTTTCTGTAGAATTCTTGAAACAATGGAAAAGAAACAATTTGAAAGGCGGAGAGAAACAAATTATTTTTAATTTTTTTCAAACAGTTTAGTCAAAAAATATACTACATTAACCACTGAGAGTGTGGTGATAATAACATACAATTTAGAGGTGAGTAAGCATAGAGCAAATATTCGTAATGAAATTGCAAATAAAGGATATCTATCGACATCATGAAAAAAACGTAACCAGCTGACTAGCAGACCCATATGTATTTTTTTTGTCATAAATAAATAGGAATTTGGAGGAAATCTCGATAATTTTTGGGTACCATTTTACCTTGTATTCAGTTTTATTTCCCGTAAAATATGATGTTACCTAAGAACGATATTTATATCCATGACAGTTCCGTATACAATTCAGTCATATGGCGGGTAAAAGTAGCACCATGATTTCCCCAGTAGATCGATTCGGCTGAGTAATACATTATGTAAGTTTCTTTACAGTACAACTGGAACTCAGATCGGAATTAAAATAGAAAAACCACAGCAAACAATTATCATAAGTAATGCCACGAGTGATTTCTAATTTATCTAGAGAATTTTGAAATCAAGAGTGGCATTTGTTAGGACTATTTAACGAATAAAATTAAGTTGTTTACTCACAAATCACTATTTAAATATAGTTATTTTAAAATATTTATATATTTAATGTAAACGGCGATGTTTGAAAACAAATGAGAAACGACGATTGGTTACGCTTCATTTCCTTCCATTGTTCATGACTGCAATCAGATCATAATATTATTTATTGCCAAAGGATCGCAATATTGTAAGAATGCACCCTAGAGGAGAAATTTATAACCAACGTTATCGGTTTCTGATGTCCTATGATGTAAATATGTCGATTATATTTTTCTGCAACGACATTTCCTGGAAAATAATTCGTTTAGGAAAGTGCAAATAGTGGTTTATTTTTTTTTTGTGTGGTATAATCAATTGTTACATATGTTTTTATATTATCTATCGCATGCGCATTCTGCTGACATTCATACACTATATATACAATCTGGTAGCCGTATTTCTTGGCGGGTCGGTCACTGCAAAATAATGCTATGACCTATTCAGAATGTTAAAAAGGAGGTGCTTTCTTTATTATGGTAAACTTTAGTTGGTAAATTTTAGGCAAAACACGACTGTGATTGGTTGTAAATAAAAATTCATTGAAATGTGATTGGTCATTGACTCCCATTTGGGGCATGAGTTAAATAGTCTCTAAATGTATCTAAAAAGAATCAAGATGGATAGCGCGGAATGCAGCCGGTTTTGCGGCTACCACGCTGTCGGCCAACTGAAGTTGACAAGGGGACCAAGACTAAATCCATTAACCCCATTTAAATTTCGAAACATTTATCATGAATGAATATCCACTCATAGATAGATCAGAGCATAAGCAGACCAAGTCTAGCATATCATATTTATAAAAAAAAAATTTAATCCACAATTAATTCGAGGGAGTATTTCCAAAGTGGAGACTCCATGGGGCAAGTGGTTAGACTTCCACCTCTCACCCCTGGGTCTCTAGATCGAATCTCGGCAACTCCATGTGTGTTTCGTGGTGGACGAAACGGAACTAGGGCAGATTTATCGCGGAGTGCCTTCCGTTTTCCCTGCCAGAAATTCCATTCTACTATTTCTCCACACTCATCTCATCCATTTCGTTCTACCGCCCTTGTAACAGTGTGTCAGGCGTGGTGGGCTGGCAACCTTGTCGTTGATAGATCTCTCAAACATAGGGACTTCTTCTCATCACATCCCTGGACCCGACCCTGAGTTGGACACGGGATGAGGATATTTATTTTTATCTCTAAAGTCAATTACAGTGATATCGGGGAAACGTAGTTGCATCGTAAGCAACGGGCCCAAGTTCGATCTTCGGTCGGGAGAAGTTACTTTGGTGAGGTAATTTTCGGTGTTTTGTCACTTGTAACACATGCTAGGGAACTTTCCTAAGACCTAAGTGATGAGAATGCAAGATGATAATTGGCAGAAGACATTCTTTAATTGGTAATATCCTGGAAGAGCAAAGAGAGGAAGACCAAGATTTGTGGAAGGAAAATATGCTGAGAGAGATGTGAACCAGAGGACTGAATTTGGAAGATGCAATGAATATAAATAATTGGAGACCAGGAGTGTTTTAGCGGTCACGGCCGTATAAAAACACTGACACACACACACACACACACATATATATGAGAAAATAAAAATTAATGCTTTAATCGGGATATGAACCCGAGTCTCTAAACTCTGTACGTTTAGAGCTCTAACCAACTGAGCTATCCAAGTATTCCAACACAAACATACATTTTTCTTATATATGTAGTATTCTCAATTCACACAAGAGGTAGCGGGAGGTCGTTCCCCCGACATCTAGAGGTCACCATAACAGGTAAGCAAATTTTTAAAGAGAATATTTACTTTATAGCAGTAACGCTTGTATATTTAGATGTTATAACTATATTTTTGACATTTGGCAATGAAGGCAAATATGATATGAAAAGAAAAATGAATGCTTGAGCCATAATTTGAATCCGAGTCTCTAAATACTGTATGTTTAGCGCTCTAACCAACTGAGCTACCCAAGTATTCCAACACAAACATACATTTGTCTTATATATGTAGTATTCTCATTCACACAAGAGGTAGCGGGAAGTCGTTCCCCCTGACATCTAGTGGCCACCATAACAGGCAAGCAAATTTATTTACTCGAAAATCCGAAAAAATGCACGAATTTTTCGAAAAATGGCTTAAAAAATCGAAAATTTTGCACAAGTACAATAAGATATTATATAAATATAGATATATATATATATATATATATATATATATATATATATAATAACTTATTATATATATATATATAATTACAATAATAATATATTATTATTATTATTATTATTATTATTATAAAATATCGGCCGCGGTGGACTAGTGGTTATGTTCCTTGCCTCTGGTTCCGAGGGTCGCGGGTTCAAACCCGGCCGGTGTCGATGGATTTTTTAGGACGGAAAAATCCAAGGAGCAATCCTCCGGGAGGGACTTTAAGCCGTGGGTCCCGAGTCTGAAGATTTTCAGGCTCGTAAAAAATCCTTATGCCTGAATGAAAAGGCCTCTAAGCAAAATTTACCGAATTTTCCCGTCCTAGTACTACCTTGGTTTCCAAGATCTCAGTATGAGGCGGAACGCTGACCACGGACCACTCAAAAATGACATCTATACGAAAACAAGTGTAACTAAATTAGTATGGTTCAAATTCTTCCCTGTAGGGGGAGAGTGCCTAAATCTCTGTAAAGGGAAAAACATGGGTTTACAATACAATTATTATAAAATCATGGCTATTTGTGTGTTGTAAAGTACTTTTTTTTAAATACTATAGAACGGCATGTGAAAGTTAACAGAATTTCTAGTATAGATCCAAAAAGTCTGAAGTCTAATCTACGATAATGAAACAAAAGTACTATTCAAACTCGATGCTGCATAAAAAAACTCGTTAAGAAATAATCTTAAAAGACATAATTTTCTGAAATTCTCATTTATCAAGGAGAGATCCCTTTTTAAAAAGTTAAAATTGAAGTTTCCATATAATTAATCAAAGGAACCTCAAGGTTCATTGATTTCTTATTACCGTGGGAGTAATTTGGCAAGGAATGAGGTGCTTGCCTTTGCTCCGAGGGAGGAATATATTAGAATAAGAGATTCTCACTAGCTGACTCAGCACCAGATTAAACCGATAGTGTCAAACCAAAATTCTTAATCATCCCTACATTTTTATATCATACATAAAAAGAATGCCATCAAGCTTTTTGGAAACAAATAGGAAGCATTTTACAATGTAAGTACTGCCATAATATGTCTATTTACCATATTTCGTCTTAACATATTTCCCTTCTTTAAATACATTACATAAAAATGTAAAAATATCAGTGTAAGTTGATAAAAGAGCTGATTGTGGCCTTTGCAGTTGTCGGTACTGACAACAGAGTGAGCTAGCAGTCATAAAACGTCAACGAACGTTGATCTTAATACACCTACTCAAATTGTGTGTGGTAGCTTTCCCTCTCAACGCAACCTAACGCAACGCAACATCAACGAACGCTGGTCGTAATCCCGCCATTACTGGCAATGCCTATTTCGAAAGTTAGAGAGGAATTGCATTTTCTTACACGCTTAAAGGTAAAATCGTTATTCAACTGCTTTGTTTACATTACATCTTGAACTTAATTCGGGAGAGGTACAGATAATCATTAATGGTTTTAGTGACAGCTGCAGAAAGAAAATAATCATTGGTCTCTAGTCTTGGATCCCAAGAAGAATAGTAGAATAGGTGCCACTTGGTAGAAGAAGAACAGGGCAGACAAAAAATAACATGAATTGATGATGTTTCGAGTAGCATGAGGAAAAAAAGATTGGACGATGGAGAATGGTATGACAGACAGACGTGGAAGAGAATGACAGTAGATTAACCGGGCGCAGGACGATGATATGAAATATAGTGAAACCTGATATATATAAGTAAAGTAAAGTAAAAGTAAAGTGATCCCACAACAGGTCTCAGGAGGCCCTTGGGGTAGTAGGAGGTTAAGGCTCCCACTTTTTCTAGACAATCGGCACTTTATGTCAGCCGGGTTGTCAGCTCTGCGTGACGGCCGCCTTTACCCCCAGAACAAGCGTCTGGTACTCATTCCCGTTAGAGGCTGAGTCGACCCCAGGGCCATAGTGCCGCCAGAAAGTTTGGATCAGTTTAAAAATCCTGACCCCCAACGGGACTTGAACCCTCGACCCTCCGGCTTGTAGCTCAGTGCCTTAACCACTACGCTACGGCGTGCCCCTATATATATATATATATATATATATATATATAAAGCAACGGGAAGCTACCACACCTACACAATTCCCTAGTAAAGCTGCAAGCATAGCATGAAAATGCTATGATTGCAGTGAAGGACCTGCCTTCGGGCAGAATTACTATGGATGGATATATATATACAATTCTTCTTCAAACCGGGAAAGATCGGCATGCTACGAGTTATTGGTAAATCCAGAAAATTGGATAAACCCCGGTAAATTTCTGGACAAAACGCGGAAAATAAGGACAAAACTCATTCATAAATAAATATATGTTATCAAAATGCAATACCATTAATTCTTAACAATTGCATATAAATTAATTAGTGTATAATGCTATTGTGTTATTATTTAATTGTAATATTATTGTGTTTTCTTTATGTAATTGTAATGTTATTGTTTTTTGTTGTTTATTTTTCTTTACACTAGTACCAATTATTACTTTATTGTAACGGACTGTCAACAGCACGTACGGCTTACTGCCCGTGCGACCCATATTTGTAAATAATATTGTAAATATCTTACTTTTGTCTAATAAAGTCCTATTACTACTACTACTACTACTACTACTACTACTACTACTACTACTACAATTCTTCTGTGCGTGTGTATGTCACATAACTACTCCTAAACGACTGGACTGATTTTAATAATTTTTTTTCAGTGTGTTCGAGTGGGTTCTTGGATGGTTTAGATTTTACAATTGGACCCCATAAAACCATTATGCGTAGGAGTTCACCTGAAGTGAACTCTAGCGGTCACAATTTTCGATGTTTCACAATGAAATTCAGTATGTCCTATTAAAATAAACCGAGGTAGATATTATCCAAAAATGAGCGAAATCCGACAATTATAAACACAGGTTACTTGAAATCCGAAACTAAAAACTGCCTAAACGACTGGACCGATTTTGATTACTTTTTTGTGTGTGATTGAGTGTGTCCTTGGATTGTTTAGATCCACAATTGGACCCATTAGGTGTAGGAGTTCATCTGAAGTAAAAATTTAAAAATCACTCTAGCGGTCAGAATTATCGATGTTTCACAACGAAACTAAGTATATCCTATTAAAATAAACCGAGGTAGGTAATATCCAACAATGAGTGAAATCCAACAATTAGAAGTGCAGGTTTACTTAAAATTCGAAATTAAAAACTGACTAGCAACTCTCATGTTAAGTTCGTCTCAGCATATATTATCTATCCATAGTAATTCTGTCCGAGGGCAGGTCTTTCACTGCAATCATAGCATTTCCATGCAATGCTTTGCAGCTTACTAGGGATTTATAAGTGTGGTAGCTTCCCGTTCCTTTCCACACCGGTGAAGGATGATAATGATAAGGATGATGATGATGGCCGGATGATTTTTTAGGGGACCGTAGGGCCCTAAGTTTCCTGGCATTTGTCTAATAGTTGAGGAAAAAACCCCGAAACAAACTTCACCCAGGAGCCTGTCCCGACCGCGAATAGAATCCGGGCCCGCTGCGTGAAAAGGCAGCACGCTTCCTCGAGACCACAGCGGTGGACAATATAATTTAATTAACCTTTAATATTTCATTTATTTAGGCGTAGCTAATATATATAATTTTACTTTTTAAAAATATTTTCATAATACTTTGTCTTCCCCTAGGAAGATCTTCATAAGTAATGCCACGAGTGATTTCCAAATGATCGATAAATTCACGACTCACGAAGTGAGGAGTGAATTTATCTAGAGAATTTGGAAATCAAGAGTGGCATTTGTTAGGACTATTTAACGAATAAAATTAAGCTGTTTACTCACAAATCATTATTTAACTATAGTTATTTTAAAATATTTATATATTTAATGTAAACGGCGATGTTTGAAAACAAAGAGAAACGATAGGTACGCTTCTACTGCTTCTTTTGTTTATCACTGCAACCAGATCATACTATTTATTGCCAAAGGAACGCAATATTGTAAGAATGCTCTCTAGTGGAGAAAAAATGAAACACATCAATCTGTATATTAGTTCATTTCTGATGTCGTATGATGTAAATATGACAATTATATTTTTCTCGATTATTACCTGGGAAAAAATACATTTAAGAAAGTGCAAACAGTGGTTTCTTTTTTTGGTGGTATAATCAATTGCTACAAATGTTGACATGTAAGCACTATTATATACAATCTGGTAGCCGTATTTGTTATAGGCTCAGTCACCTGCAAAATAACGGTCAGACCTGTTTCAGAATATTAAAAAGGAGGAGCTTTGTTTAATATATGATAATCCTAACACTGATAAATATTTCGTGAAACACGACTGATTGGTTGTAAAACAGAAATCATTGAAACGTGATTGGTCATTGACTCCCATTTGGGGCATGAGTTAAATAGTCAGATTAATTACTAGTTTTCCGTGGAAATCATTCTCAACATCTCATCACGCTTTGTATAGAATCTCAATTAGCATGTTTGCAGTCTTAGAAATGTACTAATTAGTGCTAATTATAATTAGATGGCATAAGTACCTAGCGTGTTAAGCTTGGCACAAGTACCTAGCGTGTTAAGCTTGGCACAAGTTACCTAGCGTGTTAAGCTTGGCACAAGTACCTAGCGTGTTAAGCTTGGCACAAGTACTAGCGTGTTAAGCTTTATTTCATTAGATATCTGGCTTCACCACATAGTCAATTAACTGGGTTGAATAAAGACAGGAGTTTGACATCATTAGACAGTTGGAACAGCAAGAAAATAAGTGTCATATTCTTTCTTTACAACTTGGAAGTGAGTAATTAAATGGCAAGTTGATTATTGTTATCTAGATAATTTAACAGGATCGATCATTCACAACCCATATTTTAGTTTATAAATGTGAACTGTTGAAAAAATGTGAAACTTGGCAGTTGAATAAAAATGTGAGTTTAAAGCTTATGTCTACAGAAATGGATTGTTTTAAACGCTCAACTAGACATTATAAATAAGAAAACATCAGAAATACAATCATCGGACAACAAATCTTCTTCTTCTTCTTCTTCTAAAATAATCATAATCTGTAGGAATTTCATCCTGTTTATTTCCAAAATCACTCCTCAGAGGAAGACGTATCGGATGTACATTAACTGTACATCCATATCTTGGCTGGTCTTCCATCTTCATTTGCTTTTTTTGCAAGTCGGTTGTCTTCTATTCTTTCTATATGAAGACAACAGATGAAAGTCCAAAATTCAATATCAGATATTTTGTGAGATTCAGACAACTAGAATGGTATGTAGGAAAACCAGAGGGAAAGCGCCCAGTTGGTAGACCAAGAATGAGGTGGGAGAATAAAATTATCCACGACTCGAGTAAGTAGATTATACAGGGAATGATTGGAAAACATTAGCTCAGGTTACGGATGTATGGAGAGCCTATGTCCGCGCGGCCACGAACTTACGGGTTCGATAGAGCCAGTGAGTTAGTTAGTTAGTTAGTTAGAGTTTTCTATAACAGTTTAATTTTGCATCATTTATGGACACCCTGTATGCAATCGTCTGATTTGCAAATAAGTTTATCCTCAGAAAGTATCCTCGCAAGAATTTAACCTGGGGCTAGGAAACAAGAAGAGAAGATGCTAGCCATTTGAAGGGTCTGCTTTGAAGTGTAAACCAAATTCTACTACCTCCGGAGTGTATCGATCTGCATTCTGGAGTTTTCTTCATTTCTGGAGTACGGCGGGGAGAGAACTGAAAGTCATTCTAATGCAAAGAGAATCTGTGTCTCTTTTTGATGGCAAATTCCGTGAATACGGGAAGACACTTGAAAACTGAGCCATCCGGTAACATGAGAAACCTGGAGGCACTCGAGTAAGAATGCTCCTGAATTTATTCTCAGCGACTTCATCACTATTAGCTTATAAGAGTTCAACGAGCAAGTTCAACCCGGTCATGAGTGTACAAAATTTACTCATATTAAAATCTATTTACAACTAAACTTACTCACTAGCACTATCGAACACATGGGTTCATGGCCGCGGTGGACTAGTGGCTATGCTCCTTGCCTCTGGTCCCGAGGGTCTCGGGTTCAAACCCGGCCGGGGTCGATGGAATTTTTAGGACGGAAAAATCCAAGGAGCAACTCCTCCGGGAGGGACTTTAAGCCGTAGGTTCCCGAGTCTGAAGATATTCAGGCTCGTGAAAAATCCTTAAGCCTGAATGAAAAGGCCTCTAAGCAAAATTTACCGAATTTTCCCGTCCTAGTACTACCTTGGTTTCCTAGATGTCAGTATGAGGCGGAACGCTGACCACGTACCACTCAAAATGACATCTATACGAAAACAAGTGTAACTGAATTAGTACGGTTCAAATCCTCCCATGTAGGGGAGAGCGCCTAAAATATCTGTAAAGGAAAAACATGGGCATACAATACAATAGGTTCATGGCCGCGAGGACACAATCTCTTCACACATCCCTATCCTGAGATGTTTCCAAAAATCCTCTGTATAATCTACTTCCCTCAAATCATGGTTAATGTTATTCTCCCACCACATTCTTGGTCTACTACTTCTGGTTTCCCCACAAGAAGATTCCATGCACCTCTTTCATTCACCATTCGTGCCATATGGCATGCCCATCGTAGTCTACGAGACTACTTCTTCTTACAAGGATTAAACCTTATTGGTTGGTTCTAAGTATCATAGTCTGCTAACAATTCCTCTTCATAGCACTTCCTCTTATTCTTCTTCCTTCACAGTAGCCTCTGCCTGGAATTTTCTTCCTCAAGATATCAGGGGTTGCCGCACACTTGGTACTTTTAAGTCAAGCTTATGCAGTTACCTGTTATCTAATAATTTATTTTCTCTATTTATTTAAATTTATACTATGTCATTAATAATTTCTTCTCGTTTTTATATATCTTGTACATATTATATTTAATTCGTTAAATCTAGAGTAAATCAAAATACATTATAATATTAATTGTATTCTATTTATAACATGTAATCGTTTATGTTGAATGTAATCTAGATGTAAGACTACTTTTTTTGTATTTTTTAAAACCTGGTTGAATGGTAGACAACGCCTTAAAGGCCTTAAATCTGCCAGGTAAAATAAAGCTATATTATTATTATTATCATTATCATTATCATTATCATCATCATTATCATTATATTATTATTATTATTATTATTATTATTATTATTATTATTATTATTATTATTATTATTATTATTATTATTATTATTATTATTATTATTATAGCTGTTGTATCCATCTCTTTCGTGGACGTCCCCGATCAATTTTAAGAGCAGTAAAATATGTTCACTGAAAGACCACATTAGAAGTGAAGATATACGACTATCTGATAAACGAAAACGAACCCAATATATGTAAACCCTCTACCAGATCTTCAGTGAAACACCAGTTTTGAATCCTGCCGATGATGGGACAAATCCCGAAAGCGCTACAGTTAAATAATTAATTAAGTTGAGGAGACGGACCTTTCAGGTGAATATTCCATAATTTTATATTTTAATATACGAAAGAATTGCAAATTACATCCCTCTTAGATACAGAGTGTTTAGAAATGCATATACAAACATCTAGGGCTAGTAGAGGGGACTCAGTAGACA
Source organism: Diploptera punctata (assembly GCA_030220185.1). Classification (NCBI taxonomy): domain Eukaryota; kingdom Metazoa; phylum Arthropoda; class Insecta; order Blattodea; family Blaberidae; genus Diploptera; species Diploptera punctata. Next base: position 464,725 of record JASPKZ010004960.1, read on the forward strand.
TATTTAGAATAGGAACCCATGTCCAGAAAACGTACCATTTTTCGTGCTACAGTCATTACTAAGGGGCGGATTTCTATGACCTATAAAATGGAAAATATGCATGCATTTATGACCTAAAAAAATTTCTAAATATTACCTAAAAAAGACAAAAATATGACCTTATAATTGAATTAATTTTTACCCATACTACGAGTATATTAATTGTTCAATCATATACATTTTCAATTGTATCATAAGAAAAAGGAAATCTTCTTCTATTGTCCTGTGCAAACGTTTGCTACCTGTTAACAGAAACCTTCGAAACAAGTGAACTGTGAAACTGACGATTTTTATACAGATACAATGTTGGTTATTTCCAATAGCCTGATGACTAGGCTATTAAAAAACCCAAAATATGACCAAAATATAACTTTATCATAGAAATAAGCAGAAGTATGACCAAAGATCTGAAAAAGTGAGAAATATGACTTTTAAGACCCAATAAAAACCACTTAATCTTAATAATAAGGCATATATAAATGTTTTTACTTATTTGAAGCTTAGAATATAGGCTTTGGTAAAAATATGACATGTCATAGGAATCCGCCCCTTAGTCATTACAATGTGTTGGATTTGCCAGTGTTCTTTTGCAACCGGACTGGCAGTACATGACGTCGCGTGCTATGGACGCTGCACAAGAGATTAACGGTACAGCAGGTGTGATGGAACGAGTGTACCGGAACATGATTCGTCGTACAATGTGTGCCACGATGTTGGTGGTCGTCACATCGAACCTCTCTGTTTTAGCGAGAAGTTCCATCATCATCATAGTACATTCACGAATTTAGGCCATTTGTTGACCTGTTTCGGCCTCAAGAGAAACACCATCCAGAAGTCTTTTGAGTGGACGTCCTGGTCTTCTTGTTCCTGCAGGTTGATATCTTAACATTTGTTTGGGTATTCTGTGATCTTCCATTCGATGAACATGTTGCATCCATCTTGACTTATAATCAGAAATTTTGTTTTCTAAAAATTCCATGTGTAATTCTTCTAAGATGTCTTCATTTTTTTTTTGTGATCTAGTAGTGTGTATCCTGCAGTCCTCCGAAGATCTCATTTCAGCAGATCTAAGTCTCTGTATATCCTTCTGTTTCAACGTCCATACTTCGCTACCATACAAAAGAGTTGGAAGAGCCAGTGTTTTATACACTTTCAGTCTTGAATGCTTTTGGACTAACTGTGGCTTGAAGATAGAATTTATTAACCCTAAAATTCTTAAAAATTTAGATATTTTTGCATTTACATCCTTTTCTTCTTCATATGAGATATTGCATCCTAGATATGTAAAATTATTCACCTGCTCCAAAATGTTATTGTCCAGTACAATTTTACTTCTGACAGGATCTACACCTTGAAATGCCATAATTTTTGTCTTTTCTGTAGATATCTTTAATCCATATTCTTCTGTAATTTTGTTAAGTTCATACAGACCTTTCTGTAGATTATCTTCGGAATTTGCTATTATTATTTGGTCATCTGCAAACAATAGGGTGTTTAATTTTCTATTTTCTGATATTCTTATTCCAAATTTATATGTTTTGTTCCAGCAACATATTACATGTGCGAGAAGTTTCGTATGGGATATATCCAGTGCACAAGACAGAAAAAAAAATGTTTTTTCCACTGCTGACACAACTATTGTGACCAATGAAAGTGTTTTCGTTACTTTGGTAATGTTACCAAATAAATTTGACTTTATTCTGAAATGAGTCATAACCAGGGAGCGAGGTTCTAGTAAGCATCCAGTGAAGTTAAGAATGCACGGACTGTAAGGAGGGAGGACGCACCTATGACCTTGCAGTGTTCAGTATAAACAAAATGATGCTCGGTGGAAGGCATTACACCTGCTTCAAATATAGTTATACCATGATAAGAAATTATAGAAGGAAGCAAACAATCGTATATTTAGTTATTTGTAGTGTGCAATAAAACTACCGTACTTAATTTTAAATAAGGGTTTAATGTATAGAAATACTTTCTCATACATCATGTCATTGCAATGTACAATAATACAGGCCCCTACTTCCTAAATGTATAGTTGTTTACTAGTCTGTATGCAACAAATAAATGAAGCAGTCGCTAAGAAACATTCTGTTGTAGAAGAACGAGTCCTGCGCAGTATATACTCCGTGTGGCAGGTAATATGATGCGTCTGTTTACTTACTCAAACCCCGCTCCCTGGTCATAACTCATTTAATTCTGTGCCTTACGTCACACCTCATTTGACATGGTGCTCTTCTGACGTCATATACTGCTTCTCCAGCTGCAAATCCGACAAATCCGACACATTGTAATGGCTGTAGAATGGAAACGGTACGTTTCCGGACATAGGTGCCTAGTCAAAATATCGTCTACTCAGTCCCCTCTACTAGTCCTAGAAGTTTGCAAATGTGAATTTCCGAACACCCTGTATAGTTAAAACTTACAGAACAAAATGGATTAAACGCCTTGAAAGAATGGAAAGTCTAAGAAGGTCATGAAATGAAGAACCGGAACAGGCCAGAAGAGCTATACCGTGAAAGTTGATGTTTATTACACAGAGCAACAAAAAATAAACTTTTTTTTTTGTCTCAGAAAGAAAAAATATGTGATTCTGATAGTATTTTTTTCTCCTGAATTCAAATTTGATAACGGGTTTTCTCTATCACGCAAGGTTTGCGAGAGACAGGAATTTATAATTTCAAACACTTCAATATTTTTTACATTCATAACTACACAATTTCGAACATTCAGACTCACCTATAAAGTAAGAAATTACGATTTTCTGCTATATTTTGCCTCTGGAGCAACCGTCTTGATGGTCCAACAATAATCGGCCAGCATATTAGGATTACATTTCCCTTGATATATCTTTTCCATAGCTGAAATCTCCTGATGAAAGTGTTTCCCGTTTTATTTTACCATGGATAAATGGACGAAAAAAGTTTATTAAAAAAATAATTATTTAAATCCATTAATTGTAATTGAAATAAAAAAATGTGGGTGATGGAGAAATTCCGAATACATATTTGAAAACACGATAAAAACTGCATTAAGTACAACTATTGGTACTCAACACAAAAATCATGTTGACCAGTGTTATGAGCATTTATTTTATTGTCATAAATTCATATTAACAGAATTAAATTGGAAACTTGTTAAAAAAAATAAAGCGTACAGAAAGACTGTGCGATATTCATATACCTCATAAATATAGGCTATAACAAATTTAGTAAACTGTAAAACAGATTCATAAACACATGAAAGAGCATGGAATTAATTGGCTTGTTATCTCGGACTTCAGGCTCCTGCAATATCAAATTACCAGACGTCTCAAACACTTCAATTAACTGTACACAGAGGCCTAAGAGATCAATGGTCTTCCCTTTCTCTATACCAGCTACAATACGTACAGCTGTATTTCTCACGCAATGCCAGTCGTATCTTATTCCAAGATTATATGGTGTGTTTGTAAAAAAAAAGAATGGACTTACTTACTTACTCACTGGCACTATCGAACCCGTAGGTTCATGGCCGCACGGACACACGCTCTCCATACATCCCTATCCTGAGCTAATGCTTTCCAATCATTCCCTGTATAATCTACTTCCCTCAAAACATAGTTAATGTTATTTTCCCACCTCATTCTTGGTCTACCAACTGGGCGTCTTCCCTCTGGCTTTCCTACAAGAAGCTTCCATGCAAGTCTTTCATTCCCCATACGTGCAACATGTCCTGCCCATCGCAGTCTACGAGACTTAACTGTTCTTATTATATCTGGCTTCCTATAAAGACCATGCAGTTCACTGTTATGTAGTCTTCTCCATTCACCTGTCTCTTCATCTCTCTTTGGTCCAAAAATTTTCCTAAGTACTTTATTCTCAAATACTTTTAATCTCCTTTCCTCCCTTAAAGTAAGAGTAAAAGAATGGACTGCTAGCCTATATTATTTTCAACTCCGAATTTTACATTTCCTGTAAGTTCACATTTGCACACATTAATATTACTTATTTCTTTATGTATGTCCTATGTGTTATATATGAAGAGTGAAGACAATGGAAATAAAATAAATAAATAAATTTGGGCATTTGATAATAATGACTAACTAACTGGCACTATCGAACCCCTAGGTTCATGGCCGCGCGGACATAAGCTCTCCATACAACGCTATCCTGAGCTAATGTTTTCCAATCATCCCCTGTATAAGCTACTTCCCTCAAATCATAGTTAATGTTATTCTCCAATCTCATTCTTGGTCTACCAACTGGGCGTTTTCTCTCTGGTTTTCCTACAAGAAGCTTCCATGCACCTCTTTCATTCCCCATTCGTGGCACATGTCCTGCCCATCGCAGTCTACGAGACATAACTGTTCTCATTATATCTGGCTTCCTATAAAGACCATATAATTCATTGTTATGCAGTCTTCTCCATTCACCTATCTGTTCATCTCTTCTTGGTCCAAAAAAAATCCTAAGTACTTTATTCTCAAATACTCATAATCTCTTTCCTCCATTAAAGTAAGAGTCCATGTTTCGCATCCATATAATATAACTGGCAGAATAATAGTTTTATATATTTTCAGTTTAACGATTTTTTAAAGGAGTTGGGACATCAAGAGTCTCTGCAATGCATAATAGCATGCATTTCCAGAATTGAGCCTATGTTTAATTTCTTTGTGCATCACATTCCTGTTTGTGATTATCGTTCCTAGGTATTTGAATTCAGCCACTTCCTCAAAATTTCTTTCATTTGTCATTAGCTGCCATTTCCATTATATAATGTATTTGTATGTGTGACCATATATCTAGTTTTATTGATATATGGTTACAACACTGTTGTAAAACAGTGATCCACTGCAATGACAACACTGTTGTAAATCAGTGACCATTGTAATCTTGTAGAATGTTGTTGAACAGCCTTTATTGTATAAATCGAAAGTCTCGAAACAGCAAAATTTTGTGAATACATTCACTGTTTCTCACACTTAGTAAGTAATACCGCCCAAAAGAGTATAACTAGGATTTTCAATGTTTGGACTTGGTCCTCCTTTTCTCTGAACCTTCAATTCTCAATCTTAGAAAGCATGCTCAAAACTTGCCTTGTCCTATAAGTACTGATGTCAAGTAGTGCGTCAGCTAGAGTTTTGTTTTCATTCCTCCTTTCACAGTAGGAAAGAAGTTATTTCTCCATTTAATGTGGACTGCCACCCCAATGATTGTTCTCTATGAAGTACAGATTTAAACAAATGTTTTCTAGGGGCAGAAATGTTTTTAATTAGGAACAATACCGAATTATGTAGTATAGTAGGCACTAGGCCTATAGCCTACTAACAGTTTTATACAAACTGGAATTTTTCAAATTCCACAAAAAATTCGCATGAAGTTACTGCAAATTTAATATAGAATCTTGAATTGCCTTAAAATAAAATTAACTGAAAAAAAAGTATGATCTATGAAGATATACCGTTTATTTTTTAATAATTTCAAGGTAACAACTCCAATGGCTTCTTTCTTTAGGAATTCACTAAAAGTAATTACTACATACGTAATAGAATAGAATAAAAAATCTCAATTCCAGGATACAATGAAAGCTTTCAATAAAATACCAGTAAAAGTTTCACCCTTGAACTATTAGAATATTCTGAGAAAACGTAATTTATAAGCTGAATTTTAACGTTTAAGGAAAATACGGTATTCTGGAACACTTAAAACACAAATTACTTCTCTGAACAATGCGTTCAAATTAAATCACATACTTTTAAAATTCATTGAAATCAGAATTGAAGTTATGTTGTAAAATTAAAAAAAAACTATAAAATCAGTTTTTCTCAATTAACCCTTAAATTCGTAAAGTATCCTTTTTGATACATCAAGTGGTTCAATTAATTTAATGGTTTATATAAATCAGGAGAAAACGAACAAAAAGAAACCAGTTAAATGTGTGTCTAATTATGCAATATACCTAATAATAACAGTTACACAAGATTCCGTTTTCACTGCGGTCCGCCACATTGAAATAACTAACAGAAGAAATTTGTGTTTTGCAATTTAAGGGTTAAAATTGATTTTTGCTTTAAGAAACTTCATCAATTGCACGGTCAAAATACCGCGGCCATTTAATTAAATTATTGGGCAGATAATATCCACATATTATAGTGAAGAAAACAATATAAGCCTTTCGGAATATGTTAATATGTTCCATCTTCAGCCTGTCATTTAGTACTCTTTTATAGTAGATATTTTTCTAACTGGCCAAACTATCAATTCCTCAAAAATTCACCGTAATCACAATTGAGGTTACGTAGCATTTTTTAAAAAAAGTAATAGGCCTATAAGTACCTGATGTCTTCCTCAATTTAAAAAAGGATGGTTTATTTTAGGAAGTTATATTTTGAGGTTCTTTTAATTAAGTTTTTTTTTAAATCTGGAATCATCTTACTTCAATGTAAAGTAAAGTAATCCCACTACAGGCCTTGGGAGGCCCTTGGGGTAGTAGGAGGTTAGGGCTCCCACTTTTTCTAGACAATCGGCACTTGATGTCAGCCGAGTTGTCAGCCCAGAGTCTGGTACTCATTTCCGTTAGAAGCTGAGTATACCCCAGGGCCATAGTGCCGCCAGAAGGTTTTGGTCAGTTTAAAAATCCTGACCCCACCGGGACTTGAACCCTCGACCTTCCGACTTGTAGCGCAGTGCCTTAACCACTACGCTACTTACAGTTAGAAAATACAAAGGAATTCACCATTTGGGAAAACATTAATACTAAGAACACAAATAGAGTTATGATTTTCGAAATTCCTGTGTAGAGATTCTTCGGGCAGCCGGAAGAGGGAGCTGATATCGACTTCCAGTGTTCACAACATAAAACGCATCAGTCTGGCCAATGCTAAGATGATATAATGGAAACATGTTCGAGAACAAATCAACATTCAATTGAGATAAGATGATTCCATTTAAAAAAAAAAACTTGTTTAAAAAGCATCTTCGGCAGAACATGTTCTGAAAGGCCTATATATTTTTAACTAACTGACGAAGTTTTTTTTAAAACAAATAATTTTAATTGAGGAAGACTGATATATCAGGTATTTATATTAATATTTTTTCAAAAAATTAATGGATCGAATTTTGGACAATTACACAACATTTCAACTGCAGTTGAAATGGATTTTTGGAGAAAAGCTGGCAGAAAATCTCGACTGGAAATAATTAGAAATGCAGAAATTAGAAAATGGATGAATGCAGAAAGAAGTATATTGGATGAGATTGATCACAGAAGGCTAAAACGGTATTGACACGTAAGAAGAATGCAGGATGGAAGACTCCCAAAGGCTATCTATGCATGGAAAATTGAAAGAAGGAGCAGAAAAGGAAGACCAAGAACAACCTGGAAGAATAACAATCAGAATTCAATGAGGAAATTTTGTGTAACGGATGAAGACACAAAGGACAGAGAATGATGGAGAACTTTAATTAAGGAAAATTTGTGAATGTTTGTTACAAACTGATAGTCTATAAATCCGTAGCAATTTATGTATGTTTTTTAAACTCACATTAATTATTATTATTATTATTATTATTATTATTATTATTAAGATTGATTGGAGAAAACCCTCAATCATCATCACCATCACCATCATCTTCATGGTAGGCTGTCGACCTGTTCCGTTCTCAGAATTAATCTTCCCATTGTCTTCTAGGACGTCCCACATCTCTATAGCCTTTAGGTTGGTACAGCACTGCATGTTTTGTTAGCCTAGAAGAGTACATTCTTAAAATATGTTGATGCCATTTTTGTTTATAGTTTTGTATTTTTTTATTTAGATTCAAAATGTTGAGTCTCTCAGAGTATATCCTGCAACGTATCTGAGGAACTTCATCTCTGATGTCTCTGGTCCTCCTGAAAGGAGGTTTTGCGGACGGGTTGGTAGCCCACCCAAGTAAAAAAATATATTACTCCTATCTGTCAGGGGAATATCCGGACAGAAAACCCTCAATGACGAGGAATATTCTCAAAATGAATGAATGAATGAATAAAAAAATCATACACGTAACAAAACGACGCAGAATAAAAAAAAATGTACATCGCAAACAAATAACATAATCAGTTTGAGTCAATAAAAGCGCATATTGTGCTGTCTAAATACTGACATTGTAACGCCATTAATCATTAGATACGCGTCACTCATCTGTCTATCCTGTTCATGTAGTTACATTCATAATCATGGATATTGCTTATGCCTACGTACAAATAATCTTGTTATATTACATTTACTGAACATTGATGTTTTCCTACTGTTTACATACAACAAACTCTAAAATTGGAAACTAATTCAAATTTACTGTAATCAGGAAGTAAACATCAATAAAACTATACACCGGTATATGGCCATACATAGAAAAGCGTTGTAGGCATATAGCTGAAACAGGCAGTTAAAACAAATGAGGGAAATTCTGAAGGAGGACTGAATTCAAATAACCAGGAACAATAATTACATACAATGTATAGGCATGAAGTGCTAAACAAAACTTAAACATAGGCTCAAGTGTGGATGCACATGCTATTATGAATTACAGGGACCTTGTTATCCAAACGGCTCTCAAAAAACAAACTTTAAATATACTAAATTGTTTTTCTTCCAGTTAAATTAACGTGGAAGACTTGCTTTATTTTTTTATTACTTTTAGGGAGCACAAAAGATTATGAGTAATTTAGAAACAAGTTCTTAAGAACACTTTTGGACCAAAGAGACGAACGTACCTGTCATGCTGATGATATATAAAGCTATACAGTAACTCGAACCTTTCGTTCCTTGATAAACGCATGTGGCCAGAGGCCAACCTTGAATCTTTGACGCGGAAAACCCAATAAATCTTTCTTAATTTTATATATATAGTAATTCTGCCAGAGGGCAGGCCCTTCACTGCAATCATAGCATTTTCATGCTATGCTTTGCAGCTTTACTAGGGAATTGTAGGTGTGGTAGCTTCCCGTTGCTTTCCACACCGGTGAAGAATGATGATGATGATGATAATGACGGCCATATGATTTCGGGGACTGTTTGGGCCTTAAAGTTTTCCTGACATTTGTCTTATAGGTGAGGAAAAATCCCGATAAAAACCACACCCAGAAAAACTGCCCCGACCGGGAATCGAACCCGGGCCCGCTGCGTGACAAGGCAGCACGCTACCTCGAGACCACAGCGGTGGACTATATATATAGCCTATATGAAAGACGTGCACGGAAGCTTCTTGAAGGAAAACCAGAGGAAAAACGTCCAGTTGGTAGACCAAGAATGAGGTGGGACAATAACATTAACTATGATTTGAGGGAAGTAGATTAGACAGGGAATTATTGAAAAACATAAGCTCAGGATAGGGTTGTATGGAGAGTTTATGTCCGCGCGGCCATGAACCTACGGGTTCGATAGTAGTATGATAAGAAAAATAAATGCCTGGACGGGATTCGAACCCGGATCTCTGAGTCTGTACCTCAGCGTGATATCCATTACACTACCAGGCGAATCCAATTCAAGCACTTATTTTTCTTATATATGTATTATATTCTCCATTATTACTAGATGTCGCGAGAACTCGGTCTTCACTGCCATCTAGTAGCTGACTATAACAAGTAAGCAAATTAAAGAGAATATTTTTACCTTATAGCAGTGACGCTTTATCGATGTTATAATTAAATGTTTAACATTGAGCAATGCAAGCTTAATAATAATAATAATAATAATAATAATAATAATAATAATAATAACTTTATTTTACCTGGCAGAGTTAAGGCCTTAAGGCCTTGTCTACCACTCAACCAGGTTTAAAAAAAATACAAAAGAAAAGTCTTAAATCTAAATTACAATATATATATATATATATATATATATATATAAACGATTACAAGTTATGAGTACAATACAATTAATATTTATAATGTATTTTGATTTACTCTAAATTTAACGAATTAAATATATAATATGTACAAGATATATAAAAAAACGAGGAAAAGATTAATGACATAGTATAAAATTAAATAATAGAGAAAAATTAATTATTAGACAACAGGTAACTGTATAAGCGTGACTTAAAGGTGCCAAGTGTGCGGCAACCCCTGATATCTTGAGGAAGGAGATTCCAGGAGCGGGCGGAGGCTACTGTGAAGGAAGTAGAATAGGAGGAAGTGCTATGAAGAGGAATTGTTAGCAGACTGCTATCTTGTGACCTAGTGTCAATATTGTGGTAGGAGGATAACTTCTCAAATCTGGACGCCAGGTAAGTAGGAATGTAGGAATTCAGAAGCTTGAAAAGTAGCGAAAGAGAGTGCAATTTACGTCTGTCAGTAAGACGGAGCCAAGAGAGGTTATTAAAGTGTTCGGAAATATGGTCATAACGGCGGATATTGAAAATGAATCGAATGCAAGCATTATGAACACGCTGCAGTCTCTGCGACAAGGCATAGTTTAGATCATTATATATAATGTCACAATAATCGAAGTGTGGTAACACAAGATTCTGCACTAGGATTTGTTTTAACGAAACTGGGAGAAAATTCTTTAAACGTCTAAGATAATGTAAGATGGAGAAAGTCTTTTTACATATGTGTTTCACTTGTGTTTGCCAGGTTAAATTTGCGTCTAGATGTAGTCCAAGATCTATTACTGAAGAAGAATAAGGGATAATTATATTATTTATAGTAATGTTTGGAAGTGTAGATATGTCAAAGGTTGTAAGCAGTCTTTGTTGTCCCATTAGAATTACTTGTGACTTGTTAGGATTTAGATTTAGACCGATACTTGAAGACCAGTTAAAGATGGATATGAGATCGTCATTCATTTTCATCAAGCTGTTATAGAGAGAATGAGGAGGTGAATGTAGGTAAATTTGGAGATCATCAGCATAGAGGTGATAACGGCAGTGCTTTAGTACAGTTGGCAAATCATTTATGTAGATTGAGAAAAGAAGAGGTCCGAGAACACTGCCCTGGGGGACTCCAATATGGTATGATAGGGGGAAAAAAATATATATCTTCGGAATTTATCCACAATACAATGGTTTTCTGTCACACTCATGGAATTCGCCTTTTCCAGATGTAGAGATCGTTAACATTATTATATATGTAAGTCCCAGGCACTCATATTCTCATATTTCTTCTCACTCCGTTTATCCATTCTTCTCACTCCGTTTATCCAACCTTCTTCTTGCCTTTCCTTTATCCTTTTCCTATCTATTTTCCACACCAAGATCTTCTTAGGGAATATAAGATGTCGCCCTCTTCAAATGTCCATAACATCTAAAACATTTCTCTCTATTACATTTCTTTCAACTTTCATATCAACTATATCATCATCCGGTATCATGGCAGCTGCCGCCGTCTTCCGGAAACCAAACGCCATTCCTCTCTGTCCATTAATTGATCATCCTCCATTCCTCTGATATTCATAGCTGCTAGTACCCCTTCTATCCAAGTTTTCTTCGGTCTTCCTCTCTTCCTCCTTTCCATTGGCATCCATTCCATAACTATTTTAGGCTATATATATATATATATATATATATATATATATTGTATTGTATTGTATTTTTTATATATCCTGTACATTATCATCATCATCATCATCCAGGGATTAAGCCTGTTGGCTCGTTCCGGTTTCATGAAAGCTAAAAGGTAAAGTGATCCCACTACAGGCCTCAGGAGGCCCTTGGGGTAGTAGGAGGTTAAGGCTCCCACTTTTTCTTGACAATCGGTACTTTATGTCAGCCGGGTTGTCAGCCCTGCGTGACGGCCGCCTTTACCCCAGAACAAGCGTCTAGTACTCATTTCAGTTAGAGGCTGAGTCGACCCCAGGGCCATAGTGCCGCCAGAAGGTTTGGGTCAGTTTAAAAATCCTGACCCCACCGGGACTCGAACCCTCGACCTTCCGGCTTGTCTAGAATTGTTAAAATTGTTCACACCATCTTCCGTGTGGGCGTCCAACATTTTTCCTTCCGTGCGGTTTATAATTTAGCAATAATTTTGGAAATCTTCCTTCTAGCATTCTATCATTTTGTTCTTTCCAGTCGTTCCTATATTTAATATATATTATATTTAATTCGTTAAATCTAGAGTAAATCGAAATACATTATAAATAATAATTGTATTGTATTTATAACATGTAGTCGTTTATGTATATTGTAATTTAGATGTAAGACTATTTTTTGTATCTTTTAAAAACCTGGTTGAGTGGCAGACAAGGCCTTAAGGCCTTAACTCTGCCAGGTAAAATACATATATTATTATAAAATAAAGCTATTATTATAATATCCACTGGACAAACAAAGAATGAAGAAGAATATATATCTTTGTATGATTTTACTGAAGTGAAACTATCTCATGAAATCTACAAACTTTTTTTTTATTTTCATATTTTCTCCTTCTTTAATTGACTTAGAAGACACTGAACGTACCAGCTGCAAAGATAGCATTGCAGCAGCATAATTAAGGAAGGGGAAGCTGTCTCCATTGCAAGAGAAAGGGGGGGGTGTAAGATGTCTGACGTGTTATTTCGGTCTGGCGAAGCCACAGTAAGGTGTCAGCTACATGTCTCATCTCCATTTCATCCCCCGACAAGCTTCGCTGCCTGCCATTACCTAATTGTCCGCCGCCATACTATAACACAAGCACCTCACATTCCCGATAACTTTCATTTGCAGTTAGTACAAATATACTTTTTTTGCACGATAGTGCGTTCTGTCGTACATACAGCAGTGGCGACCATGATTGAAAGTTAATTTTCTACATTTCGAGGTTGCCAACCTATATATAACTAAGTAACTATACTGTTCATCCATCCATCCATCCATAGTAATTCTGCCCGAGGGCAGGTACTTCACTGCAATCATAGCATTTTCATGCTATGTTGGAGTTTTACTAGGGAATTGTAGGTGTGGTAGCTTCCCGTTGCTTTCCACACCGGTGAAGGGTGATGATGAAGATAATGATAAGGATGATGATGGTGATGATGGCCATATGATTTCGGGGACCGTTTGGGCCTTAAAGTTTTCCTGACATTTGTCTTACAGGCGAGGAAAAACCCCGATAAAAACCTCACCCAGAAAAACTGCCCCGACCGGGGATCGAAACAGGGCCCGCTGCGTGACAAGGTAGCACGCTACCTCGAGACCACAGCGGTGGACAACTATACTGTAATTTTACCAATTACCTACCCCACCTTGCGGGAACTACAACCACTGCCATTTATGTATACTACATACAATGTATATACAAAATATATCCAAAAGGTAGTGTTAATATACATTATACGAAACAAATCACTGCATTTTAAATGAACTGAACTTTATTTGAAACAATATAAAACGATGAATTCGTTCTTGCCGCCATTTATATCTGATTCGGTCGCGGCCTGCTGTAGTGAACTAAAATATTTTGAGTATGTACCGAATATACATTGGCCACACTGTTAACGTTAGTCAGTTGTTTATAATGAACGCAAATATTTCCAACGAATATGTTATTTTTTTACCATTATTTATTATTTTGAAAACACCATCGTGCAAGAAATGATGTACAACGCACGTTTGTGAAGTGTTTTACAGAATCTCGGAGATTTAAAACCGAGCTATCGCTAGGTTTTTAATCATATCCTCGCTTCTGTAAAAAAAACATTTCCCAACCTCGCATTGTAATATACTATTATTATCGATTTCAAATCCAATAACAATCTTACAAGCTAGACTTACGAAGGAGAATCAAATATAAACAGGCCTCTGTTTACTGCGCATGCGTAGAGTGCGATATGAGTTGGAGGCTTTTGCAGCAGGTGCAGTGGGGTCTCTGGAAAGGGACCGCGGCCTTGGGAACTCATTTTGTTTTGCTCCTCAGTTGCTGTGGAGATGTCTGAGAGAGAGGTGCATCCAGCTGTTGCGCAACGAGTAATCATCAAGTTTATCGTCAATGAAAATGTCAGTGCAGCTAAAATTTGCCGTCGGTTACTCCCACAGTTTGGGGAAAGAACCCTTTCATGGTCCAGAGTAAAACATTGGTGCCGCGAGTTTAATGAAGGACGTGAACATGTTGAAATCTTGGCCCACCCCCGCTGCCCATACACCAGCATCAATCCAGAAAACATCCAAGCTGTACAAGACATCACTGAAGGGCATCGCCACATCACAGTGCTTGACATTTGTCGAGAACTTCTCATTAGCTATGGGAGTGTGCAATCAATCATTCGAGAGGAGCTGAAAATGAGAAAAGTGTCAGCTTGTTGGGTTCCGCGGTTGCTCACTGCAGAACAGAAAGCAGTGCGAGTTCAAAAGTCTCGCACGCTCCTCACGGCTACGAAGAGGAAGGTGATGTTTTTCTGGACAGAATCATCACTTGTGATGAGACATGGGTTCATCACTACACACTCAAATCAAAGAGGGCCAGTCTGGAGTGGAGGAAGACTGGAGAGCAACCGCCGGTGAAAGCCAAGTCACGACTGTCTGAAGGGAAAGTTTTGGCCACGGTGTTCTGGGACTCAAAAGGTGTCCTTCTGATTGATTTCCTTGAACAACAAGGACAACGACGACGGACCATTAATGCTGCCTACTACTGTGACATTCTCAGTCAAGTTCGAGTTGCCTTCCGGTCAAAACGGCGCAGCAGTCCAATCAGAAATGTTTTGATTCTGCAGGACAATGCCAGGCCACACACCGCAGCAGCAATACAGCGAAAATTGACCGAAATTCACTGGACTGCCCTTCCACATCCACCCTACAGCCCGGATCTCTCACCATGTGACTTATTCATGTTTGGTCTACTCAAAGAAGCTCTTGGAGGACATCGTTTCACAACCAACGAGGAGGTGAAAGACTTTGCGCAACTGGCTGCGCACCCGTCCTCGTACTTTCTTTGAAACTGGCATTAAAAAACTGCCTGTCCGTTGGAACAAATGCATAGCAAAATTCCTGTCTCTCGGAAACCCGATATCATATTTGAATTCAGGAGAAAAAATACTATCAGAATCACATATTTTTCTTTCTGAGAAAAAAAGTTTATTTTTTGTTGCTCAGTGTTATCCGTCCGATGGAGACGTTAAGCCTGGCGGCCCCCTAAGTGCTTTTAGGAGTAGGCTATGTGCCGGCACCGGGTTTCACCTTCTCACTTCTCATCCCTCATACAAAACACTTTACACTACACAAACACATAAACATATTCATCCTGCATACCTCCATTAAAAAAAATACAACAAAAATCTACATAAAGTAGTGTGTCGAAGTGGTGGTTAAATTGAAAATATACCACATTAACCCCATCTATCCGCCCAGAGCAGAACCCGAAGCATGTAAAGTATAGCATTAGACCACACCCATATTTTGTGTGCCTGAATTCTTCCTAGATTAGTCTATATACAAATTTCTACCAGTGTCACCAGCTTACCAGGCCCTCCTGCAAGAACTCCACGAGAAGAAACGCAAATTATGGAAGAATTCAACTTTACTGACGCCATGACAAATCGTGAATAGACTCAGGGAGGATAAGATGGACTTCACCATAAGCTGTGCCGCAACCAGAGATTCCACGAGCCCGGCCCAGACTGCGTGTGTGCGCAAGATGTGGCGAAAACAGTACGAGAGATATCATATGCTAAACTGTAGAATGAGATCAGAATCGTTGGTGAAACTCTGCAGTGACTAGGAGCAATCTTCTTTGCACGTTGTGCGCATTTCACATTTATTATATATACAAATTTCACCATTTAGCTTTAGAACATTCTTTAAATCACTACAGACAATACATTGTTTTAAGAATGGCTCAAAATGACTCTTGCACAGAGTAAAATAGCGTCTTTAGATTACTTCCCACAAATTTATGAAAAATGGACGATACATGTTTAGGAAATAAGATCCTTATATAAGTTATTATATTCAAAAGCCTAAGCCGAGTGGTTAAGGCAAGACGCCTTGGCTCAAAGCTATGGGACTTGCGCTGGTTCGAGTCTCCATGGGGGAAATTTTCCTCAAGGTATTTCGGCCAATATGGAACCAATGCCCATCATTGGTAGCTGCAATAAGTAGCGACTCCACATTGAGAAAACTATCTGGGGGACACAAAATGCTGACCACATATCACCTCTATACTGGCTGGAGATCATCTACCTATGTGTTTAACACATGTGGATGTGAGGCCAGCATCCGCATGGTAGGCCAAGGGCTTTCTAGGCCTATCGTGCCATGGAGTTAATACACCAATGAGGGAGTAAAGAACTACAGGCCTATTACACAAATTTTTCTTATGCTTAATCAAAAGGAAAAATAACCTCCTGATTCAATTTGTCAATAGTTATTGATGCAAGTGTATGTGAGACGGCGGAAATTTCACTGGTCTAATCTGAACTTTATATCGAAGCGTTGAAAAAAACAAAATTGGTAACCAAACAAGAAACTGTAATATCCCAGTACAACAGTTACTGTATATATCCGAACATTCTAAATTTTAGAATAATATTCCTACGTAGATTTAAAATAAATTAAAATTGTTTCACGTAGAAATGATGAATTGAGAGATTCAGATACTGCGCTGTTTTATTATTGCACACGACAAATTCCAAATAAAAAAGAGACATTCGTGGAAGGGGAAATACAAAAAGATCCACGACGATGAAATTGAAAAACCATGTCCATATTCCCCAGGTTCTAATTCCCTGTATCCACAATTCCTTTTGATTTAATTATAATTTCTGATACTATCCCAACGTTGGTGGAATTAATTAAATTATTGTGACCTCTTTTCAGGCAAAACGATAAATCTCTTCTAGGAAAAGTGGAAACCTTAATTGAATACACTTTTTATTTCATTCCTATTTATAATTATTTTAGTTGGCCGCGGCGAGTGATTATATCCCTTGTCTATGGTCCCGAGGACAATAATAATAATAATAATAATAATAATAATAATAATAATAATAATATAGACAATAATAATAATAATAATAATAATAATAATAATAATAATATAGACAATAATAATAATTATATATATATATATATATATATATATATATAAAACACACTACTTGAAAACATTATTATACGCTGATGACCAGGTAATAATAGCAAATACAGAAGACGAACTTCAAAGGAATATTTTTAAACTACATAATATATGTGAACAATAAATATAATCTCAAAATATCCATAGAAAAAACTAGAATAGAATAGAATAGAATATGGAATTTATTGCCTTTTTTTCAGAATAAAGAAAATACATATGCATTTACATTGCGCACGGGCCTGTTTGGCCGTACGTGCATTATTTTTCCATGAATAAAAAAATAAAACTAATAATATAAACAAATACCTACAAATACACCTGTATCAAAAAACAATAACAGGCTACATATAAGTAAAATCTATGTCTGCACTAAATCAAAATAATACATATCTACATTCATCCACATTCCGTACATTAAAATTAAAAAAAATGCTAGAAAAAAAAAAAAAGCACACACACATACACCCACACATATACACATCGCACGCTCATACCCCCCTCCCCCCGTCCCTGCAGACATTAAGTGCACTATCAGACTATTCAAAACTAAGGTAATGGCATTCCAAGGGAAAAATCAAATCAGATCGAAAATAGTAATAGGAAACAAAATCATAGAACAGGTGAACCATTTCAATTATCTAGGATGTGACATTTCATTTAATTATGATATTGATATAAATAATAAAATAGCAAAATTCCAGAGAATATGTGGTACGATAAAACGATCACTAAATAACAAAACAACAAGAGAGACCCAATTGAAATTTTATAAAATGTTGGCAGTACCGGTACTGCTCTACGGATCAGAAGCCTGGATACATAAAAAACAAGATCTAAGTAGGAAAACGGCGGCAGAAATGAAATTTTTGAGATCTGTTAAAGGGTGCACTAAGGAAGACAGAATCAAGAACACAGAAATAAGACAGGAACTTGAAATATTTGCAATAACTGATAAAATAGATACATATAGACAAAATTGGAAGCAGCACATAGACAGAATGAATGAAGATAGATTTCCAAAACAAATAAAATACAAACCTAAAGGCATCCGAGATGTGGGCAGACCTAGAAAGAGATGGGCTAAAGTCGGAACGGGTCAACAGACCTAATCCATGAATGCAGATGATGATGATATATATATATATATATATATAGATCATCAGTTGATTCATGTCTTTGACATCGTCCAATTCCTAATAGTCAATTTTGTTGGTCCATCCAATCTTCTGGTTGTAGATGTTTCTACAATGAATCAATAAGAAATGGACTGGAGATATTTTCAATAGTTGATAAACTAAAACAGCACAAATACCAATGGAAAGAACATTTAGACAGAATGGACAATACAAGATTACCTAAAAAGATCAACACCTACAAACCACATGGAAAAATATATTTGGGACGGCCAAGGAAACGATGGACTTGAGACCGGAACAGGTCGCATTGACTTAATCCTGGAAAAGAAGAAGAAGAAGAAGAAGTTTCTCCTTCATGTATAAATATATTCCCTGACTCCAGGAGGTTTTAGGTCTTCCTCAGCATCGTCTTCCCCTACGGTTTCCATTCCAAAACACATTTTGGTAGCCGATCCTCTTCCATTCGCTGGACATGTCCGTACCATGTTAATTGCTAAGTTTTAATTTAATCCAAAACACTGTCTTCAAACTTCATTTTCTCCCTTATAACGAATTAGTATTTTTTTCTCTTCTCGAATTTCTTGCTGCATAACTGTCAAACAAGAAAATAACATGTAATATCCAGTATGGTAGCCTGGCGCTACAGTACATACTGAAGATAAATTTAAACTCTAAGCGTATTTTTTCCAAACTTACATAATGACGCATAGCCGGTTGATGTATAATGATGCATAGCCGATTGATGCATAACGCCGTCCACTTTATAGGATCACTAAATATCTGTATTTAAATATATATATATATATATATATATATATTTAATGAAGTCAAAATATGGTTTACAAAAAGTCATTTGCACGTTGAATCAATTAGGACTCTATTATAAAGTAAAAGTCTCACTCCAAAAACTAAAATTATGGCTTTTCAGGGCAAAGTGCCAGTCAAAGTAAAAACAGTAATCAATAATGAAATAACAGAACAGATAGCACACATTAACTATCTTGGTTCAGATATAACATATAGCTATGATTGGGATATACATAATAAATTAAACCGATATCAAATGATGTGTGGCACCGTAAGAAGAACCCTTCGAAAGACTCGAAGAGAAACTCAGCTCAGGTTGTATAAAATAATGGCTGCTCCTGTTCTTTTATATGGATTTGAATCTTGGGTACTTACAAATAAAGCTATCTCACACATTCAAACCACTGAAATGAAATGTTTAAGATCCGTAAAAGGATGTACACGCATGGATAAATTACATAATGAATCAATAACAAATGAACTGGAGATATTTTCAATGCTCGATAAACTAGAAGAGCACAAATACCGATGGATAGAACATTTAGACAGAATAGCTAATGGCAAATGAGGGAAATTTTGAGGAAGTGGCTGAATTCAAATACCTAGGAACAATAATCACAAATAGGAATGAGATGCACAAAGAAATTAAACATAGGCTCAATTCTGGGAATGCATGCTATTATGCATTGCAGAGATTTTTGATGTCCCAACTCCTTTCAAAAAACGTTAAGTTGAAAATATATAAAACTATTAATCTACCAGTTATGTTATATGGGTGCGAAACATGGACTCTTACTTTAAGGGAGGAAAGGAGATTACGAGTATTTGACAATAAATTTCTTAGGAAAATTTTTGGACCAAAGAGAGATGAACAGACAGGTGAATGGAGAAGACTACATAACAATGAACTACTTGGTCTTTATAGGAAGCCAGATATAATAAGAACAGTTAAGTCTCGTAGACTGCGATGGGCAGGACATGTTGCGCGTATGGGGAATGAACGACGTGCATGGAAGCTTCTTGTAGGAAAGCCAGAGGGAAAACGCCCAGTTGGTAGACCAAGAATGAGATGGGAGAACAACATTAACTATGATTTGAGGGAAGTAGATTATACAGGGAATGATTGGAAAGCATTAGCTCTGGATAGGGATGTATGGAGAGCTTATGTCCGCGCGGCCATGAACCTACGGGTTCGATAGTGCCAGTGAGTAAGTAAGTAAGTAAGTAAGGAAAATACACGATTACCCAAAACGATCAACACCTACAAACCGCATGGAAAAAGATCTTTGGGACGGCCAAGGAAACGATGCACTTGGGACCGGAACAGTTTGCATTGACCTAATGCTGGAAAGGAAAAATAAGAATATTTTAATGAATACAGCTTTAATACCTTCATTCCTTCTGAATTCGATAAAAGAAGACCGTTGTAATTTATTCATTATGGCATGTTTTCAGAGAGTAAACATCAAATCCTCATTCTTAATAAAGAGTCCACATATTTCCACACAGTTTGTGTAACTCCTAAATTTATATCTCTCTAGAAATATGTTCCAACATAAATATTCCATCTCTCTTGTTCTCTGCTTTAATTATATTCCAGAACTACAAACCATGTTTTATTGGGAGACATAGTAGGCCTACTCTATTTATATCTCATTCATCTGTTTTTATCGTCTATTCACATCTTACAAATGGAATGAAATGCACGTAATAAATATCATTAGCAGGGTTACAAGTCAGCTATAAAACGACTAATTAACAAAGGGTTTTGCTCATTGTGTAAGCAACAGTTGCCAGGCATCGCAAATAATTTATGCATGCGGGTTTACTACAATTATTTTGTATTGTGGACTGTATGTGGATTATACTGGACACAAGAGAAGTAAAAAGCGTTGTGGCGCAATATTTACTACCAACCAACTCACCTCTTATAATAATTCATTCACAAGAGTAAATTAAATAAATAATAGTTTAAAAAAAACTAAAACAACACACTTTATTAGAAACCCGAACTAAAAAATTAAAAATAATTTTAATTTCCAACACGCTTGGGATAAAATTAAAGTGGTCAACAGAAAAATTATCTCCAACACATGTAGAATAAAACTAGAGTTATCTACAAAAAATAATTTTGCCATCATAAGCATGAGGTGCTTTTTATCAATTAATATATTTGATAATACCTAAATAGATATAGGTAAAAGTAAAGTCTCTAAGAAGAAAACGCAAAAACCACGAAAAGTACCCCACGCTTTTGATGGTAAAATTATTATTTTTTGTACATAACTCTAGTTTTATTCTAGATGTGTTGGAGATGATTTTTATGTTGACCACTTTCATTTTATCCCAAGCGTGTTGGAAATTAAAATTATTTTTCATTTTTTAGTTAGGTTTTCTAATAAAGCGTGTTGTTATAGTTTTTTTAAACTATTATTTATTTTTTATTTTTTAGTTTAGTTTTCTAATAAAGCGTGTTGTTTTAGCTTTTTAAACTTTTTTTTTAATTTTCAGTTTAATTAATTGTCATAAACCGGAATCCCATGAAAATTTAGGGACTAAAAAGTCGATAAGTTCGCAACCTATTACACCGGTTTTTTTTTTATGTCCTAATGATCCTGGCCAGGATCTTAGAAAAAGATTATGAAATTATTGTATTGTCATTGATCCTTTACAAGTATACAAAGTTTCAAGTCGATCAAAAGGTTTTAAGTGGGTGAAAATCATGTTCAAAGATTCCGTTACATAGACAGATACATTTCAAGCTAATATAAAGCTTGTATAAAAAGCAATGATAAAAAGTAATTGTGAAAAAGTTGAGATTTGTTAGTAGAGATGAAACCTCTCCTTCCAATGACGCGAGATTGATTAAGCTCCAACCGTGTCATACGACATAGCTAAACGTTTACTTCCAGTCATAGCAGCACTGTTGCTGTTCCGCACGGACGTAGATACTAACCATATATAGTAAGGAGCAAATAGCAAATGAAGCACTTACTCAGCTTACTTAGGCTAATAGCTGCACTCTTCGACGCCAGACTGACGTGAAGCGAGTGTACGGGGGATGTCACGGCTTTAGTTCGCAATTTAATATTAAATATCGAATACTAGTTTTACTTACTAGAAATATAATGTGTTGATTTCCATTTTTAAAGTGCTCTTATTTAAGAGACCGCTAGATGGCGTTAGTGGAACAAAAGTTCACTGCTACCTGGCGAACGGGAATCGTATTAGTATAAGAGAAAAATCTATGTCTAAATCGTGATGCCTAATAGATTAAATCGTTAAAGCACGGTGTACAGAACCAGAGATATTGGGTTCAAATCCCGATTTAGGCATATATATTCTCTTCAAATTTGATTTAGTTCGTAAATCATCCACAAACGATGAAGGTCAAGTTTCGTTATGTCGGATAATACAGTAGAGGTCACTCTGGACTCTAAACAGGGGTCAGATTTAGAAAAAAAAATCACCATTTAGAGTAATACACAAAGTATACTTTGGTGGAATATAAAAGTTGCGCACTGACTGTTCGGAACGTTCATAGTGAAATATAACTAATGTAAATCGGTTATCCCAGGCTGTTGCTATACATAAAACTATTCTAACCCTCTTTCCTCTGACGTGATATATAATGTTCGCATCAAACATACGATTATATGGTGTTTACGAAGGAATTGTACCATTCCCACTGATTAGAACGAGGGCAACTATTCCATTGCTAACATATATACACATTGTCCAGTCTACGTCACGAGTGGTAGATGAGGTAAGGTACTTGAAAATGTAAACAAAAGGGACAGGGTGTATGAGAAGCTATAAATGTGTCAAGTAATGATTTATATAATTTCGAAAAATGTCCACAATACTTTCGTGGTTAACTCTTTCACTAATTTAAGAAGTCAACAGAAACAATTTATTAGGTCTGGCGAAAATACTCCCATAAACTACATTAGCAACAATGTAAACAAAAGGGACAGGGTGTGTCAGAAGCTATCAAAATGTCAAGTAATGATTTATATAATTTCGAAATACGTCCATAATACTTTTGTGATTAACTTTTTCACTAATTTTAGAAGTCAATAGAAATGATTTATTAGGTCTGGCGGAAATACTCCTATAAACTACACCGTGTCCACAAATATAGTATCATATTTTAAACTACTACCACGTCGTTTTGGATAATCGTACCTAAATGAAATTGGTGACAATCAAAACAGAAACTCAAAATTTGTGTGCATGTTAACAATGTCAACAATGGAGAATAATGGACAACAATACAGAAACTAAACTAAATTTAATCATTTGTTTTATGGTCGATATGGATTCATTCTTGGATATTTAACAGACAGGTTAAATACCAATGTTTGCAGCGTCACTCGTGGGGGTCACATTCAATGTCTATGAGGTATAGCAAAAACTTTTTGAGTTTCTCTTTTGATTGTTACCAATTTCATTTAGATACGATTATCCAAAGCGACGCAGAAGTAGTTTAAAATATGATACTATATTTGTGGACACGGTGTATATTATCAACAAATCCCATCAATGGAAATCCAAGTTTTGTTTTCATCCACAAGTTAAAAGTATTCAGAGGTAGCATTAAGACATAGCAATTTTGTAGAGTTGTTGAACAATAAGTCCCGGATAGTTTATTTTTATAAATTTTCTAAATTATATATGTTCTACTTTGTGAAATGAAATATTGGTACGCATATCTTCATCTAGACACTGGCAATGATAAAGTCAAAAATTGTGAGTGTGTGTGTGTGTGTGTTTCAGTTAACACTCCAATAGCTACAATTCGTCATATATCAATCAATTAAGAAAACAATTGCCGGGTAAGTTAACCTGACTATTTAACTCATGCCCCAAATGGGAGTCAATGACCAATCACGTTTCAATGATTTCTGTATTACAACCAATCAGAGACGTGTTTCACGAAATAATTATCAACGTTAGGATTATCATATATTAAGCAAAGCTCCTCCTTTTTAATATTCTGAACAGGTCTGACCGTTATTTTGCAGTGACTGAGCCTATAACAAATACGGCTACCAGATTGTATATAATAGTGCTTACATGTCAACATTTGTAGCAATTGATTATACCACCAAAAAAAGAAACCACTGTTTGCACTTTCTTAAATGTATACGACATCAAAAATGAATTAATATACAGATTGATGTGTTTCATTTTTTCTCCACTAGAGAGCATTCTTACAATATTGCGTTCCTTTGGCAATAAATAGTATGATCTGGTTGCAGTGATAAACAAAAGAAGCAGTAGAAGCGTAGGCTACCTATCGTTTCTCATTAGTTTTCAAACATCACCGTTTACTTTAAATATAAAAATATTTTTAAATAACTGTAGTTAAATAATGATTTGTGAGTAAACAGCTTTATTTTATTCGTTAAATAGTCCTAACAAATGCCACTCTTGATTTCCAAATTCTCTAGATAAATTCACTCCTCACTTCGTGAGTCGTGAATTTATCGATAATTTGGAAATCACTCGTGGCATTACTTATGAAAACTCGGACCATTATGAGTGGACGTTCACTAACTAACTAACTCATTGGCACTATGGAACCCGTAAAAAAGACTTAAAAATGATAGACTGAAAATGTATAAAACTGTTATTCTCCCAGTTAGGGCTATATATTTACTTAATACAGGCTTTCCACTTTACAGCAGTTCGCCCTTAATTCCTGCTTTCCAGAGATTCGTATCTTCCCATTGTCCTTCTTCCATACTCCTCCTCATCATGGCATCATATATTTTCTCATACCATGTTCTTCTACTTATCCCCCTCTTCCTTCTGCCTGGTACCATCCAATCTAACATATGTTTAGGCCATTGTCCCTCCGACATCCGTTGTACATGTCCATATCATTGTAAAGCTCTCCATGTTATCTTTATCGATAACAGTTTCTTGTGCATCCATTTCTCGTCTAATATATGTATTTCTAATATGCTGTAGCCTGGATATTCTCATACTTCTCCATTTCTGTCGCCACGATTCTTTTCTGCATCCTTTCATTTATTGTCCAGCTTTCTGATCCATATGTAAGTATAGTCTGCATAATCTGCTTTTTGTTTTTCTGGCCAAATTTCTATTCCATAAAAGACCATTCAGGGATCTAATCGCCTTCCTTGCACAATTTACTCAGTTAATAATATCTTTTTTCACAAGTACCAGATTTATCTATTATAGAACCAAGATATTTAAATTCTTCAACACATTTAATTGCCATATTACTTATTTGTAGATCTGCTGAATTACCTCCGATTACAAATATATTCTGTTTTAATATAATTTATCTTCAGTTTCCCTACCTCAAATGCATCTACCAACTTTCAAATCATATTGATACGAAATTAGGCATCTTTTTTTAAGGAAGGAGAAAATATTAAGAGTATTTGAGAATAAAGTTCTTAGGACTTTTTTTTTTACCAAAGAGAGACGAACAGAAGGCGAATGGAGAAGACATTTTTTTTCCTTTTTCGTTTACACTATTTTTCCTTCTTGTTTCACCTCTTGTGTTAACTTTATTTTATTCTCACATATAGACACAAGGGCAGGACACACACCCAGACCCAAGGTAGAGATTTAAAATCCCCTACCCCACCGGGAATCTAACCCGGGTCGCCGGAGTGGAAGTTAGGGACTCTACCGATTATGCCACGGCGACGAAACCTATGAAACCAGATATAATAAGAACAGTTAAATCTCTTGACTGGATGTGCAGGGCCTGTGGGACGAATGGGGGGGGTGAAAGATGGACATCGAAGCTTCTTGTAGCAAAACCAGAGGGAAAACGCCCAATTGGTAGACCAAGAATGAAATGTAAGTATAATATCAACTATTATATGAGGGAAGTAGAATGTACAGGGGATAAATGGAAAACATTGGTTCAGGATACGGATGTATGGAGAGCTTGTATCCTACGGATTCAATAGTGCCAAGTAAGTGAGTTAGATAAGAAATTCGCGTTTTCGGACTTTTCGTTACGAAGGAATGAATGTAACAATTAAATGAAATGGAGTATTCGGTTAAATATGCATACAACTCCTCATATACACCTCTGTGCTGCGTGAAGCCTGACTGAAGACCTGCAGGCGTTTTGATGTTCTCTACTATTAAATTTCCTGATTCCATCTGCTGGAGATGTGTAAGTAAATACTCCTTAAACTTAATATTGTTGCTTGAATCCTCAGATAGAGAGTAACATAATATACGTCAATAGCATTATGTTACGAATTGTTTATTCTGTAATAACTTCCATGTCTGATATTAACGTCTCAAACATTTACTACCGAAATTAAAAATAAACTTAAAAAAGTCCAAATCCATCAAGCACAAACTATAAAGTAAAGTGATCCCACAACAGGCCCAGAGGCCCTTCGGGTAGTAGGAGGTTAAGGCTCCCACTTTTTCTAGACAATCGGCACTTTATGTCAGCCGGGTTGTCAGCCCTGCGTGACGGTCGCCTTTACCCCCAGAACAAGCGTCTGGTACTCATTTCCGTTAGACGCTGAGTCGACCCCAGGGACATAGTGCCGCCAGAGGGTTTGGGTCAGTTTAAAAACCCTGACCCCAACGGGACTTGAACCCTCGACCCTCCGGCTTGTAGCTCAGTGCCTTAACCACTACGCTACGGCGTGCCCCCAAGCAGAAACTATAACCTAAGTAAAATTCCTCAGCAAGTTGAATTTATTGCCTGATATTGCTGATTTACTTGGATATTAAATTTGGAAGATGAAATTTCATTTATTATTTAGATTGTATAAAAAATAGAACGGAGAAATTCAAAGAGCAAGTCCTCCGGGAGGGACTTTCCCGAGTCTGAAGACTTTCAGGCTCGTAAAAGATCCTTAAGCCTAAATGAAAATGCCTCTAAGCAAAATTTACCGAATTTTTCCGTCCTAGTACTACCTTGGTTTCTTAGATGTCAGTATGAGGCGGAACGCTGACCACGGACCACTGAAATTACATCTATACGAAAACAAGTGTAACTAAATTAGTATGGTTCAAATTCTTCCTGTAGGGGGAGAGCGCCTATATCTCTGTTAAGGGAAACATGGGCTTACAAGATAAAAAATAGAGTGGAGATGGAAATTAAACATATCTCTATTTTGTTAAATAAATCGTACTTGCCCAATTAGTTTGCGGAAAAATCTGCTAGCCGCTAGAACAATTTTAAAAATGAAAACTTCAACTCGAATCTTAATTGTTGTATTTCGGCGGTTTTCCTTTTATTTTAACGCCATATACCGAATTTCGTCGGGATATAACGAAAATTGCGGCCAATTCTGAAAATGAATAAAATTATGCATTACAGGGAATCTTGTTTCAACATCTCTTAAAAAAAATTTACCGAAAAAAAAATATGTATGTATCTATCTGTGTGTGTGTGTGTGTGTGTGTGTGTGTGTGTTTTGAAGAAAAAAGTAGCATCGTGCTATCTGAAGACTAAAAATAAAGTTATTTTATTTTGTTGCGTATCCACAGTTGTGGTCTCGGGATAATGTCGTTGCCTCGTATGCAGCGGGCCCGAGTTCTACTCCAGTCGGGGCAAGTTTCATGATGATTTTTTTTATCGTGGTTTTTACTCACCTCTAAGACAAATGTCAGGAAACGTTTAAGCCCAAACGGTACCCGAACATTATCTGGATATCAGAACCATCATTATCGTGGCTTATTCACCATGTTTAGTAAGAATGTGTGTGTGTGTGTGTGTGTGTGTGTGTGTGTGTGTGTGTGTGTGTGTGTGTATGTATGTGTGTTTCGTCTTAATGTTGTGTTGTCTCGGAAGAGGCCCTGCCATTGAGCTGATCTCTCATTCTGGTAGGCCCTCCATATCCTTGTGTGGTCAAGAACGTACGTGTGTGTGTTTGTGTATAATCCGTGTTTAAAATCCCTTTCCCGACAGGTCCTGCCACTGTAAGGCCCGGGTAGCGTGTGGCACGTAAAAGTAGTTACAAGGTGAGAAGTTAAAATACGGTGGTAATGGAATTAAATTTTGTTGCAGTTGTTTCGTCAGTTACCTCGAAATTCAGCTATACATAAAATATTTTATTTTACCTTATAAGAAGTAGACATGCTGTGTAGAAATGGCACAGGTCCACTTACCTGAAATAAAAGAAAATTATTATTAATTACTAAAATATTTTTTTATTTTGTTTATTTAATTATACTACCTGATGGAGTTAAGACCGTAAGGTCCTCTCTTCCACTTCACCAGGGTTAAATTATACATACAATAACAATTATGAATTAAGTGCATGTTGATTAATGATACATAATATGCATAGGCTACACAATTAAAGTTGACAAGGAAAAGGGAAAAAAATGTAAGAATCTAATATATATAAAAATGAATGATTGTTTGTTTGTTTAATCGTACTTTATGCGCGGCCATACCGTTGATCCGATTGCAAGGGGGCTTTTTGCAGAATGTTCAGGAGATTCCCGGGATGGACATAGGCTATCAGAGAGCTGTGAAACTCAACTCCTACACCCTTAAAAATCGCCCTTTGTAGTGGAAAACGTGAAAAAAGTAGCTCTTTGGACGCTTAAATGGTTTTCGCTGCCTAAACCATAACAAATACACAAAATTAATGTACACAGAATTGAATATCTCAAAAAGCTCTACAAAAAAGTCTGCGAAAGCATATGTTTATCTCTTACGGATAACTCACAATAACCATTTTTGTCTTTCATTGATGCCAAGAAGATCGAGACAAGTACGTAGATTCCTGTGCAAGCATAGCAGCACATGGCGGGTATTCTTTTACGGATAACTCACAATAACGAATTTTGTCTTTTACCTCATTTATACCATAAGATCGAGATAAGCAGATTCCCGGGCAACACCGGGTAATCAGCACAGGGAATCTTAAAATAATTACGATGTACATTTATAACTATTTTTCAACTTATTCAACTAATCACAATATGCACATTAATTTTCGTCTTTCAACTCATGTATGCCCAGAAGATCGGAATGAGTAGATTCCCGGACAACGCCGGGTAAACAGCACAGGGTATCTAAAAATAATTAGGATATAAATTTTTCTTTTTACTTATTTAACTAAACATAAAATACATTAATGTTCGTATTCAGCTCATTTATGTCAAAAAGTTTGGGATAAGTAGATTCACGCGTAATTAGCACGGGGTATCTAAAAATATAAATTTTTAATTAATTTTTCTTCTACTTATTCAACTAAACATAAAAGCACATTAATTTTAATTTATTTAGGCGTCGCAGCGCACGCCGGGTACTAGCTAGTATTAATAACAATAATAATAATAATAACAACCTATAATTTAAGTAATTGGCTTGGCAAAGAAAGTTTATTTATTTATTCAATGCCCCAGGTTACCATTTCGACATTGCTGATGTTCTCCCCTAGCATTGGCTTAATTGTAACGTTACTCCGATGATATGACGGATGATAAAATATAATGAAGCACGAGGAGAGTTTTTAACCTAAATTCCAGACCATGGGCAACCAGAGGAATAATTCTCTTTTAAGGAAAAATCCCTATGGTTTGACCGGGAATCGAACCCGGGACCTCATGAACAGTAGACAGAAACGCTGACCACTAGCCCATGAGGCTGGTCAAGAAGGTTTAAAATATAAAGGAATAATAAAAGTATACATAAAATGTACATGAATAATAAAAGTATATATGGAACACGGTTATATAGCACATAACAAAAATTCAGTCTTTGAAGTAGCATGAAGATTCCACTCATAAACATTGTACTGTATTAACAAAACAACGCGTGTTTAATTAATTCACTGGCATTCTCGAATCCGGAGGCTATTTTCCTAATAAACTCACTGACACTGTCGATCGCAGAGGTTCATGGCCTTGCGGACATAGCTCTCCTCACATCTCTATCCACGGCTAATATTTTCGAACCGTTCCCTGCATAATTCACCTTCGTCAATTCAGGGTTAATTAATGTTATTCCCCACTTCATCCTTGGTCTACCTCTTGGTAGCTTTCCTTCTAGTTTTCCTACAAGAAGATTCCATGCCGCTCTCATTTCTCATTCGCTCCTTATGTTCTCCCAACTGCAGTTTACGAGATTTAAGTGCTTTAATTTACCTGGTTTCCCATAAAGATCACGTCCCTTCGTCTCTCTTTGGTCCAAACATTTTCCTAAGAACTTTATGCATATTCTCAAATACTTTACCTAATTCTGGAAATGCGTCCTACTATGCATTACAGGGACTCTTGATGTCCCACCTCCTTCCAAAAAAGCATTAAACTGAAAATATATAAATCTTATTCTACCAGTTATATTATATAAATGCGAAACATGAACTCTTACTTTAAGGGAGGAAAGGAGATTACGAGTATTTGAGAAAAAAGTACTTAGGATTTTTTTTTAACCAAAGAGGGATGAACAGGCAGGTGAATGTAGAAGACTACATAACAGTGAACTACACGATCTTCAAAGGAAGCCAGATATAATAAGAGCAGTTAAGTCTCGTAGACTGCGATGGGCAGGACATGTGACACGTATGGGGAATGAATGTCTTGCATGGAAACTTGTTGTAGGAAAACCAGAGGGAAAACGCCAGTTGGTAGACCAAGAATGAGGGGGGAGAATAACATTAACTATGATTGAAGGAAGTAGATTATACAGGGAATGGTTAGAAAGCCTTAGCTCAGGATAGGGATGTATGGAGAGCTTATATCCGCGCGGCCATGAATTTACGGGTTTGATAGTGCCAGTGAGTAAGTAAGTAAGTAAGAGTAATACAGTGAAAATATGTTTTTATAAGGAAAAGTCTCAACTGCTGGAACTAGTTTAGATTTATGATGAAATTCAATATTTTTATTTGTTCCTATTTGAATTATTGAATTAAAAATATATATCCATTGTATATTTTTTTCATTTTTTTCAAGAAAATGGGAATGAAAGTTTTACTTTTATTTCCTTGATATAAAGATATTAATTCTACTCCCGTTAGCTTTCAACTTGCTATGTTAGAACGAAAATGTATATTTAATTTTAACAAGAGAAATAACTGAGTCAAGTTGTGGTGTACTTTCAATTGCTAGCGTTGAGGAGTTAAGACGATTTTGTAATTGCACATAAATATGCATAAGGCATCAGCATTGCACAGTTTAGAGAGACTCCGACAGTTCACCTGCTTCTCAAGAGTCCCAAAATAAATGTCAAGCAAACACAAAGCTTCAAATCTGCGAGCGTTCTTAATGTAAATCAAGACTATTTTATCTTTACCCTCTCTCCTCTTTCTGCGAACATCCGCGCAGACAACTTTTATTTAAAATTGGACCTTTATGTGCAACAAAGTAGAATCTAAAAGAGCACAATTATATGCCATGTAAGGCATGAAGCCCACACACACTACACAAAATTATTTATCCCCAATCCATATTAATGCGTACGATTATCTAATATATAATAAATAACAGTTTTAAAAAACTACAACAACACGCTTTATTAGAAAACCGAAGTAAAAAAATGAAAAATAATTTTAATTTCCATCACGCTTGGGATAAATAATTTTACCATCAAAAGCGTGGGGTGCTGTTTATCAATTAATATATTTGATAATAAACAGATATTGGTAAAAGTAAAGTCTCTAAGAAGAAAACGTAAAAATCATAAAAAAACCCACGCTTTTGATGGTAAAATTATTTATCCCAAGCGTGATGGAAATTAAAATTATTTTTCATTTTTTTACTTCGGTTTTCTAATAAAGCGTGTTGTTTTAGTTTTTTAAACCTATTATTTATTTTTTATTTTTTTAGTTTAATATTTTACAGAATAAGATGAAAATGTAAATATCTTTAAATTCGGTATTATTGTAGTATGAGCTAAAAGTAATACTCTTCTATTAAAAAAAGCCTCCCAGCCGGATTCAAACCAGCGACCTATGAATTACTGAAATTATATACCACTACAGTTCACCGCTCTACCAACAGAGCTCTTACAACGATTGACTAAAAAGTCGAGAAGTCCGCAACCTATTATACCAGTTTCCATTTTTTTGATTTTCTGATGATTCTGGCCAGGATTTTAGAAACAAAATATGAAATTATTGTATTGTCACGGGGCCTTTACAAGTATACAAAGTTTGAAGTCGATCCAATGTTTCTAAGTGGGTGAAAATCGTGTTCAAAAATTCCGTTACATGGATACAAAGACACTTTTTTTTATTTCCTGATGATTCTGGCCAGGATTTTAGAAAATAAATATGAAATTATTGTATTGTCACGGGTCTTTTACAAGTATACAAAGTTTCAAGTCGATCCAATGGTTTTAAGTGGGTGAAAATCGCGTTGAAAGATTCCGTTACATAGATAGATAGATAGATAGATACAGGTCAAGCTAATATAAAGCGTGTAAAAATCAATGTTTGTTTGTTGTTTTTTTGTTCGTATTCTATGCGCGGCCATACCGTTAATCCGATTTTGATGGGGTTTGTGCAAAATGTTCAGGAGATTCCCGAGATGAACATAGACTATAAAAGAGTTGTGATATTGAACCCTTTCACCCTTAAAAATCACCCTTTGTAGTGAAAAACGTGAAATAAAGCCCCTATTTTGACGCTTGAATGGCTTACGCTGCCTAAACCATAACAAATACACCAAATTAATGTACACAGAATTGAATATCTCGAAAAATTCTACAAAAAAGTCTGCGACAGCATATGTTTGTCTTTTACGGATAACTCACAATATCAATTTTTGTCTTTCATTGATCCCAAGAAGATCGGGATAAATAGATGCCCGGGCATGCGTGCTCTGCCATATCGTTCATCCGATTGAGATGGGGCTTTTCGAAAAATGTTCAGGAGATTTCGTGGATGAACACAGGCTATAAGATAGTTGTAATTCTCAACGCCTTCACCCCTAAAAATCACCCTTTGTAGTGAAAAACGTGAAATAAAGCCCCTATTTTGACGCTTGAATGGCTTACGCTGCCTAAACCATAACAAATACGCCCAATTAATGTACACAGAATTGAATATCTCAAAAAAAAAGTCTACAAAAAAGTCTGCGACAGCATATGTTTATCTTTTACGAATAACTCATATTACCCGTTCAAAGTATCTCTGCAGGCGGAAGAATCAGGAAGCTCTGTTTTTTTTTTGGTACACGTGACATCATATAAGGCAGTGTACACTGTCAGCGTCCCACGTCCCATTCCCCTTTGCACTCGTAGATAGCAGTGTCACGTGTTCTATTCCTGCATAAACACGACTGCAGTGCCCTCCGTCAACAACTGCGCTTACTCCTTAAACGGGTAATAATAACCATTTTTGTCTTTCATTGATCCCAAGAAGATTGGGATAAGCAGATTGCCGGACAAGCATAACAGCGCACGGCTGGTGGTAAAAGCACATTAACATTTATTTAGGAGTAGCAGCGGACGCCGGGTATTAGCTAGTACAAAATAAATAAATTTTACTGCTCTTAACGTGAACAAACATCGACAAGAATTAATAAGATTCATAATGAAGTTCCGGTGAGGCATTATTCAAAATTAAAATATAAAATTATGAAATATTTACCTAAAAGTTCCGTCTCCTCAACTTTATTACTTATCTGTCCCGATAAATGAAACGGTAAACATAATAAAACAAAAACTAACAGACAGTCAACAGAAAATTATATCAATCAGTTAAATAATTCAATAATAATAATAATAATAATAATAATAATAATAATAATAATAATAATAATAATAATAATAATAATAATAACAATAATAATAATAATAATACTGAGCAACAAAAAATAAACTTTTTTTGTCTCAGAGAGAAAAATATGTGATTTTGATAGTATTTTTTCTCCTGAATTCAAATATGATATCGGTTTTTCTCCATCACGCAAGGTTTCCGAGAGATTCCATCCTTTTAGCCGGGAACCAAGCATTTCAGACTGGTTTTTGGATAACTTTAAATCTCGTATGAGATTGTTAAGATCTTGTTGAGTCAATAAATGAGGCTCAGATGAACAGCTTTGTTCAAAAGTTGTATAACCAAAATCTGTTCCTTCTTCTTCCTTAGTTCCATCAGAATCTGAGCTCTCTTCATCTAATGTCACATGTTCTGGAGGCTATGGTATGGGCAATTCTTCACAGTGTGGAACTGGTCTCATTGCAGATTGCAAGTCAGGGTACACCACTGTATGTTTTGATTTTGACGTAATCCCTTTAATGTTTGTTAAGCAGAAAATAATTTTTTAAACGGCGGGAGTAACTATGACTATGGCCCAGGTCTATGATTTGGACTTCCTTTTCTGGATCAGTCTGCAAACTGGATCTGTTGACAACACGACGGCTGAAGGGTCCTTGTGGTCGACCTTGTGTCTGCCCGAGGATGAAGGACTGTGAAAGGCATTGCCGTTTGAGCTTTTAGGCTTTTGTTGCTAAACTCATCTCCAGGTGGGACTCTGGGGATGAGTAAATTCCCTACTCTGGCGCAAAGCATTGCTTTACTAATAGTATGTTGAGGATGGAACGGGGCCTAGGGACACAGGCCTTGGATCAGTCTTGACAGAAAGTTTAGCTTTGCTAGCAGGTATATTCTTATCTGCGGTGATACTCAGTACACTGGTGACTACTTCGTTTGTATAGTGGGGCGGAGACTCTCAATATGTCCTATACCGATCCACTATTTCCTTAAGGTATAGCTAGTGGTTGACTTACCACTTACGATGAATATACTTGCGAGTCCTATGCTGAGCTACTAATTGCATAT
Organism: Diploptera punctata; assembly: GCA_030220185.1. NCBI lineage: Eukaryota > Metazoa > Arthropoda > Insecta > Blattodea > Blaberidae > Diploptera > Diploptera punctata. The sequence goes on from JASPKZ010004960.1 coordinate 499,472, forward strand.
CAGCTAGGGCGGCGGGCCTGCAGAAGCAGGGTGGACACCTTCGCGAGGTTTTCCCCGTTAGGGTTCTCCTGCACCTTGATGGTGGGAGGCCTAACTAAGATCCATGCCCCTTGGGGGTCCCGCTTGCCTGATTCTCCAAGCCACTTTTTATTAATTAAGCAGTTGAGACTTTTTCTAAATTAGGAATCAACCCTGGTAGTGGGGTGCGCCATCGCTAGGGCTCGTTAATCTGAGGGATACTAGATAATTTACACGGCCTTAGTGCTTAGTGTACTCTAGTCCCTATTAGCCTACGGGCAGAGGTTCCGTCGCCTCAAACAAAGGACGTAAGTGGTCATACTTCAATGACTAGAAGTAGCCTATAAAGACCATGTAGTTCACTGTTATGTTGTCTTCTCCATTCTCCTGTCTGTTCATCTCTATTTGGTCCAGCATTTTTTCTAACAACTTTATTCTCAAATACTCGTAATCTCCTTTCCTCCCTTAAAGTAAGCGTCCATGTTTCGCATCAATATAATATAACTGGTAGAATAATAGTTTTATATATTTCCAGTTTAACGTGTTTGAAAGGATGTCAAGTCTCTGTAATGCATAATATCGCGTATTTCCAGAATTGAGCCTATGTTTAATTTCTTTGTGCATCTTGTTCCTATTTGTGATTATAGTTCAGCCACTTCCTCAAAATTTCCCTCATTTTCATCAGCTGTCCAATGTATTTCTACGTGTGACCATAAATATAGTTTTATTGATATTTACTTGCAGTTTCAATTTCTTAATTTAAAAATATAAAGGATAAGTATATTTTAGCAATCTGCAATTAGCTTTGGTCATCGGATTCAATCTTTCTGCTCATCGGATTCAATCTTTCTGCTCTTTTAATATAAGCAAATCATAAAGTATGCAGGCAGAAAAAGATTAATGATTTTACAATAGAAATGTCATTAAATTGCTGAAATAGGGAGGAAGGAAAAAGAAAAGGGTGGGGGAATGAAGGGAATGAGAGAGAGAGAGAGAGAGCATGAAAGTGTAATCTTGAAATGTCAGTTTTTATCTGGTTGTGGCCCAACACCACCACCGTCAAAATGTAATCTTCAAATGTCACTCCACAATACTAGCACCATCTCGCTTTCTGCCACTCATCACCCGTTTCATTGACAGTTTCTTCCAAATTGTTTCTCCATCTCTAACATATCACCACTTATCTATTAATTTTCGGCGAGGAAATATAAGAGTACAATCTCAGTCAAGGGAAAATTATTCTGTACTACTGTCTTTTTTTAACTTGTATTAGTTTAACGAACCAAGGAGGCGCCTAAAAAGAGAGGGTGTGAACCCAAGGAACTGTGAACAAAGATAAGGTGGCTATTTCTTATGTCCGATTGACTTTACCTCATTAAATGTATTGCATACTTTTCTCTTGGAGACTTCATTAGCCCTCAGGCTGACGCATCACCTCTTGAAATGTTCTTCCCATCCATATAGACCATAAGCTATAGGCTAGTATTAATATTTTCAACGTGCGGACTAAAAACAAATAGGCTACGTTGTTTATAGCAACACTCTCTTCTTCTTCTTCTTCTCCTTCACTTCACGGGCTAGGCAAATTGCCTGTTCCGCCTCACAGTTGTTCTGTCCATATTTTCACTGGCCTTCCTACATTCCTTGAACCTCTTGGCTTGTAGTTGAATGCTGCTCTTGGTAATCTTGATACATTCATTCTTTCCACGTGTGTAAACCATTTCTCTCTATATTCTCTGATTTTCTCATCCATATAGACCATAAGCTACAGGCTAGTATTAATATTTTCAACGTGCGGACTAAAAATAAATAGGCTACGTTGTTTATAGCAACACTCTTTAGATCATAATACAGTAAAACTTGTTTAATCCGGAACGTGGATAATGCAAAAATGTAGCCTATTGGTCCCGGCGAAATAATAATAAATCTACGTGTATTTATTTTGCATAAAACGGATTCCGACCAACGCGAAAACGGAAGGATATTTCTACACAAATAATGGATTTTTTATATAGCGGAAAGACATAGAAATAAATTAGTTTCCACTTCATTGAATCCCCTTAGGCCAAAAAACAATAAGGAATGATTCCTGCCGCCGGGTGAATTACAGATTCTACCTGTACCTGAAATTTTATTTCGGCCTCACTGCACATCTGTTATGTGAAATAAAGATAATGTCTTACAAATAACCATTGCATTGTAAAATCTTAAATTAGTTTAAGTTCTGAGTCCGATCTTTCACAGGTCGCGTTCTGAATTTACGGAATAAAGATGACTAAAACGTATGCCTCATTGTCATTAAACAAAAAGTGAAAATGATTGAAGATAAATATGCAAATTTCCGGACCGATAATCCAAAGTCATGCTTTAGCTGTTGTTAAATCCATAGGCAATAACGATTTCAAGGCATCTTTAGGTATGCGCTGGACAGTTTTAAAAGACGACACAATGTAGAGTGGAATGAAATTTGCGGGGAATCAAAGGATGTGGATAAAAGTGTAGTTAGTAAGCGGAAACTGAAACTGCATACTTGAATTTCAGGATACGCGCCTAAGAGACATTTTTAAAGTTGACAAAACGGGACTGTTTTCGGTACTCTATAATCTGAGATTATTAATAAGTTATAGTTTTTTTATAATGCAGAATTTTGTCTAATGTGGAAAAAAATTGGTCCCATACGATTCCGCTTTGAGCAAATTTTACTGTATTAAATTACTAGTTAGGGCTATGTTCATGACAGTTTGTTCAATTTTTTAAAAATATAAACATATGGAACATTAAATTCTATTTAATAATAGTAGAAATAAGTAACACCCCTCAGGGGTCCTCATCTAGGGGATATGTGGATGGCGACCACAAGGTGCCCAAGCTGTGCAAAACATTTCTTCCACTTACTTGTGTTTTGCAATCTTTTAACTTTACTATCTAACCTCTCTTGGTTAACTCTTGTTTTTTTCGACCCCGACGCTATTAGGCCATCCGAGGGCTAGGGAGTCCTTCCTTTTTTCCCATTTCTTCTTTCCTTTATTTTCTTTTCTTCTCCAGAAAAGCCTGGCCAGAGGCTATAAGATGGCAGCCCCATCACTGGTCTTACCTTCTTTTGGCCAGCAACCAATCGAAGGGACTATTATTATGCTTTCAAGTCTTATAGGCCTATGAGAATTTTCTATAAGGGAAAATTTTCTATAGGATCGTAACAGGCCTCGGCCTAATACTTGGAAGGAAGAAGAAGAAGAAGAAATAAGTAACAATGGTAAAAGAATAAGATAAATGTTACTAGTCATGTACGCATCCAGGGAAGTAATTTGTACATAACTAGTCGGGGACGGCCAGAAAATAAGTTCAAGACCAGTAATGTACTTACTTCCCGAATTGCATATATAGTTTTTTGCGCGTTAGTGCATTTTGTTGTACTTACAGCAATGGCGACCATGATTGAAAGTTCAACTTCCTACATTTCGGGATTGCCAATCTAAATAACTATACTGTAATATTACATATTACAAACCACACGTGGGAAGTAAAGTCAATGCCCTCTATGTAGGCCTATACTACGTACAATGTACATACAAAAAATATCCAAAAGGTAGTGTTAATATACATTATACGAAACAAATCACTGCATTTTAAATGAACTGAACTTTATTTCAAACAATATAAAACAATAAATACATGCTTGCCGTCATTTTGTGACCGATTGATGTCACGGCCTGCTGTATTTTCAACTAATAAACATTGCCCACACTAATGTATTTACGCAGACTTTCACGGCCGGAGTTGCTATGATGATCTTGCAGAAGATTTTCGAGCTGTAGGACGTGGTCGTGAGGCTTGTAGTTCCACGACGTTTCGCCAGAGACTGCGTCTGGCATCCTCACTCAGCCCGAAAATCTTCAAGATCATTGCCCATACTGTTAACGTTAGTCAGTTGTTTATAATCAACGCAAATATTTCCAACAAAAATGTTATTTTACTATTATTTATTATTTTGAAAACACCATCGCGCAAAAAAAATGTACAACGCACGTTTGTGAAGTGTTTTACAGAATGTCGGATATTAAAAACCTCACTATCGCTCGGTTTTTAAACATTTTCCTCGCTTCTGTAAAAACCACTCCCCAACCTCGCACAGTAATATACAATTTTTCACCCTTATACTTATAATTATGTTTAATTTTTATATTTCGTGTGAATTTTTATCTTGGTTTGAAGAGTTCAATTATTCGATAGCAAGGGAATGTTGATAACTTTCAGTACCTATTTCAAAACGAAAATGCGTGACCTGGTAATAACTTATTAGATAGATAGATCATCGGTTGATTAATGTCTTTGACATCGTCCGATTCCTAATACTCAATTTTGTCGGTCCACCCAATCTCCTGGTTGCAGATGTTTCTGCTTCATGTATAAATATATTCCCTGACTCCAGGAAGCTTTAGGTCTTCCTCTGCCTTGTCTTCCCTCAGGTGTCCATTCCAAAACACATTTTGGTAGCCGATCCTCTTCCATTCGCTGGACATGTCCGTGCCATCTTAATTGCTGAGTTTTAATATAATCTAAAATAGTGTCTTCAATCTTCATTTTCTCCCTTATAACTGAGTTCCTAATCTATTCTCTTCTTGAAATTCTTGCTGCCCTTCCTATAAAATCCATTTCCGTTGCAAAAAAATACTTATTTGTTTTTGTTGTTAATGGCCGAAGTTCTGCTCCATAACTAATGATTCTTTCAACAATTGTATGATAATTAAATAAAAATAAAACTTAGTTTTATTTGATTTTCATATTTATTAAGATATAATTCAGTGACAGCTGTTTCGGTACACTGTACCTTCTTCAGACATGTTAACAAATTATGAATTGTGTTATTATAGTACATATTAACTGATCTAAACAACAACACAACAATAATTTAGGCCTATTTAATTTTTTTTTAATTTAACAAAGGAGATTGCATGATATATATTTAATTTTATTTATATTACTTATATTTTTTATCCAACAATATTCCACTGGGGCAAGCAATTGCAGATTTTCCTTTATCATTTCTATTTCTTCTTCATAACTTCCATTTTTTATTTATTTATTTTAATTCCTAACAACGTGATCTCACTAGAAGATTTTATTGTTTCTCCAGTCTCAAAAATTAAATTTTGCTCTGGTTTACCAATAACTTATTACTTACTTTTTTTTACTTTTGAGGGCCTCTCCACCTTTCAGCGGTTACCCTGTATTCCCATTCGCCATTCTTGCCGATCACGCCATTCATCCTCCTCCAGACCTCGGTCGTTCATCAATCTATGGATCTCTCCTCTCCGAGTTGTTCTTGGCCTGCCCCGTTTCCTTCTACCAGAAGGTGACCATTACAAAAGAGTTTTGGGCCACCTATCATCCTCCATTCTCCTGACATGGCCATACCACTGAAGAGCTCAGTGGTATAACTTATTATCGGTATTAAATAAATCAAGAACCTACTTTTTAGAAGTACTCCCTTAATGCCATTAAACATTTTTTTAAATAGATTTATATAATTAAGTTAAAAGCGTTCAATGATTATTCTCAGACTGCTGAATCTCTTCTTTTAAGTTTTACTGTAGCATAAAAAAACATAGTTCAGCAGTAGTCTGTGTTTATCGTGTAATCATTTTATTAAATAATTAAATTATCCGGGTATAACAAGGTGGCAAGAACTAGACATAATTACAGAGCGGCGATAAAGATCCTCATCTTCAGTTAATTAATTCCTCAACATTCTCCAGGCCCCAAGTATAAAAAAAAACAGCGAGATAAAAGAGATTAAAAGAACCCGAAATAGCTAATATAGTACACAAAAGCGAGTGAATATAAAGGTGACGAAGGAAATTAGATGAAAGAGAAGCATGGCCATATAGAAGAGAGTGACGCAACAAAGCTTCGCTAAATTACACGTCGTTCAATCCACACACACACACACACGCACACGCACACACACACGCACACACTCATTCTTCCATCTCAATTTACTACACTATACCAGGAAAGATTCATTTGACTTCGATAATGGTACTTCTCACATCTTTGTACATGTACAGTCATATAACGGATAACACTGGTCAACATGATTTTTGTCTCATGAGTACCAATACTTGTACTTAATACAGTTTTTTTATCATGTTTTCAAATATGTATTCGGAATTTCTTCATCACCCACAGATTTTTATCTCAATTTCAATTAATGGATTTAAATGATATTTTTTTAATAAACGTTTTTTCGTCCATTTCTCCATTGTAAAATAAAAACAAATGAGCTAACTCAAATGGTTTCAGCTATGTAAAAGAGAAATCAAGACAAATGGAATCCTAATATGCTGGCCGATTGTTGTTGGACCATCAAGAGGGATGCTCCACAGGCGAAATATAGCAGAAAATTTTCATTTCTTACTTTCTAGGTGAGTCCGAATGTTCGAATATTGTGTAGTTACGAATGTAGAAAACATTAAAGTGTTTGAAATTATAAATTCCTGTCTCTCGGAAACCTTGCGTGATGGAGAAAAACCGATATCATATATTTGAATTCAGGAGAAAAAATACTATCAGAATCACATATTTTTCTTTTTGAGACAAAAAAAAAGTTTATTTTTTGTTGTTCAGTGTAATTGGACAACTAATGACAAATGAGGGAAGTTTTGAGGAAGTGGCCGAATTCAAATACCTAGGACAATAATCACAAATAGGAATGAGATGCACAAAGAAATTAAACATAGGCTCAATTCTGCAAATGCGTGCTATCATACATTAAGAGACTCTTGATGTCCCAACTCCTTTCAAAAAACGTTAAACTGAAATATGAAACTATTATTCTACCAGTTATATTATATGGATGCGAAACATGGACTCTTACTTTAAGGGAGGAAAGGAGATTACGAGTATTTGAGAATAAAGTTCTTATGAAAGTTTTTGGACCAAAGAGAGATGAACAGACAGGTGAATGGAGAAGACTTCATAACAGTGAACTACATGGTCTTTATAGGAAGCCAGATATAATAAGAACAGTTAAATCTCGTAAACTGCTGTGGACAGGATATGTGGCACGAATAGGGAATGAAAAACGTGCATGGAAGCTTCTTGTAGGAAAACCAGTGGGAAAACGTCCAGTTGGTAGACCAAGAATGACAGTGACTATGATTTGAGGGAAGTAGAATATACAGGCAATGATTGGAAAACATTACATCAGTATAGGGATGTATGGGGAGCTTATTTCCGCACGGCCATGAACCCACGGGTTCGATAGTGCGAGTTAGTTATATAACGGATAATTATTTGTTATCTGGGTTCTTTCTATGTTTATATTAAACACTAGCTAATATCCGGCGTGCTCTGCTACACCTAAATAAATGAAATGTATTTTTGTGTTTAATTGAATAAATACAAATAATTATAAACTTATATCGTAATTATTTTAGATACCCCGTGGTGATTACACGGCGTAGCTCCGGAATCTACTTATCCCGATTTTCAGGCATCGATGAACTGAAAGACAAAAATGGTTATTGTAAGTTATACATAAAAGATAGACATATGCTGTAGAGAACTTTTTTTGTAGATTTTTTTTAGATATTCAATTCTGTGTACATTAATTTCTTGTATTTGTTATGGTTTAGTTAGCATAAGCCATTTAAGCGTCTAAAAAGTGACTTTTTCAGTGCTCCGATGTACTTTTCTTTTAGCTCCGGCCCTGTAGTACGTACTGTAATATTTGTTATTAGTTGGGACCCGATATGCTGACCACTTGTCACCCCTATACTGTCTAGCTGATCGTCTCTTTGATTAGCACATGTGGATATGAGGCCAGCAGGCGGATGGTAGGCGAAGCTCCTTCTAGGTCTGTCACGCCATGGAGTTATTTGTTACAATTTCGCCAGTTGAGAATATCAGAAATGTCATAAAGACAACCGCGTGGCATTGTTAATAAAATAAACAATCGATAAATAAACATATCATCTAAGATAAGAATAACATAATAAGAACATACATAACAATGAGGGTTCAAGCAATAGGGGTAATGGAAGATGAATTGTTTAAAAAATGTTACGTATGGGTTTGAGGATAAGAGGCAACGGGCGACAAGAATAAGGACAATATAAATAATGTAGATTATCAATTTCACACAAGCAGCACAAATAACGTAAGTTACAGTATATAAGCGTGACGTGACTACATTAAGGGTATTGCAATACCTCTCTTATTATTTCATGCACAGCGCATCCCACTTCCGCCACCATTTTTTATTTACACTTTGTGCCTTCTTCAAGATCCGCACGTCCATTAGTGTGAAGATACTCCAAGTAAAAACAACAGCGTAGCACGTGACTTATAAATAATTCCTTTACTCTAGAATTTTTTTTCTCTTCCCAACAACACCTTTACTATACCAACTATACATACAGGCCGACATGGGATAATACGACAATAGAAGCTTTTAAAGTACATACCTTTTTTTCAGTTTGTATAGAATAATTCATAATGTAAAGTAGATAAAATGAAAACGTACACACCGAAACATATTGTTATGCGTCGTATAGCGACATTTAAATTACTTTTAGATTATATTTAGATTTATTTAGCCTGGTGGAGTTAAGGCCATGTGGCCTTCTCTTCCACTCACCAGGACAAACATATTTACATCAGAATATAACAACCACAATTAACTCTAATATTAAATACTAAATAAAAATTTGATCAAAAAGATAATATATATTATATTACGATCTATAATGCAACCAGTTAATGTTAGTTAAAATTAAGACTAAAACTAATAATAAAGTGTATACATATTAAATTGTCCCTGTCTAATGTTTATAAAAAACAAAGAAAAATAATGAGATATAGAAAACTAATTTTACGTTTGTACAATATTTAAAACAAAACAAAATAAAATATTTGTTAATCGTAATATTATTTTCATAAATAATTAAACTTATTAATTGTTAAAAGAATACTATCAGTGAGGTGTATAAGTTAGTTTGTTATTAAATAATTATTTAATTTGTTTTTGAATTATGTTATAGTTTGACAGTCTCTGACATAGGTCGGAAGGGAATTCCATAAATTATGTGGGCAAGGCGAGAATGGTTGTTTCTGAGTGATGAGAATAAATTTGCGAATCGCCAATCGCGAGTCAAAATGTCCGTGCAAACATTGCACTGTCTGTATTCATCATCATCCATGCAAGTATTAGGCCCACGTCCCTCTTTCATTCCCATTCGTGCTACATGTCTTGTCCAACGCAGTGTACGATACGTAAAACTGTTCTTATTACAACTGCTTTTCCATAAAGATCATATAGCTCACTGTTATGTAGTCTTCTCCATTCCCGGTCTGTTCGTCTCTCTTTGAACCAAAATATTTTCTTAATGACGTTATTCCTAAATCTTCATATTCTTCGTCTTATTTCCTGTAGTTCCTAAGTGGAACATAGGGCAGCAGTAAAGTTCCTCCAGCGTACTCTGCTTTCAGCCAGCCATTTCACTTGTTTCCAGCTTTCCCTCTTTCCTTCGTTTCCTCCTCTACTGATCGCTTTCATGTTTTCTTAAGTCGTCCCCTCTTCCTTACTCCTTGCCGGTTCCAATCTAGTGCAGACTTCTCGATGGTTCCGTCTAGTTTTCTGAACGTGTGGTATATCCAATTCCATTTTCTTTTTATTACTTGGTGATATTATTCTAAAATTCTGTTTTAGAAAGGAAACCTGACGGAAGACGAAGCAGAGGAAGACCTAAAACTTCCTGGAGTAAGGGAATATATATATATATACTGCGGGTTCCTATCTCGTACAGTCTTCTCGATTTCTCCGTCCAGTTTTCTCACGTGTGGCCTATGCAATGCCACTTTTTTTTTTTGGTGACATTATTCTTAAATACTGTTTGGGAATGGAAACCTGAGGGAAGACGATGCAGAGGAAGACTTAGAACTTCCTGGAGTCAGAGAATATATTTATGCATGAAGCAGAAACATCTACAACCAGGAGATAGAATGGACCGACAAAATTGGCTATTAGTAATCGGACGATGTCAAAGGCATCAATCAACCGATGATCTACAGTGTGAACGGTAATTACACCGACAAACTTCAGGGACTGATTCCTGACTGGAAATGAAGGAAAGAAAGATCCTATAAACATGTGTCCGGAAATGAACGATGTGCGTGCAACGACACCAAATCGTCCCGGCTCACAGTATATAGCATAACCGCATGAACGTCACAACAGATGTTCAATGTTGTCTCCATGGGATGCAATGCACGAGTTCACTCTTTCGCATGTACCGGCCTCTCTCCTAATAGCGTCACAAGCGACGTGGACACGCTGTTGAAGGGTACGCATATCAGGAACTGGTTCAGCAAACACAATACTTTTCAGATATCCTATAACTAACTAACTAACTAACTAACTCACTGGCACTATCAAACCCATAGGTTCATGGCCGCGTAGACATAAGCTCTCCATACATCCCTATCCTCAGCCAATGTTTTCCAATCATCCCCTGTATAATCTACTGTCCTCGAATCATAGTTAATGTTATTCTCCCACCTCATTCTTGGTCTACCAACTGGGCGTTTTCCCTCTGGTTTTCCTACAAGAAGCTTCCATGCACGTCTTTCATTCACCCCATTCGTGCGGCATGTCCTGCCCATCGCAGTCTACGTGACTTAACTGTTCTCATACCTGGCTTCGTATAAAGACCACGTACAAACACTAAAAATTGAATAAAGGAAGTAAAGAAACAATCTGATAAAGCAGCACAAATGTCAGATATATGAAAGATTTAATTTGGCGCAAGAAACTAGGGCTGATACAACAAAAACTAAACAAATAATAAGCACATGCGAAATGAAAATCTTAAGATCTATTCAGGGGAAAACATTATTTGATAAAATACACAGCACAGAAATTCGGGACAAATGCCATATTCCAGACATAACCAAATTTATTATAGATAGACGAAAATATTGGAAGGGTCATATAGAAAGAATGGAAGAAAACCGGCTTGCAAAAAGAGCTAAAGAAGATAGATCAATGGACGGGAAAAGAACAAGAGGAAGACCAGCCAAAGGATGGATAGTGAATGCACATCCGTCTTCCTCCAAGGAGTGATTTTGGAAATAAACAGGATGAAAATCCTACAAATTTAGTTTAAGAAGAAAGAAGAAGTAGTTTTCAGATACACCCAGAGGTAAAAATTCAGGGGGTTTAAGTCCGATACTCTAGCATACCATGCAACACGCCCAAGAGAATGTCATTCGTCAGTGCCTTCTACCGTGGAAGGATGCATTTATGTAATCTTATTCATTGGACATTTTTTCCGCTCTAATCGAAGAGCTTAAATCCATGAAATACCGAACTCCAGAAATCGCGATTTTTATTTTAAGATATTTAATTTTTAAATAGTTTTTTTCATTATAAGTTATGTTTATTCGTAACTACATTGGCAATATTGGCACATACTCTAAAAAATCCAAGTAAGTGGAAGCAATGTTTTGCTCAGCTTGGGCACCTAGTGGTCGCCTTCCACATATCCCCTAACTTACTTAAAATATTAATCTTGTTCTACCTTAGTTTTGTTGTTATAAAATAATGAATGGAAACGCTTAGTCTGCAGTAGAAAGCTCAGAATTTTCACAAAATCTATCAATGTGATTACATGCCACTTTCGGTATACTACCATCACTAGCGTATTTACGGTGTTTATCTTTGTTTTTAGCCCACTCTGAAGGTACTAGTGCTCTTTTTCTCGCTGTGCATCCTAAATGACTTACTAGGTAATCTTCACAACTAGTCATTTGTTTTTCACTGACAAATAAACAGAAAAAACACAACAGAAATTCACTGCTGACTGTTGTTCACCGCCATGTAACAAGGAGTACCATAGCAGCCCCCATGATGAGTCACGTGTTTTGTACCGAATCAGAGGATTGGTCAAATGGATATAAGACATATTGGAAATAAAAACAGTTGGGATATAAGACACTTTGGAAATAAACACGATTTTCAAATCGTTTTAACAGCGGATATAAGACACTTAAGAACATAACAACATGTTAACATGATACCTCACGGAATAAAGACTTTTGTCACATAAAAATATCGAAAATCACAAATTTTGGATTTAAGACACTTTGGAAATAAGCTCTTCAATTACAGTCAGGAATCAGTCCCTGCAGTTTGTCGGTGTAATTAAAACTCACCCTGTATCTATTCTTAAATACTCGTAATATATCCACTCCTTCATTAAAATAAGACCTTGTAATTGTAAAACACGAATTGCAAACAAAGAACTAAAAAAAGTTGGTTAAAAAAATAAAGGGAGTGTCGTCATGGTTATGGTGCCGCCACAAACAAGTAAATTAAATTTGAATGAGTGAAAACGGACGCAAAGAGAGGTTACGCTTGTACATGCCTCTAAAAATAAAGTTAGTTGTGAATTCAACAAGGAAGTGGCTAGTTCGTTTTTGTATGTAAAGGTGTTTTTTTTTATCCAGACACAAACATATTGTTATTCAGTTTCAGAATGCACGGGGTACAGGGGAGGGGATGTTTGTTTTTTCTACATACACCCTATTGATTTTCTGACTGTTTCGCGTCAAGCTATTTTTAAAATAGCATGGTGTAGCTCAAGTAACATGTAGGTGTGCTTCATTTTAAATCTCTGATAAACTAATAAAAACGAAACAATTTTTTTCTTTTAATATGGACAGTTTGATTCACAAAATTACAATCTCATTATATTCTTCTTCTTCGGCTTTCCCCCACTTACAGGTTTGTCGTCTTCAGTTTCCATTTATCTCCATCATTCCAATCTCCCTCTTCCAAATTCCTATCATCCATTATAATTCTGACGTAGGTTTTCCATTTTCATCTTGGTCTGCCACGTTTATTTCTTCCAGGGGATGACCATTGGTATATATTTTTTCACCATCTTTCATTTCCCACCCTTTATACATGGCCATACCATTTAAGCGTTTGATTTTCAATCCTCTTAACAACAGATGTGGTGACATTCATTTATCTTCAATGGAATTCATTTCTTATTTTATCCTGTCTTGTTGTTTTTGGTGGCTTCTTCTAAAATAATCAAATTCAACTGTTTTAATTTTATTCTTTTGTAATTCCGTCAAAGACAAAGTTTCACTTCCATATGACAAAATATTCTGTATTATGTTCTTATTAATTTTCATTTTAGTTTCCTTTGTAATATTTTTGTTCCAAATTATTCCATGTAATGTCTTAGTTGCATTTTTTGCCACTGCAATTTTAGTCTGTACATCTCTATCACAGGTACCTAAACTTGTAATTATTGACCCAAGATATTTAAAAAAATTGACTTTTTTTTTATTTTTTCCTGTTTCAAGTATGAGGTCATCCACATCCTTTCCCAAACACATATATTCTGTTTTCTGTAAATTTATATTCAGTCCCCATTTTTTATATTCTTCCGTTAGTTTATTTATCATATATTTCATATCATCTTCATCCCCTGCAAAAATTATTTGATCATCTGCAAACAACAATTAATGCAGTACTTTTCCTCCTATAGAAATACCCATTTCAGAACATTTTTTATACAAGTTAAGAGCCTGGTCTAAATAAATGTTAAAAAGAATTGGTGACAAACTGCATCCCTGCTTAAGGCCTTTATTCACTGTGAATTCCTCTGTTAAATTATTCTGTATTTTTACATTAGCTACAATCTCATTATAAAGCAATATATTTATACTATTACAAGTACAATTTAATTAATGTTCAACTGGTCCAATAATCAAATTATTTTTTGACAAAAAATCATAAATAATGTAATATTTGCTCTAATATTTCATGTTAATTCTGTTCATATAACAAGCTGTAACACTGGCCACTGAAGCATCAATAATTTTTATAAACTCACTGGCACCATCGAACCCGTAGGTTCATGGCCACGGGGAATTAAGCTCTCCATACATTCCTATCCTGAGCTAATGTTTTCCAATCATTCCCTCTATAGGTTACGACGCAAAAAGTAGACATCCGAATTTCGAGATAGTTTTGGTTTTAAAATGAAGCTTAGGACAACTAAACATGAAAACACAAAAAAAAAAAAAAAAATTGCGGACCATCTAGAAACAAAGCAGTAAAATAACATTTTATAAGCACTACAAAATACACATTTCACTAGTTTACTGTACGAGACATCCCCTTTTCAATATAAATTTGGTTTTAATGAAGCTTCGGATCACCAAAGATGAAAACACGAAGAAAATCTGCGGACCATCACTAAATAAACTAGGTTAGAGTAATTGAATCTTGTACACCCCTTAGACAAAAGAAAAAAATGAGTCATCTCTTGATTCTATCAACCGATCGGGGAACTTCGTGAGCACTCGCAGAAGCCTTATTCACATTAACACGTCTTCAGTAATTGTACTGTGTTGTTTGCTAGTTAACGCAGTGCGCACTCGAGTAACATAAAAGAGAGAGTTTGCCTTTGAGTGTTTCCGTGGTCGAGAGGTTTTAACCCACAACATCTGCGTTCGTAACTTCACGGGTTCGATTCCCGTTCTACTTCTTTTTTTTTTTACTAAATGTTAGGATAGCATTTCGCCTGTAATATAGTTTCATGTTTAATTTTATATTTGAGTTTTAAGGCTTTCATGCACACACAAAACGCATAAATGAAAACCTTCTAATAATTAAATGAAGAAAGAAAATAATATCTTCTAAAATAAAAAAAAACTTTAACAAAAACAAAATCAATATCGGGTGTATGAATCCTCAGCATCTATTGCCGTCCTCAATCTGCGGGGCATTGATGCAATCAAATTTCTACAGGCACGTGGACGATCGGCTAGAGCATCCCAGGCGTCTTGAATTTGTGCCCATAAGCCATCATTCGTTTTTCGTGCATCTGCAGGCCAATTAGAGTTCATCTCTATTTTCATCTTAGCCCATACATTTTCGATTGGATTCAACCTGGTGAACAGCGAAATTTGATTTGCCTTCTCCTTTAACAATGAAATCAAATTTCGCTAAACATATTTTAGAAAGCGGCCACAGTTTCAACAATATAGATAATACAATGTAAATTATACACAGAGAAAACAATAGACACAAAATTAACATGTTACAAGACATCGAAATTATCAAGAAGGCCAAGAATACAAACATTCTCAACGAAAATATGCCTAATAAGCAAAACCCTCTATTAGACATACAGTTAATTCAATACTACTACAACAACTCCAGATGATGAAGCATGCATCGAAAGGCGTGGAGTGAAATCAACGAAAATTTCAGATATTGAGGAAGACGGTAGTATACAAGATAAAAATAAATAATAGTTTAGACAAACTAAAACAATACGCTTTATTAGAAAACCGAACTAAAAAATGAGAAATAATTTTGTTCCCCCAAAACGCTTGGGATAAAATTAAAGTGGCCAACAAAAAAATTATCTCCAACATATCTAAAATAAAACTAGAGTTATCTATAAAAAAATAATTTTAATATCAAAAGCGTGGGGTGCTCTATATCAATTAATATATTTGATAATAAACAGATATTGGTAAAAGTAAAGTCTCTAAGAAGAAAACGTAAAAATCATAAAAAGCAACCCACGCTTTTGATGGTAATTTTTTTTGTAGATAACTCTAATTTTATTCTAGATGTGTTGGAGATGATATTTTTTTGTTGACCACTTTAATTTTTTCCCCAAGCGTGTTGGAAATTAAAATTATTTTTAATTTTTTAGTTCGGTTTTCTAATAAAGCGTGTTTTAGTTTTTTAAACTATTATTTATTTTTTATTTTTAGTTTGGTTTTCTAATAAAGCGTGTTGTTTTAGTTTTTTAAACTATTATTTATTTTTTAATTTTTAGTTTAATTGATTGTCATAAACCGGAATCCCATGAAAATTTAATTTCTTAATACTTTTCTAAAAAAACCTCCGGCCCGGATTTGAACCAGCGACCTATAGATTGCTGAAATTATATACCACTATAGTCCACCGCTCTACTAACTGAGCTCTTACAACGATTGGCTAAAAAGTCGATAAGTCCGCAACCTATTACAGCGGTTTTTATTTTTTTGATTTTCCGATGATTCTGGACAGGATTTTAGAAAGCAAATTATGAAATTATTGTATTGTCATGGGTCCTTTACAAGTATACAAAGTTTCAAGTCGATCCAATGTTTTAAGTGGGTGGAAATCGTATTCAAAGATTCCGTTACATAGATACAGGTCCGTTACATAGACAGATATACAGGTCAAACTAATATAAAGCGTGTAAAAATATATAATTTAACATTGTTATACCTCAACGGTATACAAAAATTATGAACTTACAAAGTATAGATTAATTCAAATGTCGAAATAAAATGTATTTAATTCATAAAACGTTTTAATACAAATATCACGAAAAAAACTGCGTAATTGAAGACGCGAACCTGCGATCTTCATTAACAGAACCAGTGACCGCGTGCTTTACCGCTGAGCTATCGGGACAGTTCATGCCACATAACGCAGTAGCTCAGGGACTGCACAATTATGAACCCAGCGCTGTGCCGAGTATGACTTAGAAGAAATATACATTCAAGAGATGACTCATTTTTTTTGTCGAAGAGTGTACATAATTAGGTTAGGTTAGCATTTAGTTTCCTACTCTTCTTACACATATAGTATAATTTATTTACATGCCTGTAATTTAATATTGTCTAAATGTCGTTATTTTTTTTTTTACTTTCACACATTAGAGTAATTTAAATAAGTTATCTACGTTAGCTTTTAGGTTATTATACATGTATTCTAATAAATTATATTACAAATTTCGAAGACTACGTTATAAATAAGTGGCTCCATTTATTGAATATTTTGTAAGGGCTAATTTGCCGTTGTTCATTTTCGAGAAATACGTACGATGAGTATCGATTATTATAGATTATCGATTCAGTTGAACCATTTTTTCTTAACAAACTATCCGTGAGGATGTGATTTATATTAAATTTCACTCTTTGCAATGTAATTTTGGAAATACAGCAGTGCACTTTTATTACAATAAAATATTTATTCTATTTTCGCATCTGCATTGAAGAAAACGTGTTTTCACCATGGACTAACGTCTGAATATCGAATCCGACGTCACGACCACAATGGTAGCAACTTACTTCAGGTATACAGGGAATAGTGCTTTATAAATTGTTATTTTACAGCTTTGTTTCTGGATGGTCCGCAATTTTTTTTTTTTCATGTTTTCTTCTTCGACGTTCCTAAGCTTCATTTTAAAATTAAAATTATCTCGAAATTCGGATGTTCACTTTTTGTCCCGTACTCAAATGATGTTTGTACATAAAATTTACATTGCAACATTTAATATCTTTTCAACTCTTTATAATTAGTATGTCCACCGCTGTGGTCTCGAGGTAGCGTGCTGCCTTGTCACGCAGCGGGCCCGGGTTCGATCCCCGGTCGGGGCAGTTTTTCTGGGTGAGGTTTTTATCGGGGTTTTTCCTCACCTGTAAGACAAATGTCAGGAAAACTTTAAGGCCCAAACGGTCCCCGAAATCATATGGCCATCATCATCATTATCATCATCATCATCCTTTACTGGTGTGGAAAGCAACATGAAGCTACCACACCTACAATTCCCTAGTAAAACTGCAAGCATAGCATGAAAATGCTATGATTGCAGTGAAAGACCTGCCCTCGGACAGAATTACTATGGATGGATAATTAGTATAGTGTATATATAATCGATATTGTTAGATATGTATTTGTAATTTGCACTGGTTGAATGGAAGAGAAGGCCTTATGGCCTTAACTTTGCCAGAATAAATAAAACTATTATTATTATTATTATTATCATCATCATATCACAATTTGTTCTCATTAAATCTGGTTTCCCATAAAGATAGGCATTGTTACGTAGTTTTCATCATTCATCTGTCTGTTCATCTCTCTTTGGACAAAACATTTTCCTAAGCAATTTATGTTCAATCACTACTACTATTTTATCTTATTTCAAAGTAAGATACCATGTTTCGCATCGGTATAATTGGAGAATAACAATTTTATGCAGATTTAGTTTAACTTTATTTTTAAGAAGTTGAGATAACAAAAATATCTATAATGTAGGCCTATAATATCCTAGTATGATCTCCAGAGTTGAGCCTATGTTTAATTTCTTTCTGTACCTCAGTCTTCTTCGAAACTATTGTTCCTAGCTACTGATTATTAATATTTAATACCATGATTTCACTTAACTGCAACTATTATAACAATCTTAAGATATGGGCTAAATATTTTCGATGCACTAGGCCTATATAAGAATTTAATGCAGTCTTACCTTGACGACCACATGGCGATGCAAATAGGAACCATGGGGCGTTTGAAACTATAAAATATCCATTCACACATCAATACACACCAACAATATATGTTTTTACAACAATAGAATGCACAAAAGTAAGCAGATGCAAAAGAAAATCTTGGATATTTGAGGATATTTTGCTGTCGCGAAACACGCCATCACGGAAATACTGAGCACACTATTTCAAGCATCAGCACTGAATGACGCTAGATGAATCGTACCAATTACACCTAAGTTAACAAGGTCAAGACTATTTGCCCTCTTTCGGTTAAAAAATACACTATTTTACATTGGATGAGGTATGTTAGTGAGATGATTTCTCTAGATATGTACTAATATCGCGACTTACTATTTTTATTATTTTATCTAAACATAATGATTTCATATACTTTTTTCGTTATCATTATCATCATCATCATCATCATCATCATGGAAATCATATAACAGAGGGTTTTACTATTACAAAAGGTTTAAGGCAAGGTTGCAGTTTATCTCTAACTCTATTCAAAATTTATCTCGAAAGAATACTAAGAGACTGGAGGGGGAAAAAATGTCAAAAAATGGGCATACCAATTGAAAATACACATATATATTCACTAAATTTTGCAGATGACCAGGTGTTAACAGCACAAAACCACGATGACATAAAACATATGGCTAAAAAACTAAAATAGAATATGAAAAATGAGCAATCATGTTGGCAATTGGCTCTAGCGGCAACATACGTTATCACATTGGCCAACACCTGTTCTCCGATCGAATATTCAATGGTGGCACGATGGCATAGAATAGCCACAATTTTTTGAGGAACGTTATGTATTTAGTTTCATTGTATTATTAGACATTATCTTCATTATTATTCAATATGACAGATAATTAATTGTTCAATGACTATTATTGTAATTTTTTTTTGTATTCATATGTAACATATGTTTGTCCTGTTTAATATGACTATTATTGTAATTTTTTTTGTATTCATTTGTAACATATGTTTGTCCTGTTTAATATGACTATTATTGTAATTTTTTTGTATTCATATGTAACAATATGTTTGTCCTGTTTAATATGACTATTATTGTAATTTTTTTGTATTCGTATGTAACATATGTTTGTCCTGTTTAATATGACTATTATTGTATTTTTTTTGTATTCATATGTAACATATGTTTGTCCTGTTTAATATGACTATTATTGTAATTTTTTTTGTATTCATATGTAACATATGTTTGTCCTGTTTAATATGACTATTATTGTAATTTTTTTGTATTCATATGTAACATATGTTTGTCCTGTTTAATATGACTATTATTGTAATTTTTTTGTATTCATATGTAACATATGTTTGTCCTGTTTAATATGACTATTATTGTAATTTTTTGTATTCATATGTAACATATGTTTGTCCTGTTTAATATGACTATTATTGTATTTTTTTGTATTCATTTGTAACATATGCTTGTTCTGGTGAGTGAAAGAGAAGGCCACATGACCTTAACTCCACCAGGCTAAATAAATATATTCTATTCTATTCTATAATAAAATTGCAGGAATAAATTGAGGTTTCTAGGAGATATGCAAATTCCCAATTTCATGTATTCACTGGGATGACAATAGCCTCATCATGAATATATTTGCGATTACGTGGTAGGACTGCACTCATGGAACCGTGACAGGGTTTTAGTGCGACTTTGAAGAGATGGAAGGTGGAAGTGATTTCACTGGTAAGTCTGGTGTTTGATGATAGCAACACGTTCGATGAGAGGTACTCGCAAAGTTGAAGAGTTGATTTGCCTTTATTCCCTATACAAAGGATCAAGTTTATGTTGAAAGCGAACTGAAAGACAAAAAGAGAGCCTGGAGGGCTTGATGGAAATATCGAATGGGACCAGTACACACTCCAATACAACGAGCATCCACCTCCCGTTCATACACTCTAATACACATAACATAATGTGAACTCTCATTTTTTAATGTTAAAACATATAATCAGATTTTTTGTTACAATAACGATAAAGAATATTGTGTGATATTGTAAAATGCAACTCTCTACCTCCCCCCTCTCTCTCTAACTCACTGGCGCTATCGAACCCTTAGGTTCAAGGCCGAGCGGACATAAGATCTCCATACATCCCTATCCTGAACTAATGTTTTCTAATCATCTCTTGTACAGGATGATTCAAAAAGTATCTTGATATTTTCCTCATATCGTTAATGTATGTGTTATTGTTATAGGTAATTGGAAACTATGTTAACAATAGAGGAAAGATTAGCTGTCGTTTCTGCTCGCATACGAGGATTGACGTACGGGCAGGTCCAAGAAGAATTCACTGGAAAGTTCAGAAAACCAGGTCCTAGCAGGCAAGCTATTAGAGAGCTGGTACTGAAAATGAAATGGACGGGATCTGTTGCTGATGAGGCACGTAGAGGGTGGCCGGCTACAACACCAGAAGACGTGCAAGCCATACAGGATGCCATCTCACATAGTCCAGGTGCATCAACCAGAAGACTCAGCAGACAGTCCCAAAGCACTGTATGGCGTAACCTTGCGCTTCAAACTGAACAAAGCTCCGGTACATCAACTAGAAGACTCAGCAGAGAGTTGAGCATGTCCCAAAGCACTGTATGGCGTACCTTGCACTCCAAACAGAACAAAAACGCCCTTATCACATCCAGATAATGTACAAGCTTGAACCAGAAGACTATGTGGCTCGACAAGCTGTGTGATGACCTGTTAAATGCCATTGGAAATGAAGAGCTCGTGGAACACGTTTTGTTCAGTGATGAGGCAACATTCCACACATGCGGACATGTCAATAGGCATAATTATAGGATTTTGGCAGGCGAACAGCCAAACGCCATACAAGAGTTTCAGAGAGACACACTAAAGGTAAATGTGTGGCTGGGAATAACAAAAACAAATATTGACGGGCCGTTCATGTTGGCGGAAACAGAGGATGGCACAGGATGTTGTACAAGTTACTGTAATTTCCAGCAAGATGGTGCACCACCCCATTTTGCCATCATTGTTAGTGACCACCTCAACGGGAGCTACTGTACTGGTTCCTGGCTCGGCCTACGGTCCCGTCGACAAACTGTGGGGTCGCCAGGAGATGAGCACCTGCATGTACTAAAAGTCTCACACTGTTGGGCTTGTAGCCCTAGCCGGTCTCACAACGGCTGCAGGACACGTCTCTGGAGGCAAAACAGGGGAATGGTCGGTGGTTCTGCGACAACAGTCCTCCCGGCTAGGCTCATGGAGCCCGTGGACCAACTGTGGGGTCGCCAGGATTGAGAGACCTGATGTACTATGTAGCTCAGCAATTCCCAGAACTGCAAACTCCAACACCCTCTCCCTGGGGTGTTGGTTTAAGGACCGTGAACTTGAACGTGGACGTGAACATAGGATAGGGAGGACTAGAACTAGGACTTGGGAGTATGGTCATGACGACCGAGGTATCCCAAGGGGTGGACGGATGGGCCTAGATAGATAGAAGTGACCACCTCAACGATGTTTTCCCTAGTAGGTGGATCTGTCGTGGTTCACCGAGAACTTGGGCAGCCCGCTCTCCACATTTGACACCACTAGACTTCTTTGTTTGGGGTTTTGTTAAGTCCTAGTGTATGAAGTAAAGATCAACACCTTACAGCGATTGAGAAACCTAATAGCTGCAGCGGTAGCTGCAATCACACCAGCTTTGCTGGCAAAAGTGTTTCGCTGTACACAACAAAGATGGAGTCTGTGCTGTGATTTGGAGGGCCACCATATTCAAATGTACCGCGTTTATCATCCAGTAGTTATTACTTTCCATAAGTAATAACAATTTTGACGTAAAACATTAGTTTGACGAAAATGTCAAGAGACTTTTGAATCACTCTGTATATTCAACTACCCTTAAATCATGGTTAGTTATTTTCCCACCTCATTCTTGGCCAACCCACTGTTTCGCTTTCCCTCAGGCTTTCCAATAAGGAGTTTCCAAAGCCATTTTCCATTCCCCATTCGAGTCCCATGCCCTGCCCTCCGCAGTCTATGAGACATAACTGTTCTTATTACATCTGGTTACCCATGAAGATCAAGTAGCTCACTGTTATACAATGTCCTCCATTCGCCTGTCCACATTGTCTAATAGTTTTTACTTACATTATTTATCAGTTAACTGCAAATACCATCATTGATACAATTAACGTACAATGTTGTATCAAACTGACGGCCACCAATCTCAGTCCAACCATGGGATCAGCGAACAAGATTCTAACTTTGCATTGTGTGGTATACCCTTTTTAGAAGGATTTTATTTAAAGAATTTAATTTTAGGAATCCCTGATGTGTTTCGAATCCATCACAGGCAGCTACAATCCTGAGAACTAATTCCATGTCCGTTTCCACTGGAGTCTCAAACACAACACAGGTGACTTTAGATATCCCCATATGTAATAATCAAGGGGAGTCATGTCACATCGTGCATAATCACTTTCTAGACATCAGGCTCTTCCTTGCAGATACTGAATGATGTAGTACATGTAAATAAACAGTACAGTACAAGTAAACTTGTACGCCCGTTCATTATTAATTAGCTGAAAAACAGTAATACTAGGGCATTCGATAAGTAATAGCAACACTTTTGTAAATCAGCGATCCTAGTGGTGACCATTCTAATCTTGTAGAATGTTGTTGAACAACCTTTGTGTATAAATATGTAATAATGAAAGTCTTAAAATATCAATATTTTGTGAATACAGTCACTATTTCCCATATGTAGAAAGTAATGCCGCCCTAAAATATGTTCAGTAGAATTTGTTTCGAAGGTGGAATTGGGAAGTACTCAAACATTCACTAAATTCACCAAACAAAATTCTTGTCACTATGACTTATTCATAAAGATCAACGAACCTCCCAAGAGGCATTTGATTACGATCAAGAGTTGATATCCAGAAAGCTGTAGATCGATCAGATAAAAGAGATATCCATAAATGGTGCTGCAGATAGAGTGTGTCATTTTCTAAAGATTTGGTAACTTACAGTTCACTTGACAAGAGAGTATAAATCAAGTTCGTAATGTCAAAAACAACTTACATATGTTTTGTGATGTTATAGCAGAGTTACCATTACTTATCGAATGCCCTGGTATTAGACAATGTGATGGACAAGTTTACTTTCATATCTCCTTAGGCTGGCTTCTCAGACCCTAGATTTACTACCTCAAATTGCCCTGTTTAATTTTTGCAAAATCTTACAGAATCACTGTGTGTTTTACATTCACAAACAATACTTCATTGTTGTAGCATAAATAGCGAGCTTGGGAAGTGGTTTTTATAGAAGGAAGAAAAATGAATAAAACCGAGCGATAGCTAGGTTTTTAATTTCCGAGATTATGTAAAACACTTCACAAACGTGCGTTGTACATTATTTTTTGCAAGATGGTGTTTTCAAAATAATAAATAATAGTAAAATATGATGGAGATAATTGCGTTCATTTTAAACAACTGATTAACGTTAACAGTCTAGCCAATGTTTATACGGTAAATGCCGAAAATAATTTAGTTGAGACTACGGCAGGCCGTGATACAAATCAGGCATAAAATGGCGGCAAGTAAAAAATGATTGTTTTATATTTTTTAGGATGGAAAAATCCAAGGAGCAAGTCCTCCGGGAGAGACTTTAAGCCGTGGGTTCCGAGACTGAGGATTTTTAGGCTCGTAAAAGATTCTTAAGCCTGAATGAAAAGGCCTCTAAGCAAAATTTACCTAATTTTCCCGTCCTAGTATTACCTTAGTTTCCTAGATGTCAGTGTGAGGCGGAACGCTGACCACGGACCACTGAAATTACATCTATACGAAAACAAGTGTAACTAAAATTAGTATGGTTCAAATTCTTCCCTGTAGGGGGAGACCGCCAAAATCTCTGTTAAGGGAAACATTGACTTACAAGATACAAGAAGATATTGTTTCTAATAAAGTTCAGTTAATTTAAAATGCAGTGATTTGTTTTGTATAATGTAGCCTATATTAACACAACCTTTTGTCTATATTTTTGTATATAGGCCTACATTGTACGTAGTATAAATAGACGATAGGGGCATTACTTCCCGCACTTAGGCCTACTTACTTACTTACTCACTGGCATTATCGAACCCGTAGGTTCATGGCCGCGCGGAAATAAGCTATCCATACATCCCTATCCTGAGCTAATGCTTTCCAATCATTCCCTGTATAATTTACTTCCCCCACTCTTGGTCTACCAACTGGGCGTTTTCCCTCTGGCTTTCCTACAAGAAGTGTCCATGCAAGTCTTTCATTCCCCATACGTTCCACATGTCCTGCCCATCGCAGTCTACAGACTTAACTGTTCTTATTATATCTGGTTTCCTATAAAGACCATGTAGTTCATTGTTATGTAGTCTTTTCCATTCACCTGTCTGTTCATCTCTCTTTGGTCCAAAAATTGTCCTAAGTACTTATTCTCAAATACTTCTAATTTCCTTTCCTCCCTTAAAGTAAGAGACCATGTTTCTGGTAGCTGGTAGAATAATAGTTCCCGCACTAGGTAGATAATTTGTAATATTACAGTATAGTTATTTAGTTAGTTATATGTTGGCAACCCCAACATTTAGGAAATTGAACTTCCAACCATTTTCGGCATTGCTGTAAGTACGGGAGAACGCAATATCGTGCAAAAAACACATTTTTAACTAATGCTTTTCCGATATGTAATTTAGTACTTCTGGATGTAAAAAATAATTATAGTGATGTAAAAGGGATTTTTAGGAAATCCTCAGCATTCCTATAAGCCTACAGAAGAACTTTGAATTGCTCTGGCTAGAGCAATATTGTTTATGATTAAAATTATTTTTAATCAAGCACTTTACTGTTTCATCTGCGATGTCAAGCAGCCAATAAATCCAAATTAATTCTAAAGCTACACAATGGCATTTTTATCACATGGATGTAGATGAAACTATAAAAGAGTGATTGGCTTTAACATTCCCTCTTCATTTTTTTGGCGCTTTTGATCAACAAAGGCCTACATACAATAATTTACGTGATCAGAAGGACGTTTAAACATTCTGTACGGGAATGAATAAGCCTGGCTAACTCCCGTACTTTATAGTACAACAGCAATTAGTACAAATTGACGTACGGCATGCAATTTGAAATGTTGTATTCTCTAATCCTCTTACTTCATTGTCTAACATTTCCATCATTTAAACCACAAACTTTATCAACATCACCATATAAATTCTTAATTTATAGAACTATTTGACAGCGTGAACGAGGTGCACAAGTAAATTAAGCATAGGCTCAATTCTGGAAATGCATGGTATTATGCATTACAGGGATTCCTGTCGTCCCAACTTCTCTCAAAAAACGATACTTACTTACTCACTGGCACTATCGAACTCGTATGATCATGCCCACGCGGACATAAGCTCTCCATACATCCCTATCCCGAGCTAATGCTTTCCAATCATTCCCTGTATAACCTACTTCTCTCAAATCATAGTTAATGTTATTCTCCCACCTCATTCTTGGTCTACCAACTGGGCGTTTTCCCTCTGGCTTTCCTACAAGAAGCTTCCATGCAAGTCTTTCACTCCCCATACGTGCAACATGTCCTGCCCATCGCAGTCTACGAGACTTAACTGTTCTTATTATATCTGGCTTCCTATAGAGACCATGTAGTTCACTGTTATGTCTGTTCATCTCTCTTTGGTCCAAAAATGTTTCTAAGTACTTTATTCTCAAATACTTGTAATCTCCTTTCCTCCATTAAAGTAAGAGTCCCTGTTTCGCACCCATACAATATAACTGGTAGAAAAATAGTTTTATATATTTTCAGTTTAACGTTTTTTGAAAGGAGTTGGGACATCAAGAGTCTCTGCAATGCATAATAGCATGCATTTCCAGAATTGAGCCTATGTTTAATTTCTTTGTGCATCTCATTCCTATTTGTGATTATTGTTTCTAGGTATTTGAATTCAGCCGCTTCTCAAAAAACGTTAAAATGAAAAAAATATAAAACTGTTATTCTTCCAGTACATTATATGGATGGGAAACACGGACTTTTATTTTATGAGAGGTCAAAACATTATGAATATTTGGGAATAAAATTCTTAGGAAAAATTTTGGACCAAAGAGAGATGAACAGACAGCGAATGGAGAAGACTAAATAACAATGAGCTACGTGATCTTTATGGGAAACAAGATACAGTAAAACCTGTCTATGAAGGAACATGACAGTGCCTTAAATATATTTCTGTCTTGGCAGTTTTCCTTCTTATAAAGGGTTCCCAAATTACAAGCTTGAATTTTCTCACGCAGTGTAAGGGTTTTACATGCACGCTTTAAAGGCATAACGTGTTGACTGAAATACACACAAAATAGTGTATGTAACACAGCTCAGTTTGCACGGCCATACAAAAGAACTTTATTACACAAGTCGATAAGGAACTCAACTACAGGAAAACTGAAGAGTTTCCCAACTCCCTCGCAGGTAACGTAAGCAGGCAAGGAAAAACGAAGGATTCCCTGCTGTCACACATAAGCAAGGGTATCCCCGCAATTCAATGGCAACTCAAGAAGATAAAACGATATAATGCAGTAGCGTCGTATGCAGAATTTTCACGTTTGGCCATTAATACGGTAAGAATAATTTTCTGTCTTACTGAGGTAAAAATTGACTATTGGTACTTTAAAAACCATTCCGTTTCAGCGTTATGAATGTTTCTGGCTTATACAGAACGATTTTACATATAAAATCTATCGTGCTGGAGATTTTTCCGTCTCTACAGGTTTCCTTCTTATAGAGATTCCGGCTAAGACAGGTTTTACTATATAACAAGAAGTGTTTGTCTCGCAGACTGCGATGTACAGAACATGTGATACGAATGGAGAATGAAATAGGGGCATGGGAGTTATATGTAAGAAAACCAGAGAAAAAGCACCCAAATATGATACCGGCTTTTCTACATCACGAAAAGTTTCCGAGAGACAGGAATTTATAATTTCAAACACTTTAATATTTTCTACATTCGTAACTACACAATATTCGAACATTCAGACTCACCTAGAAAGCAAGGAATGACGATTTTCTGCTATGTTTCGCCTGTGGAGCATCCCTCTTGATGTTCCAACAATAATCGGCCAGCATATTAGGATTTCATTTGCCTTGATATATCTTTTCCATAGCTGAAATCTCCTGATGAAAGTGTTCCCCGTGCTCATCGCTCACTCCGACAAGATAATAAATTGACAAAAAAAAGTTTATTAAAAAGATAATTATTTAAATCCATTAAAATTGAAATTAAAATAAAAAACAGTGTGTGATGGAGAAATTCCGAATACATATTTGTAAACACGATAAAAAAACTGCATTAAGTACAACTATTGGTACTCATGAGACAAAAATCATGTTGACCAGTGATATTAGCCAGTCACTATTAAATTAGGAAAAAGCAGTAAACGCAGTTTAGTACCGCCTTGTGACAGGTTTGATCTACATGTGACGTTACACCAACCACTCGCAAGAGTCACCGTAAGTTACGAATTCTGTTGTAACTCATAATAAATCGGTTAAAGGATTATAGAAAATAATTCTGGTTATTTTAAGACCTATTAACTTAGAGGAGAAAGAATCAGTCCTTCTCTTAAATAGAGAAAACTGTGATTGGAAATTGAGCATTGAATTAGATTATTATAATCTATGTGAGCAAGTATCTTGTGAGCCACCTGTAGAATTTATTACGCCAATTTGCATGCCTAATTCCATCCAATTAATTAACACTAACTGCATGTACCACCAATTTTTGGTGCTGATGTATATGGGTTGTTGAAGCGTGGCGGACGTGTCTAATGGGCCATATAATTACCATTAATCTACTAGATATATTCATTCGATTATTAAAATCACATCATCATAATTAAGAGTCAATGTAAACTCGTGTAGGTAAAATACACTGAGCAACAAAAAAATAAACTTTCCAGTTTCTCGTAGTTTTGTATATGCCCGAAGGCAGGTCTTTCACTGCAAGCATTTGCAGACGGTCGCGGTGGACTAGTGGTTATGCTCCCTTCCTCTGGTCCTGAGGGTCGCGGGTTCAAACCCGGCCGGGGTAGATGGATTTTTTTAGGATGGAAAAATCCAGGGAGCAAGTCCTCCGGGAGGGACTTTAAGCCGTGGGTCCCGAGTCTGAAGATTTTCAGACTCGTAAAAAATCCTTAAGCCTGAATGAAAAGGCCTCTAAGCAAAATTTACCGAATTTTCCCGTCCTAGTACTACCATGGTTTCCTAGATGTCAGCATGAGGCGGAACGCTGACCACGGACCACTCAAAATGACATATATACGAAAACAAGTGTAACTAAATTAGTATGGTTCAAATTCTTCCCTGTAGCGAGAGAGCGCCTAAATCTCTGTAAAGGGAAAACATGGGCTTACAATACAATACAATACTAAGGAATTATATGTGTGGTCGCTTCCCGTTACTTTCCACACCGGTGATGGATGGTAATGATGATGATCATAATGATAAAGATGATGATGATGGCCGGATGGTCCCTAAGCTTCCTGACATTTGTCTTACAGGTAGAAAAACCCGAAAAAAACTCACCCAGGAGCCTGTCCCGACCGGAAATCAAACCCGGGCCCGCTGCGTGACAAGGCAGCGCACGCTACCTCAAATATATATATATATATATATATATATATATTATATATATATATATATATATATACTAGATTTGCTTAGTAGCGTAATTGGTAACGCACTGAAGTATCAATCCAGAGGTCCGGGTTCAAATCCCGTCCAAGCATTTATTTTTCGTATCATATCATATTAAGCTTGCATTGCTCAATGTCAAAAACATAATAATAATATCCAAATAAAGAAGCGTCACTGCTATAAAGTATAAATATTCTCTTTATTTGCTTACTTGTTATAGGAGCTACTAGAGGGCAGTGGAGATCGAGTTCCGCTACTTCTCGTAATAATAGAATATATATTATATATTTTCCACCGCTGTGGTCTCGAGGTAGCGTGCTGCCTTGTCACGCAACGGGCCCGTGTTCAATTCCTGGTCGGAACAGGCACCTGGGTGAGGTTTTTTAGGGGTTTTTCTTCACCTGTAAAACAAATGTCAGGAAGCTTCGGGCCCAACGGTCGCCGAAAATCATCCGGCCATCATCATCCTTCACCGGTGTGCAAAGCAACGGTAAACTACCACACCTATAATTCCCTAGTAAAACTGCAAAGCATAGCATGAAAATAATATGATTGCAGTGAAAGACCTGCCCACGGGCAGAATTACTATGGATGGAATATATATATATATATATATATGAAAAATAAATGGTTGTACTAGATTTCCTTGGTAACGCACTGTAGTATCAATTAAGAGGTCCGGGTTCTAATCTCGCCCAAGCATTTATATATATATATATATATATATATATATATATATATATATATTGTAATTGATTGTAGTATTTTGCTGATTTGCTCAGTATATGTGTATATATATATCCATCCATAGTAATTCTGCCCGAAGGCAGGTCCTTCACTGCAATCATAGCATTTTCATGCTACGCTTGCAGCTTTACTAGGGAATTGTGTAGGTGTGGTAGCTTCCCGTTGCTTCCCACACCGGTGAAGGATGATGATGATAATGATAATGATAATTGTAAGGATGATAATGATGATGATGGCCATATGATTTCGAGGACCGTTTGGGCCTTAAAGTTTTCCTGACATTTGTCTTACAAGTGAGGAAAAACCCCGATAAAAACCTCACCCAGAAAAACTGCTCCAACCGGGGATCGAACCCGGGCCCGCTGCGTGACAAGGCAGCACGCTACCTCGAGACCACAGCGGTGGACTATATATATATATATATAATATATATATAAGGCATGATAAAAAAATAAATTCCTGGACGGGATTCGAACCCGGGACGCATATACATATATATAAATTGCAGATTTTCGCGGATATAAGTATGAATAAGAAAGTTTTCTTGGGTTCTCGGCGTCTTAGCTTCATTCTTTGATAATGGCATGTGGGATCATGACGAAACGTTGGAATCAGTGGCCAGAGGCCGAACTTGAATCCAAGACGCGGAAAACCCAAGAAAACTTTCTTATTCATACTTATATCCGCGAAAATCTGCAATATATCACACACACTGAGTAAAACAGCAAAATAGTACAATCAATTACAATTCCTGTGGAATTCACCTACTTTATCCAGCTTCTGCGTAAAGGACTTACTTTTGTTCGATATGGAAGATGGCTGTGTCGAGATATATTGAAGTATCTTAGTAATAATATAATAGTGCGCATGAATGCAATGACTAAATGTACACAGACGGAGAAAATGTTGCCTAACCTTAACCTTGTATGTAAGGCACGTAATCGTCATTGTGTTTAAAACAATGTTGCAACAAAGTTTTGTTTGAAGCGGAGCGGGCGGTTAGTATATGTATTGCCGCCAGAGAGAGATGAATTCTAAAGCCAGGGAGACGCGTTGAATAATTTACAGTTCACTCCAGATGTAGGAGTAATGATTCCGACCTCTGTTGTATTCGAGAGTTCTGCGATTCAATTTTCCCAAATACCGCGACCCTACCACTAAACAGCATGCTGTCACCAGTAATATTCTAACTTATTTTATCTTATTACTAACTCACTGGCATTATCGAACCCGTAGGTCCATCGCCGCGCGGACGCAAGCTCTCCATGTATTCCTATCCTGAGCTAAGGTTGGCCGGTTGGAAGATGACCAGCTTTTGATTTACCCTAATTGCAAGAAATATTAATAAAATATTATATTAAATGTATTTACCTGCGAGAAGTAATTATCATTTCTTTATTTTAATCGTAAATATGAAAATAAAGTGGGACTATTTCCTGTCATGACTACAAAGGTTACAACAGTTATTCAAAATGGCCGTCGTAACCAGCGACAAATCACTGATTACCACACTTCTATCCAGCGATATACCACCGATTATCACACTTAGAACCACCGATGACCAGCGATAAACACACAACTGCAGCATATTTGAACCATATCTGTGATTTTGAACCGAAAGAGCGATTTTCGGTTCGCAACTGCAGTGCCGTTATCCTCCTTGAACAGAAAGATTCGTGAACTATGCCAATATCCCTTCTCTCCTTGTTACCTCTCCTGTTGCGCTGTTTGTGCTGCGCATCTCCCCTTCTACCTCGGAACGCTCAAATACGCTACGCACATTCAGTAGTTATCGTGGGCAGAGGATATAATTAAATATCAACGACGAAATAATAAATATAGGAGATATATAATTAAATAAAATCGACGAAATAACTAAATCACAAGGGCTAAAGAGGGTTGGAAATCCCTAGAGATAGCCGGAAGTTGTTGTTTAATCGAGCAATTCCCATATAGTCGGCCAGGGACGCTTCTATAAAAATGGATGTTTCCCTGGCAGACATAGAGGGAAGATAATTGTTTGAGAAGGACACAATTTCCAATAAATAGTGGTGGTGGTGGTGAACATTATCATTCGATCGGAACTTTATGTTGAGACTGCGTCGTCTGGAGCACGCGAGTGGCGTGGTTTGAGTTTTGGTCCGGAGGACTATTGGTATGAATGAACTTGTTTGAGTGAGGTATGATTTTTTTTTTATTTTAATGATTTATTTTTTTGTTTAAATTCAAGAATGATCAATATTTATATTTGTTATATTTTTCCTATACTTCAGACGTCTTGTTTATATTAAACATAATTTTTATATACATCCTGTTTAGTGTTCAAATTATTTATGTGCATGCTGCTGTTTGATATATTCCCTTACATAAACTTACTGATTTAGGAGATCATACAAGCTTCCTTTCTTCCGTCTAGCTTTCATGGTTAATAATAATAATGATATATCCAGTTTAATTAAGTATCATAGATTACTCGAGTGTTTTAAGATCTATTGTTGATTTATATTTAAGTGTTTGGAAAAGAAAGATGAATCAATCTTTGCTTCTTATGGGCCCGGGCAAAGGCTTTTGATTAATAACCTTGATTGTTATGAACTCTACGCTAATATATACAACGAAAACAAAAGACGATACACGACGGCGCAGAGCGTGGTTTTTAATATAAACTGCGCAAATGGTAGGCAGACCGTGGATTTATTATTCAACCCCCCGGCACAATTTCAACAAATTATATCCGAAATTATCTTTTCCTATTTAAACCACGTAAAATATAAAAAGGACGTTCCCTGGAATTTACCTAGGTTAGAGTAATTGATTTAGGTTACAGTAATTCAATTAGGTTAGGTAGCTTTTAGGTTCCTTGCATTTTAAATGTGATTTAATACGTAAAATAAATTACTTCTGTGAAAAATTCAAAATGTCTGACGGTTACAACGTAAAATCATATTTTCACTAGTACATTTCATGATACGTAACATAATTTGACGATGGTAATCTCTCGCTGATAAATAGTATTAACAGTTTGTAATACTTTAAACTCTATCAAAAATTGCGTAAGTCGCGTAAGTAAAAAGGTAGCCTTGTACAACCCCACTCTAGTGTTTTCCAATCATTCCCTGTATAATGTACTTCCTTCAAACCATGGTTAATGTTATTCTCCCACCTTATTGTTGGTCTATCAACTGGACCTTCTCTCTCTGATTTTCCTACATGAAGCTTCCATGCACGTTTTTCATTTCCCATTCGTGCCACTTGTCCTGCCCATCTGAGAAACTACAGTAAAACTTGTTTAATACGGAACGCGAATAATGCGGAAATCTGTCCAACGTGAACAAATTTATTGGTCCCGGCGAAATAATAGTAATTTTACGTGTATTTGTTTTGCATAAAACGGAATATTTCCAACGCGCAAACGAAAGGATATTTCTACACAATTCATGAAAAAAAAAGTTTATAAATCAGAAAGACAGAGAAAAATAAATTAGTGTCCACTTCATTGAATTTCCTTTATGCCAAAAAAACAATAAGGAATGATTCCTACCGCCGGGAGAAGTATAGATTTTGCCTGTCCCAAATTTTATTTCGGCCTCACTGCACACCCGTTATGAGGAATACAGATACCTGTCTTACAAACAACCATTGAAATGTAAAATCTTAAATTAGTTTAAGTTCTGAGACTGATCTTCACAGGTACCGTTCCGAATTTACGGAATAAAGATGACTAAACGAAAAGTGAAAGTTATTGAAGATAAATCTGCAAATATCCGAACCGATGTTACAAAGTCAAGCTCTAGCTGCTGCTAAATCCTAGGGAATAACGATTTCAAGACATCTTCAGATTGGCTGGACAGTTTTAAAAGAGGACACGATGTGCTATGGAATGAAATTCGTGTAGTTAGTGAGTGGAAGCCGAAACTGCATACTTTAATTTCAGGATACGCAACTGCATACTTTAATTTCAGGATACGCAACTGCATACTTTAATTTCAGGATACGCAACTGCATACTTTAATTTCAGGATACGCGCCTAGGAGTCGGTTTCACCAACAGAGGTAACTGTATTACGCCTGTTTTCCGGGTGTATAATGCATAGCTTAAACTGGCGTAATACCCCCCACTAAAACACAAATTAATAAAATCAAACTAACAATAAATATTATAAATAATTCCAATACTATCTGTAAATAGATTACATGACCAGATTCTAGAAGGATTAAGATGGAATAATTGCTTTATTCTCATGACTATTCAAAAAATCGCCCCATTAATATTAATTTCATATACAATCAATTTTAATGGGTTTATTATTTTAATCATTCTTACTTCAATTATTGTGGTTACCTCTGTTGGTGAAACCGGCCCTAAGAGACATTTTTAACGCTGACGAAACGGAACTGTTTTTTCGCGCGTTACCGCCGAAGTCGCTCATACATACTATACTTCACTTTTCAAAAGCAGCGGAACTACAATTAATCCAACGTACATAGAAAGACACATACGATACTCTGTAATCTAAGATTATTAACAAGTTTTAGTTTTTTTTTTTTTTGCGCCGCGTTGGTACCTCCTCGCCGCTTGGTTACCAAAAGTATTAAACCATGCGAACTGCAACCAACTTGCGCTGCCGTGTTTCGATCTACTACAGTGTGTGTATATATTAGCATAGAGTTCATAACTATCAGTATTGTTCAAAATCCTTTGCCCGGGCCTATGAGAGGCAAAGATTGATTCATCCTTCCTATCCACATTCTAACTAACTAACTAACTAACTCACTGGCACTATCGAACCCGAAGGTTCATGGCCGCGCGGACATAAGCTCTCCATACATCCCTATCCTGAGCCAATGCTTTCCAATCATTCCCTGTATAATCTACTTCCCTCAAATCATAGTTAATGTTGTTCTCCCACCTCATTCTTGGTCGACCAACTGGGCGTTTTCCCTCTGGCTTTCCTACAAGAAGCTTCCATGCACGTCTTTCATTCCCCATACGCGCAACATGTCCTGCCCATCGCAGTCTACGAGACTTAACTGTTCTTATTATATCTGGCTTCCTATAAAGACCATGTAGTTCATTGTTATGTAGTCTTCTCCATTCACCTGTCTGTTCATCTCTCTTTGGTCCAAAAATTTTCCTAAGAACTTTATTCTCAAATACTCGTAATCTCCTTTCCTCCCTTAAAGTAAGAGTCCAGGTTTCGCATCCATATAATATCACTGGTAGAATAATAGTTGTATATATTTTCAGCTTAACGTTTTTTGAAAGGAGTTGGGACATCAAAAGTATCTGCAATGCATAATAGCATGCATTTCCAGAATTGAGCCTATGTTTAATTTCTTTTTGCATCTCATTCCTATTTGTGATTATTGTTCCTAGGTATTTGAATTCAGCCACTTCCTCAAAATTTCCCTCATTTGTCATTAGCTGTCCATTTCCATTATATACTGAATTTCTACGTGTGACCAAATATTTAGTTTTACTGATATTTATTTCTAGTCCTAATTTCTTAGTGTTACTCAATAGTGTGTGCGTGTTGGCCTTTAGTATCTCCTCGCTATCGGCCAGTAGTACTACATCATCAGCATAAACTAACAGCTTATTAATACCATTCAGTTGTAAGCCTTCCTCATTCTCTAAAGATTTAATGGCATGCTCTAGTACAAAATTAAATAGTAGAGGAGATAGTGCATCTCCTTGCTTCAACCCATTCTGGATTTCAAAAGTGTCTGAAAACTGTTTGCCTACACGCACCCTACTCTTTGAGCCATTTAGACACATTCGTATAAGTCTAACTAACTTTTTAGGAATTCCGAACTCCCAGCAGGATACTATATAACTTCTCCCTCTTAATTGAATCATAGAGTTGATGTACAGTACCATTATATTTCCATTTCTTCTCTAAAATCTGTCTTAAACTGAAAATCTGATCTGTTGTAGACTCAACATTCATAAACATTAATCAATAATAATTCTTAAAACACACTGTAGTAATTTATTATGCTTAGTTAACCTGAACGTACTATTATCAACCATGAAAGCTAGACGGGAACAAGGAGCTCATATAACTTTTGAGCAAGCTTATGTACAGGAATTATGCAAGACAGCTGTAGCCTGGCTAACATACAATAATCAAACATTGATATTTACTTAAAATGATATTTAATGTTAAATTGCACGTCTGAAGTTTGAAAAAAAGTGAAATTAAAGAAATACATGACTTGGTCATTCGAATACTAAAGGACAAACAATAAATGATACCAGAAATAACATAATTTACACAATCAACCTCTCATACATACTTTTAGTCCTGCCTGGGGTGCTTTACCCTGGCTTGCCGGACCAAAACCCAAAATACGCAGCTCGCGTCCTCCAGACGACAAACCAGTGCTGCAACAAAAATCTATGATCGAATGATAGTGTTCACTATGTGTGTAGCCTATTTGAGCGTTCCGAGGTAGAAGGGGAAGTTGCGCACTACAAACAGAGCAAAGGGAGGGGTGGAAAGGAGAGTGGGAGTAGATAGAAAGAGAAAGGAAATTGGCATAGTTCACGAAACTCACTATGAAGGGAGGATAACAGCACTGATGTAACGAACCGAAATAGCACTTTCGGTTCATTTTTATAATGCGGAATTTTGTATAATGTGGAAAGAAGAATTGGTCCCATGCGATTCGGCTTTGAGCAAGTTTTACTGTATTATTATCGATCCTGTTAATATGAATTGGAAAACATTAGCTTTGGATAGGGATGTATGGAGAGTCTATCCAAACGACCACAACCTACGGGTTCAATAGAGTCAGTGAGTGAGTTAGTTAATAATGATGTATAATGGAAATAGGCCCGTGATTTCCAACCATTATTTAAAAGCATTCGACACAGTCAAGAGATCAAAACTCTTAAATATATTGGAAGACAGAAATATACCAAATTTACTTCGGCAGAACATACAAAATATTTACAAAGACAACACCATAAAGATTAAATTAAATAAGAGATTTTCTGAAGAAGGAATTATAAATCGTGGTGTGAGACAAGGCTGCCCCCTATCCCCAACACTCTTTGCAATTTATATCAATGAAGTAATATGTTGCTGGAACAAAACATATAAATTTGGAATAAGAATATCAGAAAATAGAAAATTAAACACCCTATTGTTTGCAGATGACCAAATAATAATAGCAAATTCCGAAGATAATCTACAGAAAGGTCTGTATGAACTTAACAAAATTACAGAAGAATATGGATTAAAGATATCTACAGAAAAAACAAAAATTATGGCATTTCAAGGTATAGATCCTGTCAGAAGTAAAATTGTACTGGACAATAAAATTTTGGAGCAGGTGAATAATGTTACATATCTAGGATGCAATATCTCATATGAAGAAGAAAAGGATGTAAATGCAAAAATATCTAAATTTTTAAGAATTTTAGGGTTAATAAATTCTATCTTCAAGGCACAGTTAGTCCAAAAGCATTCAAGACTGAAAGTGTATAAAACACTGGCTCTTCCAACTCTTTTGTATGGTAGCGAAGTATGGACGTTGAAACAGAAGGATATACAGAGACTTAGATCTGCTGAAATGAGATATCTTCGGAGGACTGCAGGATACACACTACTAGATCACAAGAAAAATGAAGACATCTTAGAAGAATTACACATGGAATCTTTAGAAAACAAAATTTCTGATTATAAGTCAAGATGGATACAACATGTTCATCGAATGGAAGATCACAGAATACCCAAACTAATGTTAAGATATCAACCTGCAGGAAGAAGAAGACCAGGACGTCCACTCAAAAGACTTCTGGATGGTGTTTCTCTTGAGGCCGAAACAGGTCAACAAATGGCCTAAATTCGTGAATGTACTATGATGATGATGATTTATTTTACCCGATTGATAAACGCCTGAAATAACGTGACGAACTTATGGAGAGAGAACATTTTACTAGTGGTATTTAATAACTAGACACTTGTGTGGGGATTAATATGAGAAGGTCATATAATACAGACACAAGGGGAACATAAACATCAATTTTATGTGTTTCGTTAGCTTGGTGAACCAAGATTGAACGGGATTACACAGTTTTTGCTAATTGGACGTGGATTGGTGGACGTTGGACGGGAAACGACTGTAATTAAAGCCAGTGCTTGTTTTTACTTGGAAATAAGATGGTTTTTACTGCGAAATAGACGGTTACACTCCCACGTCATGCATATTAATAACCTCGTATACATTCTCTTGTCTATATATTTACACACCCCTAATGGTATGTGTACCCAAAACAAAAATATGCATTATCCAAATACTGTTCCGTTCTTTTAAAAAGTTGATCACGCAATAACTGCGTAAAATATACGAATTCCTCAGAAAGTCGAATTTACAGTTCGATTTTTCTGGATAAAGGAATAACCTATATATTTCTTTTTCAAAATAATACCATAGATACAATTTAATAACATCATTAAAATTTCAGAACACCACATGTCTACACACATAATATAATGAACACTTATAGAATAGAATAGAATAGAATAGATTTATTTAGCCTGGTGGAGTTAAGGCCATGTGGCCTTCTCTTCCACTCACCAGAACAAGCATATGTTACATATGAATACAAAAAAAAATACAATAATAGTCATATAAAACAGGACAAACATATGTTACACATGAATACAAAAAAATTACAATATGGGTACAACCAATGACTGTAGATGTAATATGGCTTTAGATGTTAAAACATATATTCATTCCACAGTAATTCTTCCCAGGGCAGGTCTTTCACTGCAATCCTGCAATCATAGAATTTTCATGCTATGTTTTGCAACTTTTGGTAGCATCCCGTTGCTTTCCACACCGGTGAAGGATGATGATGATGGCCGGATGATTTTCGGGGACCGTTGGGCCCTAAGCTTTCTGACATTTGTCGTACAGATGAGGAAGAACCCCGGAAAAAACCTCAACCTAGGAGCCTGTCCCGACCGGGAATCGAACCCGGGCCTGCCTCGTGACAAGGCAGCACGCTATCTAGAGACCTGATCGGTGATAATAACTATAATAATCATACCTAAAAACAAACACTACAAATGGAAGTTGCAATTAGAATTAATAATAAAATAATAATAATAATAATAATAATAGTTGTGGAATGTAGGCTTTCACGGCCGGTAATCAAAATATTAAAATATTCCGGGCTATGTGGCCGTGATCTATAACTGGTGTTTCTTCCAGACGTTTCTCCCTCAACTGCGGGGGGCATGACTCTCTCTTACAGCCGAGTCTACTAGAAGGTAACACCACCTAGAAGCACTCGTCACTGAAGATGCCCTCCGCAGTTGAGGGAGAAACGTCTGGAATAAATACCAGCTATAGACCACGGCAACATAGCCCGGAATCTTTTAACATAATAATAATAATAATAATAATAATAATAATAATAATAATAATAATAATAATAATAAGAGGAATAATACAAGTGTAAAAATCCATAATATAGACTACATTATTATTATTATTATTATTATTATTATTATTATTATTATTATTATGCTTTTCCTCACCTGTAAGACAAATGTCAGGAAAACTTTAAGGCCCAAACGGTCCCCGAAATCATATGGCCATCAACACCATCATCATCATCCTTATCATTATCATCATCACCTTCACCGGTGTGGAAAGCAACGGGAAGCTACCACACCTACATTTCCCTAGTAAATGCTGCAAGCGTAGCATGAAAATGCTATGATTGCAGTGAAGGACCTGCCTTCGGGCAGAATTACTATGGATGGATTATTATTATTATCATTATTATTATTATTATTATTAGTATTATTATTATTGTTGTTATTATTATTGTTATTATTATTATTGTTATTATTATTGTTATTATTATTATTATTACTATTATTATTGTTATTATTATCATTATTGTTATTACTATTATTATTATTATTATTATTATTATTATTATTATTATTATTATTATTATTATAAGAACGAGTCTCCGAAATGAAAACAGCAAAATTGAGATAAGATTAAAAAAATACTGTGACATCCTTTTTAAGGAAGTAATGGCAAAAATTGGAATATAAAATTATAAGGAATTAAGTTTACGTTAAATAGCTATTCATCGCGAATTGTAAATGCAGGACACGACTAAAAAATTAATGGGATTGGTAGAAGAAATAATGCGAGGTCGCTTAAATTTATTTATTAATCCAATCGTAGGGTGCGAGAGAATTTCCAATTCCAAGAGAGGACAGTGAGAGGAGAAGAGAATTGTAACATGGACGTAACGATGTGCCTCGCATACAAATTAGAACTAGGAGGATTTATAACAGAATGTCGGGTTAATAAAAAGAGGTCCTAATCCCAACTGCAATCGCTATAACTAACGCCAAATCCTATTGCCATCGAATTTATTGTGCAGTCT
This sequence comes from Diploptera punctata, assembly GCA_030220185.1. Lineage (NCBI taxonomy): Eukaryota > Metazoa > Arthropoda > Insecta > Blattodea > Blaberidae > Diploptera > Diploptera punctata. The sequence goes on from JASPKZ010004960.1 coordinate 539,750, forward strand.
TCAGTGAAACTCGATATCACTTCTATTCAATGCTATTATTAAAAGACAGTAAGGAACGAAGTCCCTTTATCTCGCTTGCTTCTATTCGTACTACTATGTCCTATAAACATCAATAGAGGTAGCCATCGAGATACAGGACGTTCCAAATTACACACAACCTATAGTCCTCCACTATGGTTGCGAAACATGGAAAGTTTCAGAAGGAACAGATAAAAAGTTGCAGACCTTTGTAAACAGATATCTGAGGCGTATTTTAAATATAAAATGGCCGGAAATAATATTATATATATTATATATATATATATATATATATATATATATATATATATATATATATATATATATATATGTCCACCGCTGTGGTCTCGAGGTAGCGTGCTGCCTTGTCACGCAACGGGCCCGGGTTCGATCCCCGGTCGGGGCAGTTTTTCTGGGTGAGATTTTTATCGGGGTTTTTCCTCACCTGTAAGACAAATGTCAGGAAAACTTTAAGGCCCAAACGGTCCCCAAAATCATATGGACATCATCTTCATCATCATCATCATCCTTATCATTATCATCATCACCTTCACCGGTGTGGAAAGCAACGGGAAGCTACCACACCTACACAATTCCCTAGTAAACCTGCAAGCATAGCATGAAAATGCTATGATTGCAGTAAAGGACCTGCCTTCGGGCAGAATTACTATGGATATATATATGTCGGCCGCGGTGGACTAGTGGTTATGCTCCTTGCCTCTGGTCCCAAGGGTCGCGGGTTCAAACCCGGCCGGGGTCGATGGATTTTTTAGGACGGAAAAATCCAAGGAGCAAGTCCTCCGGGAGGGACTTTAAGCCGTGGATCCCGAGTCTGAAGATTTTCAGGCTCGTAAAAAATCCTTAAGCCTGAATGAAAAGGCCTCTAAGCAAAATTTACCGAATTTTCCCGCCCTAGTACTACCTTGATTTCCTAGATGTCAGTATGAGGCGGAACGCTGACTACGTACCACTCAAAATGACATCTATACGAAAACAAGTGTAACTAAATTAGTATGGTTCAAATTCTTCCCTGTAGGGAGAGAGCGCCTAAATCTCTGTAAAGGGAAAACATAGGCTTACAACAACTATATATATATATAATATAAAATGAAGGACATATCTGTGACCACAGGGTACACATAACATAGGTCTCAAAACATACGTTTTCATGACAGATATTGATAATCATATAACTTATTACTTTCAACAAGAAATATCATCATCACCATCATTCTAAGGCGCGACAACTTCATAGGTAAAGGTCTTGGCTTCTGAACAATCCTCCTCCATGCCAATCTGTCTCTTGCCATATTTCAGTTAGTAACTTTCATTTTCTTTAGATCGTTCATTGTGTCGTCCTCCCATCTTATCTTCGGTCTTTCATTTGCACTGCCTCCTATAGGTTTCCATTTATAGAGTTTCTTGACCAGTCTCTGATCATCCATTCTTATTAAATGTGCAAGCCAACTAATACTAAGTGATCTTATATGGTTTATATGTACTATATTCTGATTTTAAAAAATAGTTCCTTATTTGTTTTGAATCTTTAACAGTTATCAGTTCCTCAACTTAGTCCAAATATTCTTTCAAAAATTAATAATTTATGTTTTATTGTTTCTTTTAGGACCCAAACCTCACTGGTCTAATGAGTGTTTTGTATAACCTAATTGTTACTGTTTTTGATATTAATTTGCTTTTAAATAAGGTTCTACTTGCCAAATAATCCTTATTCCCATTTACCAATCTTCCTTTAATATCCTCTTCTAATGCATTACTTTGGTTCCTAGGTTTTTAAAATCCTAGGCACAGTGTTAATTTGCATACCTTACATTAATGGCCACTTACTGCACAATTTATTATTCGCTGATGACTAGATTATAATAGGTCAAGATAAAGAAGATATAGAATATATGATCAGAAAGTTGGTCGATGCGTTTGAGGTAGGTGGACTGAAGATAAATTATATTAAAACAGAATATATGGTAATCGGAGGAAATTCAGAAGACCTACAAATAAATAGTACGATAATTAAACGTGTTGAAGAATTTAAATATCTTGGATCTATAATAGATAAATCTGGTACTTGTGAAAAAGATATTATTAACAGAGTAAATTGTGCAAGGAAGGCGATTAGATCCCTGAATGGTCTTTTATGGAATAGAAATTTGACCAGAAAAACAAAAAAAAGGATTATACAGACAATAATAGAAAGTATACTTACATATGGATCAGAAAGCTGGACAATAAATGAAAGATGCAGAAAGAATCTTGGCGACAGAAATGGATGGATTACGCAGAAAGTATGAGAATATCCAGGCTACAACATATTCGAAATACATATATCAGACAGAAATGGATGCACAAGAAACTGTTATCGATAGGATAACAAAGAGAGCTCTACAATGGTATGGACATGAACAACGGATGCCGGAAGACCAGTAGCCTAAACACGTGTTGGATTGGATGGTACTAGGCAGAAGGAGAAGGGGAAGAAGTAGAAGAGCATGGTATGAGGGAATATATGATGCCATGATGAAGAGGGGTATGGAAGATGGACAATGGGAAGATAGGAATCTCTGGAAAGCAGGAATCAAAGGCAAACTGATGTAAAGTGGAAAGCCTGTATTAAGTAAGTAATAATAAACTATCACTTAAGGACTTTACCCATATGATAGAAGAAGAAAAATTATGTTTCTGAAATAATTATCATAAGTAATGCCATGAGTGATTTCTAATTTATCTAGACTATTTAACTCATGCCGCAAATGGGAATCAATGACCAATCACGTTTCAATAATTTCTGTTTTACGACCAATCAGAGTCGTGTTTCACGAAATATTTATCAGTATTATAATTACCACATTAAAGAAAGCTCCTCCTTTTTAATATTCTGAACAGGGCTGACCATTATTTTGCAGTGACTGAGCCTGTGAGAAATACGGCTACCAGATTGTATACATAGTGCATGAATGTCAACACATGCCGCATATGGGAGTTAATATAAAACATTTGTAGCAATTTATTATACCACCAAAAAAAGAAACCACTGTTTGCACTTTCTTAAATGTATTTTTTTCCCAGGTAACAATCTAGAAAAATATAATCGTCACATTTACATCATACGACATCAGAAATGAATTAATATACAGTTTGATGTGTTTCATTTTTTCTCCAATGGAGAGCATTCTTATAATATTGCGTTCCTTTAGCAATAAATAGTATGATCTGGTTGCAGTGATAAACAAAAGAAGCAGATGAAGCGTACCTATCGCTTCTCATTTGTTTTCAAACATCGCCGTTTACATTAAATATATAAATAGTTTAAAATAACTATAGTTATATAATGATTTGTGAGTAAACAGCTTAATTTTATTCGTTAAATAGTCCTAACAAATGCCACTCTTGATTTCCAAATTCTCTAGATCAATTGGAAATCACTCGTGGCATTACTTATGATAACTTGGAAATCAAGAGTGGCATTTGTTAGCACTATTTAACGAATAAAATTAAGCTGTTTACTCACAAATCGTTATTTAAATATATTTATTTTAAAATATTTATACATTTAACGTAAACGGTGATGTTTGAAAACAAATGAGAAACGTTATGTTTCACTTGTTTATCGCTGCAACCAGATCATATTATTTATTGCCAAGGGATCACAATGTTGTAAGAATGCACCCTAGAGGAGAAAAAATGAAACACATCACACTGTGTATGAATTAATTTCTGATGTCCTATGATGTAAATATGGCAATTATATTTTTCTGAAACGTTGTTACCTGTGAAAGTGCAAACCGTGGTTTTTTTTGTGGTATAATTAATTACTACACATGTTTTTATATCTCCCGCAAGCACCTTGTGTTAAAATTCGTGCACTATATATACAATCTGGTAGCCATATGCGGTCACTGCAAAATAATGCTATAAGACCTATTCAGAATGTTAAAAAGAAGGAGCTCGATTTTACAGTGACACAATTAAACTGATACAATCGAGGTGAAAAATGACTGTGATTGGTTGTAAATAAAAATCATTGAAATGTGATTGGCCATTGACTCCCATTTGGGGCATAAGTTAAAAAGCCTACAAAATAAAAATCACTAAAATCATACTTATGTCCTTTTACCCAAATGCCTCGGATATATTGCCATGTATATATTCACTATCAACTGTCTTGTCACGCAGCGGGCCCGGGTTCGATCCCCGCTCCGGACACGTTTCCTGGGTGAGGTTGTTTTTCGGGGTTTTTCCTCACCTGTAAGACAAATATCAGGATACTTTAAGGCCCAAACGGTCCCCGAACATCATCTGGCCACCATTATCATCAATATCATATTCACGTCATTAGATTAAGTTTAGGTTTAAGGCCTCTCCTGGCGCATCATTACCCATCGTCATCGCCCATCATATCATTGGGGCAGCGTAACCCCGCCTTCCAGGCGCCCCAACCGCAGAAGTGGGTTACAATAACCAATGCCAGGAGAGAATACCTGAAATGTCGAATGACAAACAGGTGGCATTGAACAAAAAATCATCATCATCATCATCTGCGTTAATGGATTGGGTCTGTTGACCCGTTCCGGCTTCAGCCCATCTCTTTCTAGGTCTGCCCATATCTCGGGTGCCTTTAGGTTTGTATTGGATATCTATCTTCATTCATTCTGTCTATGTGTTGCTTCCATTTTTGTCTATATGTATCTATTTTATCAGTTATTGCAAATATTTAAAGTTTCTGTGTTCTTGATCCTGTCTTCCTTAGTGCACCCTTTAACAGATCTCAAAAATTTCATTTCTGCCGCCGTTATCCTACTTAGATCTTGTTTTTTATGTATCCAGGCTTCTGAACCATAGAGCAGTACCGGTACTGCCAACGTTTTGTAAAATTTCAATTGGGTCTCTCTTGTGTTTTATTATAAAAAAATAATCTATATATATATATATATATATATATATATATATATGGGGGCACGCCGTAACTTAGTGGTTAAGGCACTGAGCTACAAGCCGGAGGGTCGAGGGTTCAAGTCCCGTTGGTTTCAGGATTTTTAAACTGACCCAAACCCTCTGGCGGCACTATGGCCCTGGGGTCGACTCAGCCTCTAACGTAAATGAGTACCAGACGCTTGTTCTGGGGGTAAAGGCGGCCGTCACGTAGGGCTGACATTAAAAGTGCCGACTGTCTAGAAAAAGTGGGAGCCTTAACTTCCTACTACCCCAAGGGCCTCCGGGCCTGTTGTGGTTGTGGGATCATTATATATATATATATATATAGTCCACCGCTGTGGTCTCGAGGTAGCGTGCTGCCTTGTCACGCAGCGGGCCCGGGTTCGATCCCATCATCATCCTTATCATTATCATCATCCTTCACCGGTGTGGAAAGCAACGGGAAGCTACCACACCTAAACAATTCCCTAGTAAAGCTGCAAGCATAGCATGAAAATTCTATGATTGCAGTGAAGGACCTGCCTTCGGGCAGAATTACAATGGATGGATATATATATATATATATATATATATATATATATAGTATCATATTCGCCTTCATTTCCAAATATCAACTGTGTACGATCGAATAAGATTTGTAGAATTTTTTTTTTTAAATATTTTCATGAAAAGTTCAATAGATTCACTGCTTCGGAATCCGCTAAAAGGGATTGAGGGCAATCCCTTTACGTGACTTACAAAGCTGTTCGCTCACAGCTTGAACGATGATCAATTTAATCAAGCAACAAGATCATAGTACGTGTAACACGCCCTACTTAATTTACTTCGTCTCCTTTTAGCAGATATGACGAGGTTCGTGAGCTACCAACCTTGTCACCACAAGTCGTAGTTTTCTGAAAATCTCATAAAAGAAAAAATAAGGAAAGAAATGTTGAGTAAATGTACTCGGAATTTCAACTGGTGGAAGAAGTATCTAAGGGAAAAAAGACAGTGCCTTCTCTTTTGTACGTGCAATAAAAGCTACCGGCTTTTAGCTTTTCTATAGAACTATGAGGAGTGCGTCATTTCCACAGAATGAGTAACTTCAATCCAAGTGCAAAACTGACTGAAGCAAATCTAATATAACTTTACAACAGCAACTTCATACATCGATAAAACAACCACGCAAAACTTAAAGTTATGAATATTCGTAATATTTGCTCTCTTCTAGAAATACAGTAAATATCAGGTATTTATCTGCAATTACTAGGTAATTTCTAAATAATAATAATAATAATAATAATAATAATAATAATAATAATAATGTGCGGGGTTAGGTGAGGGAGAATACCCAAACCACGCTCTGACTACCATTTGTGCGGGTTAGGAACCACGCTACTACTACCATTTGTGGCGTTTATTAACCACGCTACTACTACCATTAATCCGGGATCGGGTTTTGTTACTGCTGTCTCTATTAACGTGGATCTGATTTCCTGCAAGATTATCAATCAGGAAGTTGCTTGCCTTGGGCCCATAGAAGGCAGCAATCGATTCATCTTTCTCTCTCTTATATATATTAACATGAATAAATAATTCTCAAATACATAGAGTGAGTGAAAATGACAATAAAAGCTAAACAGCAAAATAGTAAGGGATCTGGAAATAATTTCCTACTTGAGTGACTTTCCGTATACGATTGTAAACAACTACGTATACATTAATGAAGAAGCAGGGAAGTTGTTTAAAAGATGACATTTAATATAAACAAGTTGTCTGAATTAAAAATAAATTAACAAAAAAAAATATTCCGATCATACAACAAAATAGAAATATAAATAAATAAATGACGATACTCTTACATTAGAAAAAACCACACCATACCTCACGCTACACTCATACTTGCGTCCGAATCAGGGACCACTTCTTCCCTGGTCTGTCGGACCAACTAAACCACGCCGCTTCTCGGCTTCAGATCAGCTTGTCCATTAGAATTCCAATCGCATCGCGAATTGGATGCTGATTCAAACCTTGAATCTGCTTGAACAACTGAACGACGACTGCTTGAATGATTGAATGATAACGTTCTGCCAGTGCACCACGTATATGAAGGTTCGGAAGTAGAGGGGAGATGCGCCGTAGACATTGCGCAGCAGGAAGGGTAAAGAGGGGAGAGTGGGGGTAAATACAAGGAGAAAGGGATATTGGCATAGTTCATAAATATTCCAGTCTAGGGAGGAGAACGACGTTACAATAATGAGCCGAAAAACACACTTTCGGTCCAATAATAATAATAATAATAATAATAATAATAATAATAATAATACTTACTTACTTACTCACTGGCACTATCGAACCCGTAGGTTCATGGCCGCACGGACATAAGCTCTCCATACATCCCTGTCCTGAGCTAATGCTTTCCAATCATTCCCTGTATAATCTACTTCCCTCAAATCATAGTTAATGTTGTTCTCCCACCTCATTTTTGGTCTACCAACTGGGCGTTTTCCTTCTGGCTTTCCTACAAGAAGTTTCCATGCACGTCTTACATTCCCCATTACGCGCAACATGGCCTGCCCATCGCAGTCTACGGGACTTAACTGTTCTTATATATATCTGGCTTCCTATAAAGACCATGTAGTTCATTGTTATGTAGTCTTCTCCATTCACCTGTCTGTTCATCTCTCTTTGGTCCAAAAATTTTCCTAAGAACTTATTCTCAAATACTCGTAATCTCCTTTCCTCCCTTAAAGTAAGAGTCCATGTTTCGCACCCATATAATATAACTGGTAGAACAATAGTTTTATATATTTTTCAGCTTAACGTTTTTTGAAAGGAGTTGGGACATCAAAAGTCTCTGCAATGCATAATAGCATGCATTTCCAGAATTGAGCCTATGTTTAATTTCTTTGTGCATCTCATTCCTATTTGTGATTATTGTTCCTAGGTATTTGAATTCAGCCAATTCCTCAAAATTTCCCTCATTTGTCATTAGCTGTCCATTTCCATTATATAATGTATTTCTACGTGTGACCATAATATTTAGTTTTACTGATATTTAATTCCAGTCCTAATTTCTTAGTGTTATTCAATAGTGTGTGCGTGTTGGCCTTTAGTATCTCCTCGCTATCGGCCAGTAGTACTACATCATCAGCATAAACTAACAGCTTATTAATACCATTGAGTTGTAAGCCTTCCTCATTCTCTAAAGATTTAATGGCATGCTCTAGTACAAAATTAAATAGTAGAGGAGATAGTGCATCTCCTTGCTTTAACCCATTCTGGATTTCAAAAGTGTCTGAAAACTGTTTGCCTAATAATAATAATAATAATAATAATAATAATAATAATAATAATAATAATAATAATAATAATAATAATAATTGGACTCTTAACCGTTCAAACAGAAGGAAAATAGAAACTGCAGAAATGAAGTTCCTACGTTCAGTAGCGGGTGTGACAATTTTGGACAAGAAAAGAAGTGAGGATATTAGGAAGGACTTAAATATTTTCAATTTAACAAATAGAATTGACAACATGAGAAACAACTGATATGAACATGTCAAGAGAATGCCTACAGATAGAATCCTCCAGCTGTTACTTAAGTTACAAACCAATTAGGACATAGAAATGTTGGACGACTACTTACTTAGATGGGATGATTCATTTATAATCACACTGAGTGAATGGAAAAAACAGGTCAAAAGGCCTAATTTCATGAAGCAGGAAGAGAAGGAAGATAATCATAAAATAATAATAATTAATAATAATAATAATGAATATAATAATAATTAATAATAATAATAATAAGAATAATAAGAATATTCAAGTCTCGTAGACTTCGTTAGGCAGGGCATTATGGCACCGAAATACGGGGAATGAATGAAAGAGGGGGGTATTGAAGATTCTTGTCGGAAAATCAGAAGGGAAAAGACCCAATTGGTAGACCAAGAATGAGGTGAGGAAAATAGCAACCATGAATTGAGGGAAGGAGATTATACAGGGGATGATTGCGAAAAACATTTGGACAGAGATTAGAAATTTGTGGAGAGCTTATGTCAGTGCAGACAATGAACCTGATGGTTCGATAGTACCAGAAAGTCTAGTTATAATTTACATCCCTCAAAATCCGAATGTCTCACATTCTTGGGCTACCAAAGGGGCGGCTTTCTCTCTGGCTTCCCTATATACTCGTGCATATGCTCTGCTCATCGAGGTCTACCAGACTTCTTAAAGTTCTTATTAGGCCTAGATTTAATTTTCCGATCGCTTAAAAGTTAAAAAGGACACGTTTCACACCCATATATTGTCAAGCGGAGGAATAACAGTTTTATACAGGCCTATTTTCAGTTTAACCTTTTTAAAGAAATTGGAACGACAAGAGTTATTGTAATGCGTAAGATCATGCGTTTCTACAACTGAGTGTAGGCCTATATTTAATTTTCGATAGCTTAAAGTAAAAAGGACACGTTTCACACCCATATATTTTCACTGGAGGAATAACAGTTTTATACAGGCCTATTTTCAGTTTAACTTTTTTAAAGAAATTGGAACGACAAGAGTTATTGTAATGCGTAAGATCATGCGTTTCTACAACTGAGTGTAGGCCTATATTTAATTTTCGATAGCTTAAAGTAAAAAGGACACGTTTCACACCCATATATTTTCACTGGAGGAATAACAGTTTTATACAGGCCTATTTTCAGTTTAACTTTTTTAAAGAAATTGGAACGACAAGAGTTATTGTAATGCGTAAGATCATGCGTTTCTACAACTGAGTGTAGGCCTATGTTTAATTTTTTTCCGCACCTCATTCCTGTTTATAATTATTGTTCCTAGGCATTTGAGTTCAGCCACTTCTTCAAAACTTCCCTCATTTGTCATTAACTGTCAGTTACCATTATACAATATATTTATATAAAACAGAGGGCAATATTTGCAAATAATGATTTAGAGACGGGTAGGATCAATGAAAAAACAATTAAGAAATAAGTTAACAAATGCTATAAACCAGGTAATCGCTGGCTATCGACCCAAACCCGAAAGTCAAGAATAAAACATATTATTCTAACTAATAGGACAATACGCACACACTATTGAGTAACACTAAGAACTTAGGACTGGAAGTAAATATCAATAAAACTAAATATATGGTCACACGTAGAAATACATTATATAATGGAAATGGACAGCTAATGACAAATGAGGGAAATTTTGAGGAAGTGGATGAATTCAAATACCTAGGAACAATAATCACAAATAGGAATGAGATGCACAAAGAAATTAAACATATGCTCAATTCTGGAAATGCGTATTATTATGCATTGCAGAGAATCTTGATGTCCCAACTCCTTTCAAAAAACGTTAAACTGAAAATATATAAAACTATTAGTCTACCAGTTACATTATATGGGTGCGAAACATGGACTCTTACTTTAAGGGAGGAAAGGAGATTACAAGTATTTGAGAATAAAGTACTTAGGAAATTTTTTGGACCAAAGAGAGATAAACAGACAGGTGAATGGAGAAGACTACATAACAATGAACTACATGGTCTTTATAGGAAGCCAGATATAATAAGAACAGTTAAGTTTCATAGTCTGCGATAGGCAGGACATGTGGCACGAATGTGGGATGAAAGGCGTGCATGGGAGCTTCTTGTAGGAAAACCAGAGGGAAAACGCCCAGTTGGTAGACCGAGAATGAGGTGGGATAATAACATTAACTATGATTTGAGGGAAGTAGATTATACAGGGAATGATTGGAAAACATTAGCTCAGGATAGGGATGTATGGAGAGCTTATGTCCGTGCGGCCATGAACCTACGGGTTCGATAGTGCCAGTGAGTAAGTAATTAAGTAAGTATTCTAACTAATACCCGATGTGCACTGCTACACCTAAATAAATGAAATGTGTGTTTTTTTTCTCGCGATAGTGCGTTTTGAAGTACTTACAGCGATGGCATGAGATTCTGTAAAACACTTCACAAACGTGCGTTGTACATTATTTTTTCGCGATGATGTTTTCGAAATAATAAATAATAATAAAATAATAACATCTTTGTTGGAAATATTTGCGTTCATTAAAAACAACTGAGAAACATTAACAGTGTGGGCAATGTTATTAGTTGAAAGTACAGGAGGATGTGAGATAATGTTAGTGATAAAATACATAGAGGGCAGTGGTTTTCCTTCCCTCAGGCGTTTTGTAAAATGTAATATTACAGTATAGTTATATTATTACAGTTTAGTTATTTAAGTTGGCAACCCTGAAATGTAGGAAGTTGAACTTTCAATCATGTTGCCATTTTATCACTAATATTGTCTCACATGTACTTTCAACTAATAATATTGCCAACACTGTTGTTTGTCAGTGTTTATAATGAACGCAAATATTTCCAACAAAGATATTATTTTACTATTATTTATTATTTCGAAAACATCATCGTGCAAGAATAATGTACAACGCACGTTTGTGAAGTGTTTTACAGAATCTCATAAAATAAAATATATTCCTTGCTTCTGTGAAAAACGACTTCTCAACCGCGCATCTTAATATACTATTATATTTAGTTGCGTAAGTAAAATGAAAACATAATTTATTTTTAGATGCACCGCGCGTTGCCGGGAATCTACTTATCCCGATTTTCTTGGCATCAATGAGCTAAAACACAAAAATGGTTATTGTGAGTTATCCGTAAATGATAGACATATGCTGTCGCGGACTTATTTGTTAAATTTTTTTTGAGATATTGAATTCTTTGTACATTAATTTAATGTATTTGTTATAGTTTAGGCGGCGAAAGCCATTTAAGCATCCAAAAAAGGTGATTTTTAAGGGTGAAGGGGTTGAGTTTTACAACTCTCTTATAGACTATAATCTTCCCTGGAAACTCCTGAACATTTTGCAAAAAGCATCATCACAATCGGACGAACGATATGGCAGCTCATAAAATACGAAAACAAACAAACATTGATTTTTATATACCGGTATTACATGAATACTCGTTACTGCTATCAAGAAGAAAATACGAATATCGCAATTGCAAGGGATGTTTTTAATAGGACAAAAAAATAGATAATTAAAAAGAAAAGCTAGCTAAGTGCTTTATTGAGTATGTTAGAGTGTGGAGAGAGATTGGAGAGGGAAAGCTGACGAAATAAAAATACGGAGAAGATTGCAACGAGTTAAGTAAACAGACAACAAATGAAGCTGTAGAAAACGAATGGTCCAATGGAGAATAATACTGGAAAAAAAAAATAATAATAGAAAAATAAATTGGTTGAGCCTCTATCAAAAAAGGAACAGTCTACTGAAGAAAACGTTATAAGGTATAGTGAACGAAGAAAGGTTCGGAGAAAATAAACTTACTAAGAAATCACCGATATCTTCAAACCCGTATGTTCACACCCGCGCGGGATAAGCTATCCATACATCCCTATCTTGAGCTAATGTTTTTTCAAACATCCCTGTATAATTTACTTCGCTCAAATCATGGTTAATGTTATTCTCCAACCTCATTTTTGACTTACCTTCTGGACGTTTATTCTCTGTTTTTTAAAGGAGTTTCCAAGCCCTTCTTTCATTTCCACTCGTGCCACAAGCCCTGCTCATTGCAATCTACGAGACTTAACTGTTGTATTTTAATCTGTTTCTTTCTCATCAAAGACTTGACATCCCTACTGGTTCGCTTTCCCCGTCTGATTTTTGTTTAGAAGGAGTTTCCGAAGCTCTTTTTCTGTCCCCATTCGTGCCACATGTCCTGTACACCTATGAGACTTAATTGTTTTAATTACATGTGGTTTCCCATAAAGATCATGTCGCTCTCCTGCCATTAAGTCTGCTGACAAGCAGTTTTTTAAGTAGTTTCTCACTAGGGATCCGGTGATATGTGCCAATACCAGTTACATCGTTTATAGTTTCAGTGTTGGGAGTGAAAATAAATTCTTTCTCGGATGTCAACATTTCGTTGGAGGTCAAGGCTTGTAAAGGTCACGATGGAGTCATCGATGTTTTGCATAAATACCATGTCAAGCCCACTGTCATAACAGCAAAGAGCATACCAGCAAATCCTTTTCCCAAATTCGCGTCAAAACCTGTGGGCAATTTAACCTCTGGTTGAAGCAAACGGGAAAGGGTTAGAACGAGAGTTTGGCGCTTAAAAACAGCCCTCTCCCCGGCTATGGGAGAAACCTCTGACAAAAAAGCAGAAACCTTCAGAGTCCTTAAGGCGGCAGACCACAACAGAACTTATTCAGCGATGGATAGGTACTCCATTCTGAGGACATTATATACATACTCATAATCCTCAGAAGTTCACCGCTGTGGTCTCGAGGTAGCATGCTGCCTTGTTACGCAGCGGGCACGGGTTCGATCCCCGGTCGGGGTAGTTTTTCTGGGTGAGGTTTTTTTTATCGGTTTTTTTTTCCTCACCTGTAAGACAAATGTCAGGGAAACTTTAAGGTCCAAACGATCCCCGAAATCATATGGCCATCATCATCATCCTTATCATTATCATCATCATCCTTTCACCCGTGTGGAAAGCAACTGGAAGCTACCACACCTACAATTCCCTAGTAAAGCTGCAAGCATAGCATGAAAATGCTATGATTGCAGTGTAGGACCTGCCCTCGGGCAGAATTACTAAGGATGGATGGAATCCTCAGAAGATAAGACGAATTGGTCCTGCGACGACCACCCATGCTGTGCATTTTGTCTATGCACTATTTGTTTAATGCAATGACCATGGATAATAATGTCATTGGAAGGGAGGTAGAACTTTCGCGTGGTATTGTTAGTAAGCATTAAGTAGCAATCTAGCCGATTATCTTCTCGTGGATAACCAACTGTAGTAATAGCAGTAACTATTGCTTACATTATGGCAGCGCCTGCCTTAGCATATGCAGGTGAGAACTGGACTCTTAACCGTTCAGACAGAAGAAAAATACAAACTGCAGAAATGAAGTTCTTACGTTCAGTAGCAGGTGTGGCAATTTTGTACAGAAAAAGAAATGAAATATATTATAAAAGACTTAAATATTTATTTTTAATTTAAGAAATAGAATTGACAACATGAGAAACAACTGTTATGAACATGTTAAAAGAATGCCTACAGATAGAATTCCTCAACTGTTATTAAAGTACAAACCAATGGGACATAGAAGTGTTGGACGCCCATTTACTAGATGGGAAGATTCATTAAATCCCACTTGATGTGAAAACAGGTTAAAAGGCCTGATTTCATGAAGTATAAGAAGAAGAAGAAGAATACTTGCCCAAGTTGAATTTGCACGCGGAAAATATGCTAATAATAAGCTGTCGATATTATTTTCTTCTTTTAATATGTTGCCAATTCCTGGCCCCTGTATACTGTGGTATTTGACTGGGAGGGGAGTGCTGGCAAATACTGTGCTTCTTAAATGATCCATCACCTTCAGTAGTCGTTGATCAAATGAATAATCCGGCAACCATGTTACTTCCCGTTCGCAGTGTTCTGTTAAGCAGCTGATAATAATTGAGAGATGACAAACACTGCGATTTTAAATGATCAGAAATCTTCAGCAGCCATCGAATAAATTAATAATTTGACAATCATATAATATTTCACATGTGTCTAGGGATTCATCCTACCATCGAGACATAGTTTAACGACACTAGCGCTAACACACTTTCCCTCTAGCCATGCAGACTTAGGGTCAAATCGATGTACGCATTAGACCGTAAAAGGCATTCTCTGCTGAGAAAATGTATCTTAATACGATTTGCTTACTCATAATCTGTTCATGCGATAATAATGTTGAAATTCGTAAGCTACCTGACGATGTAACTTAAGAGGGAAACGAATCGTGAGAATCCCGAAGGTAACCGATGGTAACCGAGGTAGTTTGAAACCTTGCCGCGTACCTTGCTGCTTTATCCAAGATGTCGGACCTTGAAAACTTCGTTCATGTTTTCGGTATACGCGGAGAAGAGGAATTTGATAGAGTCTACCAAAGAATTCAACTGGAAGAACAGGAGAATCGGCGTAATATTGCGCGACGCAGACGTCGTATACGGTATTATTTGTGGGAAGCAAGCGTAAATGCGTTCCTCTAGCAGACGAAAATAACGGAAGTGGTTTTATCGCTGAGAATTCTGGGAAATTTCTTGCCAATATTACGAAAACGATGACTTTCATGCATGACCAATTGGTGGGTAGCTAATTCGATCTTTGCA
The DNA here is from genome assembly GCA_030220185.1 of Diploptera punctata. Taxonomy (NCBI): domain Eukaryota; kingdom Metazoa; phylum Arthropoda; class Insecta; order Blattodea; family Blaberidae; genus Diploptera; species Diploptera punctata. The sequence goes on from JASPKZ010004960.1 coordinate 554,909, forward strand.
CTTGCTCACGGTGAGTCAGCTCACCGGTGATTGGAAGTAATTTGAGTAGAGACTAATGTATTTGCATGCGGCCCCTAGCTTGGGCAAGTAATATCTACGAGAAGGAACATAGGGAAAAGGGAATATTTCAGGAACATCGCAGTGATGAGATTGGGGATAAAAACCACGTATGAATGAATGGAGTGAATGAATTGATGAAAGGTTTACTTGATTGACAAATTAAAGGAAGTAATTGTATGTTTCGGAGAGTATTACAAGAACGCTAAGAAACATTTGCTTCACTTGTTGAATATAAAGCACTGTTGCAAGTTACATTATCATAAATGCAAGGTCTGCACGCTATCCTTAAAAGCACGAATCCATTTTTTTAACCTTCACCTACTCACAGTCAGATAAGATGCAGGGAGGGAAATCTACAATTCGCTTCTATAATAAAACGCAAGGGTTCTTTTTAATCACGCCACCATATCGTAAAGATTAATACTCAGTATAATTCCTTCTTATTCTTCTTCCTTCCAAGTATTAGGCCAAGGCCTGTTACGATCCTATAGAAAATTTTCCCTCCAGTGTTTCATAGGGCGGCCCAGAGATCTTCGTCCTCTTGGTATATAATTATAAACAGCTTTGGGGATCCGATTTGAACTCCATCTTTCAAGATGATGTTTCCAATTTAGTTGGTACTGTTTAATATATTCCAAAATTGGCGTAGTCTTCAATTCTTTTAAGATATCGGTGTTTCTTTTCTAATCCCATCTGGTGTAACCAGCTGTTCTGCGCATGAATCTCATTTTACAAGCCATTATTCTGCTTTCATGTTGTCTTTTTAGTGTCCATGCTTCATTACCATAGATCAACACTGGTCTAGCCGAAGTGTTATATAAACATAATCTGGTATTTTTTTTGTACAAGGGATGGTTTCATAACTTGATTAATGATTCCCAAACATTTATTACAACTAGTAATTTTTTCATGGATATCCTTTTCATCCCAGATAGAGAGATAATATCCAATGTATTTAAATTGATTAGATCTCTCTAAAATTTTATTCTGGAGACAGATTTTACTTTGTATGGGGTCCTTCACATAAAATGCCATAATTTTAGTTTTGTTAATTGATATTTCCATATTAAATTCGGCAGCTATTTTTTGTAAATTATAAATTGATCGTTGCAAATCATTTTCGAAGAGTGCCAGAAGAGCTAAATCATCTGCAAAAAGAATAGCATCGAGTTTGAGGTTCCTGATGAGTATATATCCCCGTTGTTTTCCTCCATTCGTTTATTATTCTATTCATATATAAAATGAAAACACCGGTGAAAGTCCATATCTCTGTCTTACTCCAGTGTTGATCTTTTTCCAAGAAGATAGTTTGCCATTTTGTTTAACAGAGACTCCATTATCCTTATAGATGCTCCAAAGGAAATATTTCACAGATGTTACTTTTACTTCCAATCATCCAATAAACGGTAATGTCATCGGGTTCCCACGCGAGTTAAAATAAGGATGTTGCAAGTTGATCAATTCAGGAAAATGCATTGGAACTGACATTTCCTTTTAATTTATTGCGATACTGGATTTGTGACACATTAAAGATGACTTTTTCATAATCCATTTTTCATATGGTGCAACGGGAGGTTATAATCAAGCTTGTTTTCAAAATTCATCAATCATCCATCATGAATAATAACAGCCATCGTTCAAGTACGAAATGTACAATGTTTTACTTATTACCTACCTAGTATTACGAAAAAAGCAGGTATATTTTGTATCCTTTATAAATTAATTTTATTAATAAAATATTCGGTAATGAAAAACAAATACTTACTTACTCACTGGCACTATCGAACCCGTAGGTTCATGGCCGCGCGGACATAAGCTCTCCATACATCCCTATCCTGAGCTAATGCCGTCCAATCATTCCCTATATAATTTACTTCCCTCAAATCATAGTTAATGTATTCTCCCCCCTCATTCTTTGTCTACCAATTGGGCGTTTTCCCTCTGGCTTTCCTACAAGAAGCTTCCATGCAAGTCTTTCATTCCCCATACGTGCAACATGTCCTGCCCATTGCAGTCTACGAGACTTAACTGTTCTTATTATATCTGGCTTCCTATAAAGATCATGTGGTTCATTGTTATGTAGTCTTCTCCATTCACCCGTTTCTTCATCTCTCTTTGGTCCAAAAATTTTCCTAAGTACTTATATTCTCAAATACTTATAATCTCCTTTCCTCACCCTTAATTAAGAGTCCTTGCTTCGCATCCAATAATATAACTGGTAGAATAATAGTTTTATATATTTTGAGTTTAACGTTTTTTTAAAGTAATGAAAAAAAATACAAAAATAAATTACTTTATTTTATAAAACACGGAAATCAAGAGATTAAAACTGATATTCTCACAATAATTCATATTAAAAACATAATAATTGTAAAAAAATCAAACACTGAATGATTAAACAAGCATTAAAATGTTCCATATTTTCGAATTAGTGAAGCTAAACCCATAAATGCATATTGGAAAGATAATTTGTATCGATGCTGTAAAATACATTTAGGACAGCAATTAATATTACAAAGCCCATTAAAATTACAGATTATCAAATATTCAGTTGTAAATCCTAGGAGCGTGGGTTGTTATACAATAACAGATCGAAAACGAAATGAAAATATACAAAGAGAACTAAATATATTCAAACTATTAGATAGGATTGTACTGTACAGAGATGAATGGATGGACCACATCAATAGAATCGATAACAATAGAATTCCGACACATTTTCTCCATACAAACCGCTAGGACGACGAAATATAGGAAGACCCAGTAAAAGATGGACAAATCAATTCTAATATGAGATCGGAACAGACCTTAAGGTCTAATCCTTGATACTGAGTTGATTATGATCCTTGCTACATAATAAACTACATAATATATGGTTTATTATATCTTTCGAACTTCAATCCATCCACAGTAATTCTGCCCGAAGGCAGGTCCTTAACTGCAATCACAGCATTTTCATGCTATGCTTGCAGCTTTACTAGGGAAATGTAGGTGTGGTAGCTTCCCGTTACTTTTCATACCGGTGAAAGAAGAAGAAGAAGAAGAAGAAGAAGAAGATGATGATAATGAGAAGAATGATGATGATTTTTTTTATCACAGAACAGGCCCGGAGACCCTTGGGGTAGTAGGAGGTTAAGGCTCCTACTTTTTTCTAGACAATCGGCACTTTATGTCAGCCGGGTTGTCAGCCCTGCGTGACGGCCGCCTTTACCCCCAGAACAAGCGTCTGGTACTCATTTCCGTTAGAGGCTGAGTCGACCCCAGGGCCATAGTGCCGCCAGAGGGTTTGGGTCAGTTAAAAAATCCTGACCCCAACGGAACTTGAACCCTCGACCCTCCGGCTTGTAGCTCAGTGCCTTAACCACTATGCTACGGCGTGCCCCAAAGTAAAGTGATCCCACAACAAGCCTCAGGAGGCCCTTGGGGTAGTGGGAGGTTAGGGCTCCCACTTTTTCTAGACAATCGGCACTTTATGTCAGCCGGGTTGTCAGCCCTGCGTGACGGCCGCCTTTACCCCCAGAACAAGCGTCTGGTACTCATTTTTGTTAGAGGCTGAGTCGATCCCAGGGCCATGGTGCCGCCAGAGGGCACCCCAACGGATTGGCTATGTGATTTCGGGGACCGTTTAGGCCTTAAAGTTTTTCTGACATTTGTCTTACAGGTGAGGAAAAACCTCGATAAAAACCTCACCCAGAAAAACTGCCCCGACCGGGGATCGAACCCTGGCCCGCTGCGTGACAAGGCAGGACGCTACCTCGAGACCACAGCGGTGGACCTTTTGATCTTATTCTGATGTTAAATTGCACGCGTTTACAATTCAATAGAGTTTGTTCAAATAAGTTATAGCAATTACATATTAAGTACTCGTATTAATCTAATATAGGCCTAGTAAGTAAATACTTATTTATCACTAGCTGATTACCCGGCGTTGCCCGGGAACCTACTAATCCCGACGTTTTTAATTATTTCCTATGTGGCAAGTTTGATGTAGATGAAACAAAAATTGGGGCCGCTGGAGGATTAATGGACTATGGCATTGTGAGCGATGTCTCCGTGCATCTTATGATAGAGAATTCGGTGTTGCTTGGGAATCTATTTATCCCGACCTTCATGGCATCAATGAGCTGAAAGACAAAAATGGTTATTGTGAGTTAACCATAAAAGATAGTCTTATGCTGTCGCGGACTTTTTTTTATAATGTTTTGAGATATTCAATTCTGTGTACGTTAATTTGGCGTATTTGTTTTGGTTTAGGCAACGTAAGCCATATAAGCGTCCAAAAAGCAATTGTTTAGTGTACCGATGCACTTTTTTTAGCTCCGACTCTGTACGATGAGTTATATACGTTAATTATCATAAGTAATGCCACGAGTGATTTCCAAATTATCTAGAGAATTTGGAAATCAAGAGTGGCATTTGTTAGGACTATTTAACGAATAAAATTAAGCTGTTTACTCACAAATCATTATTTAAATATCCATCCATCCACAGTAATTCTGCCCGAGGGCAGGTCCTTCACTGCAATATTAGCATTTTCATGCTATGCTTGCAGCTTTACAAGGGAATTGTAGGTGTGGTAGCTTCCCGTTGCTTTCCACACCGGTGAAGGATGATGATGGCGATGATGATAATGATAATGATGATGGCCATATGATTTCGGGGATCGTTTGGGCCTTAAAGTTTTCCTGACATTTGTCTTACAGGTGAGGAAAAACCCCGAAGAAAACCTCACCCAGAAAAACTGCCCCGACCGGGGATCGAACCCGGGCCCGCTGCGTGACAAGGCAGCACGCTACCTCGAGACCACACCGGTGGACTATTTAACTATAGTTATTTTAAAATATTTATATATTTAATGTAAACGGCGATGTTTGAAATCAAATGAGGTACGCTTCATCTGCTTCTTTTGTTTATCACTACAACCAGATCATACTATTTATTGCCAAAGGAACGCAATATTGTAAGAATGCTCTCTAGTGGGAAAAAAATTAAACACATCTAACTCTATATTAATTCATTTCTGATGTCGTATGATGTAAATATGACAATCATATTTTTCTGGATTATTACCTGGGAAAAAATACACTTAAGAAAGTGCAAACAGTGGTTTCTTTTTTTTGGTGGTATAATAAATTGCTACAAATGTGTTTATATTAACTCCTGCAAGCGCTATGTGTTGACATCTATGCACTATATATACAATCCGGTAGCCGTTTTTCTTTACAGGCTCAGGACAGTATGCCCTCCCAGTTAGATTAAAGAACTATTGTATAGCTGGCTTAACTTGGCAGAGAGTGAGATGGAGATACAAGGGTAGATCGTTGACCGCTTTAGTCCAGATACAAAAGAAAGAACCCACCCTGTTGTCTGTTTTCCCCTTTCCCCTATTAACATCTGGTGAAGAAAACCGTCAACACTGGTGCGAGTGAAAGAGGTGAGTACAGTTGTCTCATTCTGCAAATTTCTCGTAAAGTTAAACCAAAGAGACTTTAAAATAATAATAAAAATTTGTTACGTTCGTAACTACATGGTATGAAAGGCCTAAAAGGTCTTTGACGTGCAGCCAGCTGCTGGTCCCACATCCGCATGTGTTAAACACAGCAGACGATAATCGTCCAGCCAGTATAGGGGTGACATGTGATCATCAGGTCGGGTCTTTCAGCCGTTATAGCTGATTTTTTTCAACCTGGAGCCGGTACTTACTGTAGTTTCCCAAATCTTTCACGATGCTGAATGAGAATGGGTCCCATACTTGCCTGAAATTCTATGAAAAAAAAATCTCCGTACTTCCCCATGTGGGGATTAGGGTGCTCCCTAGTGGGAGTGTTTCAACCAAGCTAATACAGTTATGCTTATTTTCCCGCAGATGTCAACGAGTGATATGGCGTCGGCATATCGCCTCAGTGAGGCACCTAGCGGGCTGCTGAGACAATACTTGGATGAAAACAGTCAATACTATTAAATTTATTGTTTAAAACCGTTGAGGTGGATAGTCATAAAATAAAATAAAGTTAAAATGTACCTTCTTAGGTCAGAGCCGTCGCCGTCGTTCTCAACTTATAAGATATATATGCTTATATGTCTGAAGACCTTTCACAATCTATATTCCATCTTCAGCAGATCTTTTTCGCTACATTACTTGATGTTCTCGTTGCTGGTCCTGATGTAGCGAAGAAAGACCTGCTGAAGATGGAATAGAGATTCTGAAAGGCCTTCAGACAAAAAAAGCATACATATTTTATAAGCTGAGAACGACGGCTCTGACCTAAGAAGGTACATTTTAACTTTATTTTATTTTATGGAAAACAGTCGATAAATTTTGTTCTGAGGCCTCTTTATGCAGGCTTGCGGTTCTTTTACGAGCCTGAAAATCTTCAGACTTGGCTTCAAGACCCTCCCGGAGGACTTGTCACTTGGATTGTTCCATCCTAAAAATCCATCGAACTCGGCCGGTTTGAACCCGCGTCCCTCGAAAACTAGAAGCAAGGAAAATAACCACTAGACCACCGCGGTCGACTCCATGAGAAAATATATGTGTAAATAAACATAAGAAAGAAGAAAAGTATTTGTGTCATTATTGCAACAAGCATGTTGCTAGCTTCTTACGGTAGGTCAATAAAGAGCGTCTGGTATGAGGTATCGGTTTAGCTTGAGTGGTTAAGGCAATACCACTCCAGACCAGATACGAATACTGGGAAGCTGCTAAGTCCGCCAAAATAAACCACCTTTACACTTCACATTTTCTACTCTTACCTTATGACAAATAAATAATAGTTTTAAAAAACTAAAAGAACACGCTTTATTAGGAAACTAAAAAATGAAAAATAATTTTAATTTCCACTACGCTTGGGATAAAATAAAGTGGTCAACAAAAAAATCATCTCCAACACATATAGAATAAAATTAGAGTTATCAACAAAAATAAAATAATTTTACCATCAAAAGCGTGGGGTGATTTTTATGATTTATACATTTTCTTCTTAGAGATCTTACTTTTACCAATATCTGTTTATTATCAAATATATTAATTGATATAGAGCACCCCACGCTTTTGATGGTAAAATTATTTTCTTTTTGTTGATAACTCTAATTTTATTCTGTATGTGTTCGAGATGATTTTTTTTGTTGACCACTTTATTTTATCCCAAGCGTATTGGAAATTAAAATTATTTTTCATTTTATAGTTTCCTAATAAAGCGTGTTTTTTTAGTTTTTTAAAAAACTATTATTTATTTTTTATTTTTTACTTTTAATATTTTACAGAATAAGATAAAAATGTAAATATCTTTAAATTCGATACTATTGTAGTATGAGCTAAAAGTTAATACTCTTCTATAAAAAAAAAAACCCTCCCAGCCGGATTTGAACCAGCGACGTATGGATTATTGAATTATATACCAATAGAGTTCACTGCCTATACCAACTGGGCCTCTTACAACCATGAACTAAAACTCGACAAGTCCGCAACCTATTATACCAGTTTTCATTTTTTTTTGATTTTCGGATGATTCTGGCCAGGATTTTAGAAACAAAATACGAAATGATTGTATTGTCACGGGTTCTCTACACGTATACAAAGTTTCAAGTCGATCCAATGTTTCTAAGTGGGTGAAAACGCGCGTTGAAAGATTTCCGTTACATTGATACAAAAACACTTCTTTTTTTTGATTTTTTTGATGATTATGGCCAGGATTTTAGAAAATAAATATGAAATTATTGTATTGCCACGGGTCCTCTACAAGTATACATAGTTTCAAGTCCAATCCAATGTTTCTAAGTGGGTGAAAATCGCGTTGAAAGATTCCGTTACATTGATACAAAAACACTTTTTTTTATTTTCTGATGATTATGGCCAGGATTTTAGAAAATAAATATGATATTATTGTATTGTCACGGGTCCTCTACAAGTATACAAAGTTTCAAGTCGATCCGATGATTTTAAGTGGGCGAAAATCGCGTTGAAAGATTCCGTTACATAGATAGATAGATACAGGTCAAGCTAATATAAAGCGTGTAAAAATACTACTATACTCGTCGACACTGATTAACCAACTCATTGGCACTAACGAAACCCCTAGGTTCATGGACGCGCGGACATAATCTTAGACGTTAAAGAATTTTATCCCAGTTTCGTTAAAACAAATCCTTGTGCAGAATCTTGTGTTACCACACTTCGATTATTGTGACATATATAATGATCTAAACTATGACTTGTTGCAGAGACTGCAGCGTGTTCATAATGCTTGCGTTCGATTCATTTTCAATATCCGCCGTTATGACCATATTTCCGAAAACTTTAATAACCTCTCTTGGCTCCGTCTTACTGACAGACGTAAATTGCACTCTCTTTTACTACTTTTCAAGCTTCTGAATTCCTACATTCCTACTTACCTGACGTCCAGATTTGAGAAGTTATCCTCTTACCACAATATTGACACTAGGTCATAATATAGCAGTCTGCTAACAATTCCTCTTCATAGCACTTCATCCTATTCTACTTCCTTCACAGTAGCCTCTGCCCGCTCCTGGAATCTCCTTCCTCAAGATAGCAGGGGTTGCCGCACACTTGGCACCTTTAAGTCACGCTTATACAGTTACCTGTTGTCTAATAATTAATTTTTCTCTATTTATTTAATTTTATACTATGTCATTAATCTTTTCCTCGTTTTTTTATATATCTTGTACATATTATATATTTAATTCGTTAAATTTAGAGTAAATCAAAATACATTATAAATATTAATTGTATTGTATTCATAACTTGTAATATATATATATATATATATATATATATATATATATATATATATTGTAATTTAGATTTAAGACTATTTTTTTCTTGTTTGTATTTTTTTAAACCTGGTTCAGTGGTAGACAAGGCCTTAAGGCCTTAACTCTGCCAGGTAAAATAAAGCTATTATTATTATTATTATTATTATTATTATTATTATTATTATTATTATTATTATTATTATTATTATAATCTCTCCATACATCCATATCATGAGTTAATATTTTCCAATCATACCCTATATAAAATACTTCCTCAAATCGTATTAATATTATTCTCACACCTCGTTCTTGGTCCACCAATTGGGCGTTTTCCCCCTGATTTTCCTATAAGAAGTTTCCATTCCCATTTTTCATTCCCCATTCTTGTCATATGTTCTGGCTATCGCAATCCACAAGACTTAAATAATACACTGCTCAAAACAATTATAGGAACACTATGAAATATGCAAAAAAAATTTCATTGGATAAAGGTACAAACATGAAATTAATAAAGTACATTATTTGTGGTTATTTATATATTTATTTATTTATCGCTCATGTCAGTAAAAACAAATGAATAACGCTGACAATTAACTTTTCAAATAATTCCGCTATGTAAGCAATTGAATCTTGTGCTTATTTTTCAAAGTTAAACACTCGTTATATAGAGTTAGTATCGTGTATGGCCTCCACGACATTCGATGACAGTTTGGCACCTTCGTGGCATGCTCCCAATAAGATTCTGGATTTCCTCTTGCGGGATATTCTCCCATTCCTCCTTCAGAGCATCTCCAAGTTGCTGCAGAGTTTGTGGAGCTTGATGTCTGTTCCTGACCTTCCTGTCTAGAAGATCCCACAAGTGTTCAATAGGGTTGAGGTGTGGGCTGACCGCTGGCAACTCCATTACCTCAATTTCATTCCTCCTCAGGAAATCCCTGGTGACAACCGCAGAATGTGCCCTGGCATTATCCTGCATAAACAGAAATCCAGGGCCTACTCCAATGGCAACAGGTACTACATGCTCTTCCAGAACATGCTTGATATACCGGACAGCATTCAGTCACTGGGGAACAAGTACAAGGTCCGTACGATTGTTGTACATAACTCCGGCCCACACCATTATGGAACCTCCTCCGAATCTATCAATTTCCTGTACAGCCTCTGCAGAAAATCTTTCTCCTGGCCGTCCCCACACCCTCAATCGACCATCACAACGTGTAAGATGATACCTGGATTCGTCCGAGAAGAGCATAGACTCCCACTGGTTCAGGTTCCAATCGCCGTGGTTTTCAGCATACGTACGTCTTGCTGCCTTATGCCCATTTGTTAAGCGTGGTTTTTTAACGGGCCTTTTTGGACGAATATTCTCTTTCCTTAATCTGTTCCTTATGGTTTGGTGTGAAACCCGGATTCCGGAAGCCATATAAAGGTCATTCTGCAGGTCTTTTGCAGTTTTTGTACGCTGTCGAAGAGCAGAAAGAACAACGTATCTGTCATCCTGGGGGCTTGTTTTAAATTTACGGCCCTTGCCACGTCTTCTACAATACTGACCTGTCTCTCTGTGCCTGTTGCCTAACCTGGACACCACGGAAGGAAAAACCCCAAGCCCTCTAGCCATTTGTCGCAGAGACTGACCTTGTCGTAAAAGATGTAGAGCATGATACACTTCAAACTCATTTAAATGCCTCATTTTGTCAGAGACTTCAATAAACAAGGCAATAATCAACATTCGTTACTATAGCAACATCAGGAAGCTTACCAATTAGAAGTGGCCAGTGCCTTCCAAAATAAAAAAAAAATTCTCTATATTTGTTATTTGAGGTAATTTCTCTATATTAAGGCCATGTATCTTTAAAATTTGTATCCAATGATAAAATTAATAATTCAATTTACATATTGTCCAACTTTCAGCATCCCAGCTTCAAAAAACAATTACTTATTCAATTTATTACAAGTGTTCCTCTAATTGTTTTGAGCAGTGTAATTGTACACATTATAAATAATAATTGTATTGTATATATAAGCCCATCGCTGTGGTCTCGAGGTAGCGTGCTGCCTTGTCACGCAGACCGGGTTCGATTCCCGGTCGGGACAGGCTCCTGGGTGAAGATTTTTTTTCGGGGGTTTTCCTCACCTGTAAGACAAATGTCAGGAAGCTTAGGGCCCAACGGTCCCCGAAAATCATCCTGCCATCATCATCATCCTTATCATTATCATCACCATCCTTCACCGGTGTGGAAAGCAACGGGAAGCTACCAACCTACAATTCCCTAGTAAAGCTGCAAAAGCGTAGCATGAAAATGCTATGGTTGCAGTGAAAGACCTGCCCTCGGACAGAATTGCTATGGATGGATGTACATATAACATGTAATCGTATATGTTTATTGCAATTTAGATGTAAGTCTATTTTTTTATTTTTAAAACTTGGTTTAGTAGTAGACAAGGCCTTAAGGCCTTAACTCTGTCAGGTAAAATAAAGATACTATTATTATTATTATTATTATTATTATTATTATTATTATTATTATTATTATATCAGGTTTCCAATACATTTCATGTACACCTCACTGTTATATGTCTATATTCTTCCTCATTCGCCTGATTGTTTATCTTTCTTTGGTCCAACAATTTTCCTAAGAACTTTATTCTCAAATATTCGTAATATTTTCTCCTCTCTTAAGGTAAGACTCCATGTTTCGCATCCATATAATATAACCGGAAGAATTACAGTTTTATATATTTTCAATTTAACGTTTTTTGAGAGAAGTTGGGATGACAGAGTCCCTGCAATGCATCCTAATAGCATTCATTTCCAGTATCGAGTCTATGTTTAATTTCTTTCTGCACCTCATTCCTGTTTATAATTGTCGTTCTTAGGTATTTGAATTCAATGGGGAATGAAAGACGTGCATGGAAGATTCTTGTAGGAAAACCAGAGGAAAAACGCCCAGTTGGTAGACCAAGAATGAGGTGGGAGAATAACATTAACTACGATATGAGTGAAGTAGATATACAGGGAATGATTGGTAAACATTAACTCAGGATAGGGATGTATGGAGAGCTTATGTATGCGCGGCCATGAACCTACGGGTTCGATAGTGTCAGTTAGCTAGTTAGTTACTTAGGTATTTGAATTCAGTCACTTCTTCAAAATGTCCCTCATTTGTCATTAACTGTCCATTTCCATTATATAGGCCTAATGTTTTTCTATCTGTGATTATATATTTAATTTTATTGATGTTTAATTCCAGCTCCAATTTCTTAGTGTTACTCAGTAGAGTGTGCATGTGGCTCTTCGTATCTCCGCGCTATTGTCTAAAATATATTACATCAACATACACTAACAGCTTATTAATACAATTGATTCGTAGGGCTTCTTTATCCTTTAATGTTATTGTGGCTGCAAAAAATGTATGTCACGGGCCCAAGGTTTTATTTCCCTTCCAAGGAATACATAATCAGCATTTTTACGCCATTCAAAAGCCCATCGAACCTGGGGGGCAGGGTATGAACTCAGGCCCTTCGGAATTACAGAAGTGCATGGCCAACAAGTACAAAACATTGTCGAGAAAAGTAATAATAAATTGCATTGTTAAGGCATAAGAAACAAGAGGGATGATTTTAATTTAAAAAGGGCACAAGGATTCATCATTAAGAGGTTCAATTAAGGGATACTCTACATGTGAAACGAATGAGATGCAAATGTTCCTGTTACCTTCGAGCTTCGTAACAACAGAGTTTAGAGTTGCTGTAATGCGATGTTCTGTTAATTAATTAGATTTAACTTGTACTGAAACTACAGTCATTAAACACCGATACTCAATTCCCACTGCTGTTAACAACTTCTCTCACCAGTTCTCTATCCAATTTTATCTCTAAATCCATCTTTTTATCATTGTAACAGTACCGTGCCTTAGCGAAACGGTTTAAGGCACCATCCCTTGGTCCAACACTACAGGAACTTGTCTGGTTCGAAGCCAGACGGAGAAGAAATTTTCTCATGGAATTTCGTCCAATACGGGATTGATCCCGACTCAGCATTTTGAGGAATTTGAATAGCTGCAATAAGTACCAACTCCAGGTAGAGAAAACATGCTAATAACGACTGGGGGACTCGAGATGCTGAACATATACAGTTGTCATAGAGAAAGAAGAGACGAAAAAGGAATGCGAAAGGAATTCGAGTGACCACGTGAACACTCGAAGGCCACGCGAGTCAAGTTTGTATTCTATATTTCAAAAACACAGTTTGGAAATGCACTATAATTTAATTAAAAACTATTATAAACACATAAAATTAGTATGTCATTATCATCATCATCATCATCATCATCAAAAAGCCGTTTTAGGCCAAGTGACCTGTGACGGTAAACCTAACGAAGATGGTCTTAATCTTTCACCGTTGTTTTGGTCTTCCTTGGTACCTACGTCTGCTTGGAGTATATTGGAATGCCAATTTTAGAAGTCTATTTATTTCCATTCTTCTCAGATGATTTTTACAATCGTGTTGGTATCTTTCCATATTTTCATCTAAACTTGGTACTCCAAGATTTCTCTGACTATTTAAACTCATAGACCGATAATCGTGCCTCTTCCAGTTCGTAATGAGACATGTCTCAGCAAATTAACTTATTTGACAAGAATATCAATTCAACAATGTAGGATCGATATGGTACAGCAAGAAATTCGAAAAGAAAACAACTTCAAAAATTACCAAAAAAACTTAGTTCTGTTGCTCTAAAAAATCATTAAATGTTGTATAATGAATCTGTATTATTGTTAATAGTTATTTCTCATACAATCATCTGTTATTGATTTTTCCCAATCGCAAAGAGATCTAACAGTAAATATATGCTATTTATAACTATACAGCCGGCTTAGAAATTGCTCGGAAGTAAGATCGGGATACATAACCTCACATTTGGTAAATATTAAACATTATAATTATTTTTAGCTTCTGATGTATTATTCGCTAAATAGTCACTCCAAATCCAACGCGAGGTTGAGTTTTTCATTAGACAAAATCTCTTGTTATATTACTGTTGACAATAGTGTTCCTTTGGTGATCAAGTCTCGTAGACTGCGATGGGCAGGACATTTTGCACGTATGGGGAATGAAAGACTTGCATGGAAGCTTCTTGTAGGAAAGCCAGAGGGAAGACGCCCCCCGTTGGTAGACCAAGAATGAGGACTGGGAAAATAACATGTAAACTATTGATTTTGAGAGGATAGTAGAGGTTCTATACAGGGAATGATTGGAAAGCATCTGAGCCCCAGGACTAGGGATTGTATGCCCCGAGAGAGCGTATGTCCGTGAGGCAATGAACCTACGAGTTCGATAGGCCCTATGTGAGTAAGTTGGTGATCAAGTCAATCAATTCCTAAACCAGTGAACCCAGTAAGAATGCGCATTTGGCTGACTCGAAGTTTATGAGAATTTAGTTTATTTAAAATCCAAATTTCACTTCCGTATTTTACAGCAGCAGCTTTTGACGTGATGTTATGTAAATCTTAGTTCTGTATCTATACTCATCTGTTTACCAAAAGTCTTCTTATATACCCCATTTATATTATTATATTTTTTTTGTAATTTTCAATCAATGTCACCTTTATGTTCTGCAAATCCACTTCCTAATATGAGACATCAGACACTCGTTCTATAATTTTTCCACCAATCTCAGTTTTTACCCGTTGTATGTTTTTTTTTTCTCCATTGCTTTAGATTTTGAAGTGGAAATTTTCATATTATATTTGCTGGCAATTTTGAATAATTGATATGCAGATATTTGTAAGCTGTCTTCGGAATCTGATAATATTCCCTCGTAAAACTGCAAAGCATAGCATGAAAATGTTATGATTGCAGTGAAAGACCTGCCCTAAGGCACAACACTATAGAATATAGAATAGAAAAAAATATATATATATATATATATATATATAGAGAGAGAGAGAGAGAGAGGAGAGAGAGAGAGAGAGAGAGAGAGAGAGAGAGAGAGAGTGTTTCTAAATTAGACCGACAAAGTTTGGAACCAGATAGATACCCTTCATAGTAGCATATTTTGTTAAGGAACCTGTGGCTTACGACGCTTCGTTTCAGAGCTAGAGGGATCTTACAGGAAGGGATTGAAGGGAACGGTTAAACGCTCCTTTCAGTCCAAGAGGGATTGTCATTACTAATTTTGCTTGGTTTGTTTGCTTCCGGAGCTCAGTAGCATTCGGTATCAATTACAGCAAATTTGTTTATATATATTGGTACGACCAGTTGTTATCCCTTGGAACAAGTAAAGGGATGGTGGGTAAAATTCATTTAGTACTGCTGTACATACTATAATGTATAGTTCAATGTGTCTTAGTATAGCTTGTAGCTCTGAATATCAGACGCAGCGTGTGGTTTCAACATAACGGGGCACCACCTCACTTTGGGAATGAAGTCGTGGCCATCTGACAAATACGTTTGGCGCTCGTTAGATAGGTAGGGGTGGGTCCAATGCCTGGCCGGCACGCTAGCCTGATCTGACCTGCCAAGATTTCTTTTTTGTGGGGCTACATGAAGGCAATGGTTTATAAAACCCATATTGACTCTGAAGAAGGTCTTGTAATACGCATTGTCAGCGCAGCAGCTGAAATAAGGGAGACTAATAGCATCTTTGGAAGTGCACGACAAAGTATGGCACGTCGGTGCACTGATTGTCTGCATGTCAATGGGTATGTATTCCTGTTCCAGTACTTGTTCTGATGGGACAATAGAATTGAATATGTTTTGTTTCTGTAAAGTATTTGGATTAACACACAGAATGACTTGTTATTTGCACGTACCTACTTCCTTCCATCCCTTCTTCTAAGACCCTTTTTGCGCTGAAACGAAGTGTTACACCCTATAGGTTTCTTAACAAAATATGCTTCAATTAACCCATTCACTTCAGGTTTAAACGCTCTATGAATTTCCCCAGAAACTGGATTTAAGTAACCATAAATTACATTGTCTACTTTCAGACATTCAAAACGAACAAAAGATAACGGTCCTTGAGATCACAATAAGGGTGAAGAGCAAAACACATTCCTCTACTATTCATAAATGTTAACAAAAGATAACGAGCCAAGGGATGTACAAAATATTGCAAAATATATATCATCAGACTTAAGCGAGTGAACCTCGTCTTCTGAGGCGAATGGGTTAGGGATAACTGTCTGCTCCCAAAGTTTGTCCGTCTAATTTAGGAACATTCTGTATATATAATCATGAGCATTTTATGAAGATGTTCTTTATAACAATTTTTCAAAAAAATGATTTCATTAAAAGAACCTCAATAGCTTCATTGTGTCGGAATTCGCTAATATAATGAAGATACTTGTGATGAAAATGGAAACACAAAATGATAATGACGCAGAAGATATGCAGTGCCGTATTTATCCGGTGAGGTGAAGTAAGTTTTTTCTCCCCCTTGGCTGTTTCTTATTATTAGCATCGTTTCTCGGTAGGAAATGGAAGCACGGAATTAAGATGTAAGGCTTTTGGCTTCACGTTCATTAGTATCAGAGACTGGGGATAATCCTGCAAAATGAGGCGCGGCATGAATAATTTGAGGCGAGCCAACCCGGGAAATGTGTTCAATCTTCCACCTTTATTTCACATTAACTGCTGCAGTACTTATATTCTACAATACTAACAAGCAGTCAACTCCTCTCACAACTTCATCTTCAATCTTCCTACTTTTTAATTTTATTCATCATTTCCAAGGAACACTCTTGAGAAATGTTTAGTCGATTTCCCATTAATTAAGCATTTATTTATTTCCATCAACATCGTACGTATTATTATATTATTATTATTATTATTATTATTATTATTATTATTACTACTATCACAAGACGAATGCAAGAAGAAAGATTACCCAGGAAAACATTGGAATGGTGTCCACCTGGAAGAAGAAGAAAAGGAAGACCTCGAAACTCGTGGATGCAAGAAATAAGAACTTGAATGAGAACAAGAGGACTGGAGGACATGGAATGGATGGCTAGAGACGAGTGGAGAAGGAAAATAAAACTTTAGGCACAGAAATATGTGTAAACATTAAAAATGTGTATATAAATTAAATAATAATAATAATTATTATTATAATCATTATTCATCATAGTTTAGGCTTATTTACTAGCCTGTTCCGGCTCCAAATTGCTGCTCTTTCCATCTTTTCTATGGTCTTCCCAAACTACTTCTTCTTCCTAGTGGTATATAGCCGTATGCTTGCTTTTGGTATTCTATTCTCAGTCATCCTTGCCAAGTGCTCTTTCCAGTTTGTTCTGTATTTCACTATTGTTGTGTTTAATTCCTCTACTTTTAGTTGTTGTCTTATTTCTGTGTTATGTTTTTTTGTCTGTTCTTTGATATCTGAGGAATTTCATTTCAGCAGCTTGCAGCGTGTTGTCACTGTCCATGTTTCGGATCCATAAGTAATAATAGGAACTGCCACTGTCTTGTATAATTTCATTATAGAGTCTTACCTGGCTTTATTTTTCAAAGTTCTTTTTAGTGTTCCTGTTATATAATTAAAACTTTATTATTATTATTATTATTATTATTATTAATGCAGAATTAGATAAATCTTGCTAGTTCCGTATTCACTGAGTTAGGACAATCTCTTCCTAGGCGCATAATTCCCCTTCTCCTTACACAGGTGACCCAGGTGGAGTTTCAATTGTCCATACACTCTTCTATTTTTTTCATTTAGACTGCATATATTTTAATTCTTCTCGTATATTTTCATTTCATATCAATTTCAGCTTTGCACATCCTTTAGCCCGAGGGAGGAATCACATTTCAGCTGACTGCAACTCTTTTTCTTAGTGTATCCAATAATTATATATATATATATATATATATATATAT
Organism: Diploptera punctata; assembly: GCA_030220185.1. Lineage (NCBI taxonomy): Eukaryota > Metazoa > Arthropoda > Insecta > Blattodea > Blaberidae > Diploptera > Diploptera punctata. The sequence continues at coordinate 572,625 of JASPKZ010004960.1, forward strand.
TGTTACATGTCGCATAGCAACGTTTGAATTGTTCGGGCGAGTCGACCATAGTGAGTTAGATTACCCGCACAGCCAGCAGAATTGTCTGGAGCGTGTTGCGAGATGCTTCTACCGGTGCCGGTGTCTCCCTCTTCTTTGGAGAAAGATCCATGCTAGAGGATTCTGGGCATCGAACTGCCTAGAAGCTGTTTCTGGATATTTTCTCGCGCCTTATATAACGGCAGAAGCATGAGACCGCAGTCAGTCTCTAACAGCGAGTCTTGTGGTGAACAGTGTGACGATAAGATGTGGTGAATTTATTTATCAGTGAGCGGAAAAGTGTTCTGAGATAACAATTAAAAGAAGATTATTTCGGAAATTGTATCTGTGAACAGAAGTTGGTTGATAATTGAACAATTAAACAAAGCGATTAGTGATTTTTTAAATAAATTCATTGTGCTTACTACGTCCTGATAACACAGAAGGAAAATAGAGGCGATCAAGGCACAATATATTGGTTCCAATCATCAATAATGGCACAGTCATCTTATGAAATTGTAATTTAATATTGTTTTGTATTTTATTTTAAAGAGTTCTATTCATTGTCTCACTGATTAAAATTTGTTCAATCTATTTTCAATGTCTTTGTTTCTGTCACATATTACATTTCACGGACTATTTAACTCATGCCCCAAATGGGAGTCAATGACCAATCACGTTTCAATGATTTCTGTTTTACAACCAATCAGAGTCGTGTTTCACGAAATATTTATCAGTGTTATAATTACCATATTAAAGAAAGCTCCTCATTTTTAATATTCTGAACAGGTCTGACCATTATTTTGCAGTGACTGAGCCTGTGAGAAATACGGCTACCAGATTGTAAATATAGTACATAAATGTCAACACATGCCGCATGCGGGAGTTAATATAAAAACATTTGTAGCAATTGATTATACCACCAAAAAAAGAAACCACTGTTTGCACTTTCTGAAATGTATTTTTTTCCAGGTAACAATCCAGAAAAATATAATTGTCATATTTACATCATACGACATCAGAAATGAATTAACATACAGTTTGATGTGTTTCATTTTTTCTCCACTAGAGAGCATTCTTACAATATTGCGTTCCTTTGGCAATAAATAGTATGATCTGGTTGCAGTGATAAACAAAAAAAGCAGATGAAGCGTACCTATCGTTTCTCATTTGTTTTCAAACATCGCCGTTTACATTAAATATATAAATAGTTTAAAATAACTATAGTTAAATAATGATTTGTGAGTAAACAGCTTAATTTTATTCGTTAAATAGACCTAACAAATGCCACTCTTGATTTCCAAATTCTCTAGATAAATTCACTCCTCGCTGCATGAGTCGTGAATTTATCGATAATTTGGAAATCACTCGTGGCATTACTTATGATAATTAAAAATAAATAGTTATTAAAATTATGTTCTATTATTATTTCTAAGCGCACAGTGCATTATTAACAAACAAACCACGTAACTCACTGGTAATATCGAATCAGTAGGATCATGACAGTGCGGATATAAGCTCTCCATACATCCCTATCCTTAGTGTTTTACAATCATCCCTATATCCTCAAATTATGGTTAATGTTATTCTCCTAATTGATTCTTGGCTTACCTACTGGATGTTTTCCCACTGGTTTTCCTACAACAAGCCTCCATTTCCCTCTTTCATTCCCCATTCGTGCACATGTCCTGCCCATTGCAGTCTACGACACTTAACTTTTCTTGTTATATCTTATTTCCTATAAAGACCATATAAATCAATGTTATGCAGTCTTCTCCATTAGCCCGTCTATCCATCTCTATTTGATCCAATAACTTTCCTAATAACTTTATTCTTAAATACTCGTAATAGTTTATCCTCCCTTAAAGTAAGAGTCCATGTTTCGCATCCATATAATATAAATGGGAGAATAACATATTTGTATATTTTCAGTTTTAACGTTTTTTTAGAGAAGGTGGGACAAGAGTCCCTGTAAGTGCATTATTAAACAAATGAATTCCTCCTTTTTCTAATTAGTGCTTTGACTCTCCATGGGAGAAGAAATTTTCTCGTGGTATTTCGGCCAGTATGGGACCTGTGCTCACCCAGCACCGTGAGACATTTGGGTAGCTATAATAAGTAGCGGCTCCAGGTTGAGAAAACCAGTTATAACGGCTGGGGGGACTCTAACATGCTGACTACATGTCACCCCTACACTGGTTAGTGATAATTTACCTCTGTGATTAACACATGAGGATGTTAGGCCAGCAGTCGGCTGGTAGGCTAAGGGCCTTCTAGGCCTGTCACGCCAGGAGTATTAAATGCTGTATCTGATAGGATTTTTTTTTTACAAACTAACGCTGGTGTACACTTCCTGTTGCACGTATGTTTATCTTTGCCAGCTTCATAACAGTCCGTCGCCCTGGCGTAGTCGGTAGAGTCCTTCCACTCCGGCGACACGGGTTCGATTCCCGGCGGGGTAGGGGATTTTAAATCTCCACCTTGGGTCTGGGTGTGTGTCCTGTCTTGTGTTTGTATGTGTGAATAAGATAAAAAGGTTAACAAAGGTAAAACAAAAAGGAATAACATTGTAAACTTAAGAAAACGAGAAAGAAAAAAAAAGAAGGAAAGAAATATATCATATCTAAGAAAATTCTAACAGAAGACTTATAAGATTACTACATTTCGCCAACGAACGAGCAAGTGTCACAGTGAATTATTCCAACATGCTCACTCTGTTTTGACTATGTTAAGTCGAACCTGGGAAGGGAGAGAAAAAATCTATTAACTCTGTACATCATGGCTTCCCATGCAGCTGAGAAAACATAAAATACAAAGAGTTGAAAAAAAACATTCTAAAAAATAACAGAAATAAATTATTCCATTACGAAACCAAAAAAAAACATTTTAACTTCAAATATTTTAAATTTAACGATATTAATTTTAATGAAGCATAAACGTAAAATCCCTTGAGGCTATGAACTAATTAATTTGTTGTATTTTGAAAATCCATAATTTCCCGCATTTATTAAAAATGTTCAACAAATCATATATAGTATTTCACATTACAGCCAACGAGCGAACACTTCAACAGTATAAAAATGGCTGCACGCTCTTAGTAATCCTCATCAAAACAAAACCATGGGACCTGCTCGCTTTTCATTGGTTATGGACACTGACGTACAATAAGTATGCGAAAAAGTAGTTCCCTTCATTAAATTTAAAATATGTGCTCTGAAAGTAAATATCAGTAAAACTAAATATACGGTCACACGTAGAAATTCAGTATATAATGGAAATGGATAGCTAATGACAAATGAGGGAAATTTTGAGGAAGTGGCTGAATTCAAATACCTAGGAACAATAATCACAAATAGGAATGAGATGCACAAAGAGATTAAACATAGGCTCAATTCTGGAAATGCGTGCTATCATGCATTGCAGAGACTTTTGATGTCCCAACTCCTTTCAAGAAACGTTAAGCTGAAAATATATAAAACTATTATTCTACCAGTTATATTATATGGGTGCGAAACATGGACTCTTACTTTAAGGGAGGAAAGGAGATTACGAGTATTTGAGAATAAAGTTCTTAGGAAATTTTTTGGACCAAAGAGAGATGAACAGACAGGTGAATGGAGAAGACTACATAGCAATGAACTACATGGTCTTTATAGGAAACCAGATATAATAAGAACAGTGAAGTCTCGTAGACTGCGATGGGCAGGACCTGTTGCACGAATGGGGAATGAAAGACTTGCATGGAAGGTTCTTGTAGGAAAGCCAGAGGGAAAACGCCCAGTTGGTAGACCAAGAATGAGGTGGGAGAACAACATTAACTATGATTTGAGGGAAGTAGATTATACAGGGAATGATTGGAAAGCATTAGCTCAGGATAGGGATGTATGGAGAGATTATGTCCATGCGGCCATGAACCTACGGGTTCGATAGTGCCAGTGAGTAAGTAAGTAAGTAAGTGCTCTGAATATGCTTGTTATTATTCGTGAATAAAAAAATAATAATATTCAAAACATAGAAAATATTCTAAAATATATCTTATCAATAATTACAACTGAAAATAAATTATTACATATGGATGATGCATTTGAATAATGCTTCCGTCGAATCTGATGCAACAAAATCGCTGAAGGTATCGAGTCGTCTGTTGCTGTGTCGCCATCTAGATTTTTAAAACACAAGTCTATCAAACCTTTGACTAATCATCAAATAACAGTTATTTTAAATGTATTTCAGAAGTTCAGTGAAAAATCTCACCAGCGTTCTTGTAATCTACCCAATTCAACGACCACATGTCTTATATACTTAACACGTGCTCCCTGTCAATATGACAGTAATTGTGGCGCGAATGGCGGAAGGATACAATTTGAGTTTGTTTATGTTAGCGCCGGTTTTACCAACTCGGTATAACCACGCCGTAACCGAGCGGTTAAGGTAGGAAGCCTTGGCGCAGAGCTACGGGACTTGCGCAGGTTCGAGTCTCCATGGGGGAAGAAATTTTCTCATGGTATTTCGGCCAGTATGGGACTGGTGCCCACCCAGCATCGTGAGGCAATTGGGTAGCTACAATAAGTAGCGGCTCCAGGTTGAGGAACCAGCTATAACGGCTGGGGGACTCGTCATGCTAACCACATGTCACCCCTACACTGGCTGTTGATCATCTACCTCTGTGATTGACACATGTGGATGTGAAGGGCCAGCAGCCGGCTGGTAAAAGGGCAACCGCTGAAAAGTGGAAAGACCCTCAATCGGAATCGGTATAACTTTAGAAAACGTGCTATCTTAATTATTCAGCCAATAGGATCACTCTAAGAGCGGATAAGGTATAGGCGTAGGCTAATACTAGCAGTATTACCCGGGTGCATGGCGCAAGTAGGTATTATAGCCTCATTCTGGTTAACAGTTTATATAAAAGTGGGTGCCGCGCGGCAATGCTTGACATGCGGTGTTGTCACGTTTGTCATAGCGCTATGAGCGTGTATTTACTGATTATTTGTGTTATTATTTAATTTTTAGGTTATTATTTGGTATTGTTTAAGTTTTAAAATTAAAATTATATACGTATTTATTTATGAAATAATTTAATTCCATACAAAATCTTGCTGAAATTAGTATTATTATATTATTATTATTATTATTATTATTATTATTATTATTATTATTATTATTATTATTATTATTATTATTATTATTAGTATTATTAACTGTTCGGTCTGAATTTTTTTCCCATGGCCGCCACATGTTGAAATCACTTATCTATACAAACTAATATAATATGTAGATATGGTATTATTATTCTAGCTACATATCATAATAAACTATTGATAATAATTATACAATTAATTACACTCCAGTTTGCAGATGACCAATTGATATTGGCTCAAGAATTTGAAGATATAGAATACCTAACTAGAAAATTAATACAAGAATATAGTTTATGGGGTTTAATGATCAATATGGATAAATCTAGATATATGACAATAGGGGATCTTCCTCAAGATTTAATACTAGAAGAAAATTTAGGGACAATTAAATACACTGAAGAATATAAGTGTTTGGGAATTAAAATTACTAATGATGGAAAACAAGAAACAGAGATAAGAAACAGGATCAATATAGGAAAGTATGATATATCTGCCCTACATGGAATAGTATGGGAGAAACATATCTTCAAAGAAACAAAAAAAAACTATTTTAATACAATAATCAGAAGCATTATTACCTATGGAGCTGATGTGTGGGCTTTAAATGCACATATAAAAAAAAATACTCGCCACTGAAATGGACTATTGGAGACGTTCTGCAAGAATATCCAGGAAGGATAAAATCAGAAATTCATATATAAAAGAAAAAATGCAGGTACAATATTCAAAATTAGATTTTATAAAGAAGAAACAATTAAATTGGTACGGACACATTAGAAGGATGGAAGAAGGAAGACTACCTAAGATAATCATGGATTGGGTACCACAGGGAAGGAAAAAGAAGGGTAGACCAAATATTACGTGGATTCTGGGAATCAATGAAACTAAGAGGGAATGGGAAATAGAAGAAGATATATGGATGAACAGACAAGAATGGAAAAATGTGTTGAAACAAATGTGTAGTTAACTGTGAACATGGGTACCGGAAAAATGTATATTCATTGTAAAAGCCGGAATAATAAAAAAATAAAAAAATTACGGTATATAATTTTATAACTGGATCGAATGTTCAACATCGTTCCGAGTTTTAATTGAAACTGAGGGAAGAATAGCAATGTGGCAATATCGTCGTAGTCGCAGCATTCGAGATCTTTGTACGAGTATTTTAATAACATATAACAGCTGCGGGAAAACAAAGCGAGCCGCTTGTTAAGCATCATAGTGAGGCGATAATATACTAATTTCGAGCTAAGTTCCAGTTCTACTGTAAACAAACTTGCATAAGATATAATGTTGCCGATTCCATCAATTTGGGGGAACTACTTTTAACTGCCTTCTGACTGAATTGTATACGATAGAAACATTGTTCATAGACAACATCATATTTCAAGGGAAATAAAACTGAATACAACACAAGACAGTACCAATAATTAGGAATGCCCTCCATTTCTTATTTAATTATGACAAAAAATATATGTGCCTACCTAATCAGCCGTTTACAGTTTTTCCATGATGTCAATAGAATTATTTTATTTACCGGTTCAATTTCATTACGATAAAAATGTATGTTCCATTCTGACTCACCTGTAAATTCCACTGTTATTTTCACCATTATCCTTAAAGGTTAAAGTGTGATATTTTGTAGTAAACTGTATGAAAATATTCATAAGTAATGCCACGAGTGATTCCCAAATTATTGATAAATTCGCGACTCACGAAGTGAGGAGTGAATTTATCTAGAGAATTTGGAAATCAAGAGTGGCATTTGTTAGGACTATTTAACGAATAAAATTAAGCTGTAAACTCACAAATCATTATTTAACTATAGTTATTTTAAAATATTTATATATTTAATGTAAACGGCGATGTTTGAAAACAAATGAGAAACGATTGGTACGCTTCATTTGCTTCTTTTTTTCGATCACTGCAACCAGATCATAATATTATTTATTGCCAAAAGATCGCAACGTTGTAAGAATGCACTCTAGTGGAGAAATTTATAACCAATGTTATATGTATTAATTAATTTCTGATGTCCTATGATGTAAATATGTCAATTATATTTGTCTGCGTCATTTCCTGGAAAATAATTAGTTTAAGAAAGTGCAAACAGTAGTTTCTTTTTTTTTTGTGATATAATCGATTGTTACAAACGTTTTTATATTATCTCTCGTATGCGCTACGTGTTGACATTCATGCCCTATATATACAATCTGGTAGCCGTATTTCTTAGAGAGTCAATCACTGCAAAATAATGTTATGACCTATTCAGAATGTTAAAAAGGAGGCGCTTTCTTTACTATGATAAACTTTTGTTGGTAAATTTTAGGCGAAACACGACTGTGATTAGTTGTAAATAAAAAATCATTGAAATGTGATTGGTCATTGACTCCCATTTGGGGCATGAGTTAAATAGTCAAGATAATTTTCTTCTCTCCTACTTTCATATGCTTTGCTTCCCAATGTTTATGAAATATTATACAGACATTTTGTCATTTCGAAACAATTGAAATTCCAACGTGCTCTGCAATACGCATGCCTAAGAATAAAACAATGCTTATTAAATGTATTAAAATTTATATTTATTGCGTTTATATATTTTAAGATTCTCCCATATAACTTATATAGACATTTGCTAGATAATTCATTATTTTTACTTCCTTTATACCGAGTGTTAGAGAGTGAACTATATTTTATTATACGCTTGAAGATAAAATCATTATTCGACCAATGAAAATGCAGTCATACATCTGCTTTGTTTACATTACCAACTGGATTTCAGCTAGGAAGAGGTATATCAAAGCGTTTCTATGGGAGAAATTGCAATATTGGTTTCAATACGCAATGGTGACAGTTCCCTTGTTTAGAATTACTTATAAGTTCAAATTCACATTTGAAATGCCTGTTCAATGACAAAAAATGAGTCGGTATTATAAGTCAGCTAATAGTATCAATTCATCTCTTATTTCCTCAAATACGACAATGAGGCATGACCCACCAGACTAGAATGGGGGAACTATAGGTTGTTAATTTATAACAGAAATTGGTGTAACCGTTCTAATATGTTTCTGATTGTAATGAATATTCCATAAAATGTCGAATATAGACAAGACAAACATGTGCAGTTTAAAATAGACATAACTTAGTTACGAGGGCAAAGCTCGGTTCATTTTCGATGGAGTCGAGTTGATCTAAATATAACAGTTAACTCTTGATTCAGGGGCTCAGGTTGGTATTTCATATTACAACAGTTTATCGAGTTGACCTGGACCTCGTCAGTGTCTGTTTTCCATTTTAAATTCAACTCATTTCGATTCTAAACTCAAATCCCAGTTCCAATGACATTTTATTTCCTATTATAGACCATATTGAAACTACAGTTCAAACAAACATACAGGAGAATCGTAAAATTATACACTTGTTTTTTTTTTCTTTTTAAATTGTACTTATTTTTTTAGCCGTCAGGGGTCCTCATCTAGGGGATATGTGGATGGCGACCACAAGGTGCCCAAGCTGAGCAAAACATTTCTTCCACTTACTTGTGTTTTGCACTCTTTTAACTTTACTATCTAACCTCTCTTGGTTAACTCTTGTTTTTTTCGACCCCGACGCTATTAGGGCATCCGAGGGCTAGGGAGTCTTTCCTTTCTTCCATTTCTTCATTCCTTTATTTTCTTTTCTTCTCCACAAAAGCCTGACCAGAGGCTATAAGATGGCAGCCCCATCACTGGTCTTGCCTTCCTTTGGCCAGCAACCAATCGAAGGGACTATTATTATGCTTTCAAGTCTTATACGAGAATTTCCCGGAAGGATCAAACTAATGACTTATTTTTTTATTCAATATGTTTTAAATGTGTACATCTTCCTGTGACAAATTTTAAGTTTTGATTTTATTCCTCCATCCTTAACTCACCATCCTGCAGTCCCTTGTCCTTCATCAAATTCATTATTCTCCCTATCCACATCTTCTTAGGTCTCCCTCTTCTTTTTTCTCCCATTTGGAACCCACTCCAAACTCTATTCCGATTGAGGGTCTTTCCACTTTTCAGCGGTTGCCCTTTTACCAGCCGGCTGCTGGCCCTTCACATCCACATGTGTCAATCACAGAGGTAGATGATCAACAGCCAGTGTAGGGGTGACATGTGGTTAGCATGTCGAGTCCCCCAGCCATTATAGCTGGTTCCTCAACCTGGAGCCGCTACTCATTGTAGCTACCCAATTGCCTCACGATGCTGGGTGGGCACCGGTCCCATACTGGCCGAAATACCATGAGAAAATTTCTTCCCCCATGGAGACTCGAACCAGCGCAAGTCCCGTAGCTCTGCGCCAAGGCTTCCCACCTTAACCGCTCGGCTACGGCGCGGGACACTCCAAACTCTATACTTTATTTAAACACATTATTAAATGAAGGACAAAGCAGAAGAACCAGGTAAGTCACTTCTTGTCGAAGTAGAGTTTTGAAGTGTCATCAGATTTTCCTTGGAAAGCACTACCATGAGAAGTTTAGTCATTGGTTTACTTACTTACATGCAGGTAAGGAAGTGTGGATCTTTTACAACTAAAAGTACGATTTACAGATTTCAAGGAAAAGGTTACTTATTTCGCTATTTCGCAGTACCCTTCAAGTGTTACTTCATGTATGATTCATAGTAAATCGGGAAAAAGGCAGGTTTTCTTTCCAATTTTTCACTGGCAAAATATTCATTTTACATGTCATCGATTTCGTTTCGTTTCATTCATTTCATCTGTCCATATGATATTGTGACAGATTTGTTCAGTCGGCATCCTTTTATATCACAGACCTTCAATAACAAGGGTTTCATCAACCAACGTGAGGAATTTGGGTATGTACAATAAGTAGCGGCACCAAATTGAGAAAATTAATTATAACGATTGGAGGACCATTTCGCATGCCGAAAATTGAACATGTTTCTGAAAGGCCCAAGTAACTCACTGGCCATATCGAACCCCTAGGTTCATGGCCGCGCGGATATTCCAATCCTCAGCTAATATTTTTCAATTATTACCTGTATAATCTACGTTCCACCTCAATCTTGTTTCAGCTACCCGATTATGGAATTCCCTCCCCTCTTACATCAAGGACTGCCCGACTAAAAAAAGTTTAAAAATATACATAACCATATTTTAGGCAAGTCCACCGCTGTGGTCTCAAGGTAGCGTGCTGCCTTGTCACGCAGCGGGCCCGGGTTCGATCCCCGGTCGGGGCAGTTTTTCTGGGTGAGGTTTTTATCGGGGTTTTTCCTCACCTGTAAGACAAATGTCAGGAAAACTTTAAGGCCCAAATGGTCCCCGAAATCATATGGCCTTCATCATCATAATCATCCTTACCAGCATCATCATCACGATCATCCTTCACCGGTGTGGAAAGCAACGGGAAGCTACCACACCTACACAATTCCCTAATAAAGCTGCAAGCATAGCATGAAAATACTATGATTGCAGTGAAGGACCTGCCTTCGGGCAGAATTACTATGGATGGATATTTTAGGCAGGTATACTTTTATTATTCTTTTATATTTTGTATTTCTTTACTAAGCCAATGTAATCAATTATTGGTTATTATTATTATTATTATTATTATTATTATTATTATTATTATTATTATTATTATTATTATTATTATTATTATTATTATATTAATATTGTTATGCTTCCCTGGTCATCTGTAGGCTATATTGTATAGCCTATCCCTATTATGTAATATTAATCAAGTTGCAGATAATTCATAATTGTTATTATAAGTCCACCGCTGTGGTCTCGAGGTAGCGTGCTGCCTTGTCACGCAGCGGGCCCGGGTTCGATCCCGGTCGGGGCAGTTTTTCTGGGTGAGGTTTTTATCGGGGTTTTTCCTCACCTGTAAGACAATTGTCAGGAAAACTTTAAGGCCCAAACGGTCCCCGAAATCATGTGGCCATCATCATCACCATGATCATCCTTCACCGGTGTGGAAAGCAACGGGAAGCTACCACACCTACAATTCCTTAGTAAAACTGCAAGCATAGCATGTAAATGCTATGATTGCAGTGAAGGACCTGCCCTCGGGCAGAATTACTATGGATGGATGTTATTATATGTATAATTTAACCCCGGTGAAGTGGAAGAGAAGACCTTAAGGGTCTTAATTTCATCAGGTAAAATAAATAAATCATTAAGTGATGCAAGTGCACTCGCAACGAAATAACACAACTCTAGCAGTGTCTTGCTTTATCAGTTAGTATCCGTAATGGGGGGGGCTTTATTTTCACACCTAGTGAGCACCAAGTTTAACAGCCATACTATACAGTAAAAATTCCGCATTCGTGAGTGATATGGTTCCGCAAATATGCTGCGAATACAGAAACCGCGAATATGGAATGTTAATTTGTATGGTATATAGTGGATGTGTTCCAAGGTTACAAAATAAAATAAAAATTATAAAAATAAAATCAATTAATGAGAGATTTCGAACAATTTCTATTAATTATTACTGTGAGGTTTAGACAAGGACATAAAGAACTTAGTATTTTTTCATGTTTTGCCGCTTTTAAAAGGTCTTTCAATTAAGATTAATATTCAGCTGTGAAATCTGAGATAGGATTCCTTATTTTGTCTTCAGATTTCTCGATTCAGTAACATTGGAACAGCGTGATACAGACGCAAACGATTCGCCAACGCGTACAAGCGGACAAGCATTTCTACTATTACTTCAAGCGGCAACACTAATTTTTTCCGCTTCGGAACTAATTTTCTTTCCCTTTACTCAACATTATAAAATGGCAGCAAAGCAGAAGAGACACGTGTTATTCAATCAAAATTATTGCAACGAATGACAAGTTGAAACAATAAAACACCGATCGTGGTGAGGGCGGCATTTATCAACGGACATAGAGGCATTTGAAATACTGCGGCGGTGGCTTTTAACAACGGACTTTAGCTTAGTGACAACAAGGTTTGTTTTACGTTGATATTAGTTTTTCCATTTGGTTTTAATCACTCTTTGTAAAAACCGCCTTGGCACGTGCCTGCAGTAAAAAGTTGCTGATGCGTTAATAAAGGTTAGTAATCCTTCTAATATACCGACTACATCCGCAAATAAATACATTTTTAGCCGTGAATATCAACAGAGAAAACAAAGTCAATGGCATTTATTGTAACTCAGCATATGAGGACAAAAATTGTAATTGGAGCAAACATAATTGAACAAGTAACTTGTTTCAATTTTCTGGGATGCATGATATCGTACCAGCAAAATTTGGACATGGAGAAGAAATTAGGGAAATTTCAACAGATATGCGGTTCAATAAGAAGATATTTGAGAAATAAGACCACAAGGGAAACTCAATTAAAATTTTACAAAACAGTAGCCGTTCCAACATTAACATACGGGTCTGAGACTTGGCCTTTAACGATCTCTGATAAACATAACATTGAGACAATAGAAATGAGATTTCTGAGATCAGTTGCAGGTGTAACTTATCTCTAAGAAATCAAAAGAGAAGTCAAGATATCAGAGATGAACTATAAATCTATAATATAAACGAGAGAATACACACAAATAAACGTAATTGGTTTGAACATATACAAAGAATGCCAAATAATCGTTTATCAAAACAGCTGCTTCATTATAGGCCTCTAGGCCGAAGAAATGTAGGAAGACCAAAACGTCGTTGGAAAGACGACCTGCACCTGCAGTATATAGTGCACGGGGAGCGGAACGGGTCAACAGGCCCATACCTTGAAGATGATGCGGTGAATACAGGAACTGTGTAGCAATTTTTTAACCCGCGAGTAATGAAAACATGAATAACGAGCTTTTACTGTATATGCTGTTTTGTATAGGGCCTATAACTAAATAACCAGTGAATAAGTGCATATACTCTTCTTCGTTTTTATGCTGCTATTTATATTACACGAAGGTTGAAGCCGGGAGAGGTCATGAAGATTTAAAAGCGTTTAGTAGATGCAGCAACGTAAAGGTAACGTCTGCTGGAACATCAAGATATCGATACATTTTTAAACATCGTAATACGCAAGAAGGTGGATACGGACATGCATAGATAACAGCTATTTTAGATCTTTTAAAACTCACGGGATCTCATGAAATTATAACATTCTTCACTGCCGCGTCGTAAACTTTCCTTCCTTTACCCATACATTCTGCACCAAATGTTCATATATTTCCACCCATTACCTAGGCTAGTAACTTGAAAAAATGCACCATATAAACACACTTTTATATCCCCTAAACATTTACACATATAGTCCTAAGGCTTAGAGCGAGTTTCTGTGACTAAAATATCTAGAGGCAATAAAGATGATTAGCACAATTCCAATTCTTGAAAATTCCTTGCTACAGGAATTCAAGAGCATTGCAAATAAATATTAATTTATATTTGCTATAACTTTGAGGTCGGCCACGGTATTTAGTCGTCATATTATTTGCATCTAGTCCCAAGAGTCCGAGTTTGAACTCGGCCGGAATAGATGGAATTTTGGGATGGAAAAATCCAAGGGAGAATTCCTCCGGGAGTACTTTTTTCCCGTAGGCCTAGTGTCAGAAGATTTTCAGACTAATAAAATAACATCAAGTCTAAATTAGCGCCTCTAAGAAAAATTAAACGGATTTCCCATCCAAGAAGTACCTTAGTTGCCTATTAGATGTATCATTGGGACGATGTGCTTACCACATGTCACCCCCCACCATGTATGTAGGAAAATAAGCGTAACTAAAAAAAGTAGCTTGGTCAAGAAACTTCCTCTAGGGGAGCCCACGTCTCTCTAAGAGGGGCATACTGTGTATGCAGGCCTACATAAACATTTTTGTGGCTTATCTTTTACAATGCGCATGTATTAAATGGAATTAAATAATAGTATTTATTATTATTGTTATTATTATTATTATTATTAGCTGCTGAAATTAAATTCCTCAGACCAATAGCAGGATATCAAAGAAAAGACAAAAAACACAGAAATAAGACAACAACTAAGAGTACAGGAATTAAACACAACAATAGTGAAATACAGAACAAACTGGAAAGAACACTTGGCAAGGATGACTGAGAATAGAATACCAAAAGCAGCATACAGCTATTCACCACGAGGAAGAAGTCTGGGAAGACCAAAGAAAAGATGGAAACAGCACCAATTTGGAGCCGGAACAGGCTAGTAAATAAGCCTAAACCGTGACGAAGAAGATTATTATTATTATTATTATTAATATTATTATTATTATTATTATTATTATTATTATTATTATTATTATTATTATTATTATTATTATTATTATACAATTTAAATTATGTAACCTACTATTATCAGAGGCTCAAGTCGTCCCAACTTCTCTAAAAACGTTAAACTGAAAATACATAAAACTGATATTACCCCAGTTACAAGATGCGAAGCATATAGGCCTACTGTTACTTTATGGGAGGACAGAAAGTATTTAAGGATAAAGTTTTTAGGAAACTTTCTGTGCCGAAGAGAGATAAACAGGTAAATGAAGAGGACTTCGTAACAGTGAGCTACATGATAATTATGAGAAACGATATAAGAACAGTTAAGTCTCGTAAACTGCGATAGGCAGGACATGTGACACGAGGCATGGACATTCCTTGGAGGAAAACCAGAGGGAATGAGCCCAATAGGTAGGCCAAGAATGAAGCGGGAATATTATATTAATCATGATTTGACAGAAGTAAATTACATAGAGGATGATTGGAAAACATTAGCTAGGAATATGGAAATATGGAAAGTTTATGGACGCGCGGCGATGCATCTACGGGTTCGATAGTGTCATTGAGTTAGATTTAGTTAGCCTACAATTATTATTATCATTAAATAATTGTATAATTAATTATATATGATTACTGTATTAAAAAAGACTACGTAATATTTGTATCTTGTTTTCATGCTATGTAATTTAGCATATTTAAGAGCCATTGTTTTGACAAGGTAACTGACAACTATTTCATGCCGAAACATACGTTGAAATTTCTTCCAGAGAAGTGTTTTTATGTACAAAGGTCGTGTCTAAAAAAATATCTGCCGTTTTTAACTGCAAGGCTCTAAAATCCAGCGCCCAATATATAATTTAATCTATATGGGAATAATACAACTCTTGAATTTATAGATTGTATAAGATGCTCTTATCTGTAAAGAGTGACATAGGGTCTATAGGCTATGACGCTATGACTAATTCAAATGCGGCATAACGTTGATTCTGACCAAAGACAAGATATTCAAGCTAACAAACTGGTTCCTCTTCAAATGGATTACATTCCATTCAACGATCTAAAAGCGACAACAGCTCTCTCACACTCGTTTTTAACAAAAGGAGATGGTTTTTTGACTTCACAAATGAGAGAGAATCTTCAAGGAACATTCCTAGAGAAAGGAAAATTGAGAGAATGAAGACTCTTGGATGCTGAAGTAAAATACAGGTTAGCTTGGAATCGATATTCCTGTGTTCAACAAGAGATGTATGACCCATATTCCAACAATATGCGCGACACAAGGTCTATTACACTTCCGTATCAATCAAACATAATAGTAATTCATATAGTAGGTCTACTTTTTAAACAAACTCATTGGCACTATGAAACCCGGAGGTTAATGGCCGCGCGGATATAAGCTCTTCATACATCCCTATTCCGAGCTAATGCTTTCCAGTCATCCATTAAATAACACTAGTCGACAAGGTTTTCTGATTAGTGAATCTACTGCATTTTTTCATACTGAATTCAGATATGTAGTCAGAATTTTTCCATCAGGCACAGTTTTTTTTTGTGACAGCTACTTTTAAAAAATTGATTTTAGCTTTCTCTACTTCCGGACTTCTTTCCGGATAATTTGGGGCTGTCTCTGATGAGCACGGTGAGTTTTCATCAGCAAATTTCCACAATGGAAAAGAGGTACCAAGGCAAGTGGAGTTCTAATATGCTGGCTGACTACTGTTGGACCAAGAAGAGAGATGTTCCAGATGCAAAATATGCCTGAAAATTCACAATCTACTAGTTTCTAGGTAAGTCAGAATGAGTTAGAGTTAGATAGATTTTATTAAAAATTATAAAAAACGTAAATGAATATCACAGAAAACTCTTTGCCTGATAAGAAAAAACTGAAATTATGTTTAAATTCAGGATGAAAATATTTCTAATATCTTATATTTTTATTCTTGTGAAAGAAAAAAGTTAATTATTGTCGACCAGTGTAATTGACTTCCGTCAAATCACGCTATTCTCCAAGGTCATACTTGGCCTAATTACTGGGCACTTTCCCTCTCTTTACAGGCCTATAAGAAATTTCTATGCTCCTGTTTGATTTCCTATTCGTCTCACATGCCTCTCGAAGCCCATGAGACTTAACAATTCTTATTACATCTGGTTTCCCATAAAGATCATGTAGCTATCTGTTATGTAAGTCTGTTCTATTCACCTGTCTGTTCGATCTATTTGGTTCAAAAATTACTCTAATATCTCTATTCGCACATTTCTGTATTTTTTCTCCTCTCGTAAAGTAAGATATCATATTTCTCATTCATAAATCTGGAAGAATAACCACAACTACCTATGGATGTAATTTCGTTATGAATCTATGTTATTATTTAGTTTTTTATATTATTCATATAACAGCATGCTCCACCACAGTTCTCTTCAGTACTACAAGTCTTGGTTTACTTTTGGCAACATTTAATGTAGTTATGTATGTATGAATGTGTGTGCGTATGCCTATGTATGCAGTATAAGTAATGGAATTTATTGACATTTCGAAAAAAAGGAAATATACAGGGGTATTCAAAAAGAAGGAACAGACTTCAAACATTTATTTCCTCCAAACTACCAAAATATAAACAGAATTCTAACGTTCCTGCAAAGTTCAAATTTCACTATTTATGTATTCAATATGAGCACCATGTGTTACACGACAAATACCAAAACGGTGGCTCATTTCTTGCCACACACGAATAAACTGGTCTCTAGTTATCAAAATCACAGCTTCAACAATTGTATGTCGCAGATTTTCAAGAGTGTCAAACATGGGGGGGATAAAAACACGGTCTTTTACGTAACCCCACAGATAAAAATCACACGGGGTTAGGTCTGGTGACCTGGGAGGTCATCGGCGATGACGTTCATCATCTGCTCCTCCTCTTCCATTCTAACAACGCCAATGCAACTGTAATCGCAACTTCAAGCAACAGCGCCAATGCAACTGTGATCGCAACTTCAAGCAACAGCGCCAATGCAACTGTGATCGCAACTTCAAGCAACACGCCAATGCAACTGTGATCGCAACTTCAAGCAACTGTGATCGCAACTTCAAGCAACAGCGCCAATGCAACTGTGATCGGAACTTCAAACTTTTCTTCTTTCTAGGAACGTTGGAATTGTGTTTCTATTTTTGTAGTTTGGAAGAAATAAATGTTTGAAGTCTGTTCCTTCTTTCTGAATAGCCCTATACTTTCATTTACATTGCGCACGGGCCTGTTTGGCCGTATGTGCATATTTTGTTCCATGAATTAAAAAATAACCTACGAATATAGAAATAAATACATATATGGGGACGCACCAACGTTTCGTAGTACGTACGTAGTTATGGATGTATGTATATAGTTACTAATGTAGGTAAGTAATTATGGATGTATGTATGTATGTATGCACGTAGCATAAAGCCCTGTAAATTAAAGAAAAAGCATCCCTAGTGTTAACAATAATTTTAAAACGGTACAATAATTAAAAAAAGAAAACATGTGTCATTTGGGTGAAACACAGTAGATTTCCAGTATGAAACATGGCATCTCATTGAATTAATTTTGCAAAATAACATCATGTGAACATAGATTTGTATTATTATGTTCATTTTTTATGAAAAACATAGAGCTGTAAATTATTCAGCAAAAAAAAATCAGAATATGTAATGTTATTGTTGTGTTGCACAACGTTGTGAACGCACAGCTGTTAATGCGGGTGTCACAATATTTTGTTACAGTAAATGCAGAGGAATTTGTGATTTATGAAGATAAAGCGTTGTCATAATAATTTATTATTCACATTCAATGTGAATTTTCATGCTATGAATGAACTATATTGGAAGTGATAAATAACTGGAACACTCCAGACTGAAGAGAGTAGGTTTGGGATGATTTGTCCTACATTTCAAAATGATGGCTCATATAACTTGACACAACATCGGAAAAATAAAGTGGAGAACAGTATTGCACGTTTCATACATATTAGATTCCTTCTTATATAATTTACTCTGACTCAAACATATCCATGTTTGTATAACTGTAGGCTTTCACGGCCGGCGTCTTGACCCCTATTAGGTTCGTCTTCCGGGCATATAGGCCGTGGTCCAGTCGTTCTTCTACTCGACGTTTCGTCTACTGCTGCGGTAGACATCTTCAGGAGATACTGCGTGCTCTCTGTGAACTCCTCAACAGTCGGCTGCAGACTGGCTGGTCCATTGAAATATAAAACACAAAAATTCCTTTAACAAAAAAAGAGAAACCATGAAGATAAACAAAATCTGGATCCCGGCACTGCACAATACGACAACGAAGCCTATGACTTCTGCTAGCGACAGCCTGGACAAAACAGCACGCAACACGGACCCGCGCAGAAAACCGCCTCTCCACCAGGGGCGTGCCTATAAATAGGGAGGGAGTTTCCAACGACCAGCCAGTCTGCAGCCGACTGTCGAGGAGTTCACAGAGAGCACGCAGTATCTCCTGAAGATGTCTACCGCAGCAGTAGACGAAACGTCGAGTAGAAGAACGACTGGACCACGGCCTATATGCCGGAAGACGAACCTAATAGGGATCATATCCATGTTTATAGAGGAAGTTCGGATAATGTGGACCTTTCGGTTTGAATGGACCATGTTAACATCTTCTTTAATTGGTGCTGCCATCG
The DNA here is from genome assembly GCA_030220185.1 of Diploptera punctata. NCBI lineage: Eukaryota > Metazoa > Arthropoda > Insecta > Blattodea > Blaberidae > Diploptera > Diploptera punctata. The sequence continues at coordinate 591,697 of JASPKZ010004960.1, forward strand.
AACACAAAATATTTTACCTTCTTCCCCTCAACAACTGTGACGGTTCCAAGGCCAATTACTTTTATACTTTGTGCGAAGAAGGGTTTATTTGTGATATTTATGAAAATGGCTACTTTAAAAGTTTTTCAAGCTAAGAATTAATTTTTAATTTCTGCTATTGAATATTACAAATTTTGAAAAAAAACTCCTAAATACATTATATTATGTAGATGATGTTTTAATATACTAACGGGTTTAGTTTGATATTATGTGACATGATGGCTGTATAAAACAATTAAACATAACAAGAAATTCGGTTAATGTGGACCCTCCACGAGGACCTGAGACCACTTTACACGAATACGTATATTTTATCAATGAGGATGCTATCTGTAAAAACCATTCACTTAATTTTATTTAATAATCTTATAATTTTACTAAACCTAAAGACCGTCACTTTCTGCAGTTGAACGACGTGTGAATGTTATAATCAACAATACTTTTTCAAAACATTTAAATAAATATCAACACTTTTTAATTCAGTCATAAATATATTCAGGTTAATCTGTGCCTGTCTGTATAAATTAATAGAGTAAATAAATTTTAAAATAGACTCAAAGCTAAGGGCCCACTTTATCCGTATATGGAGGTTAAAGTGAACCTTTCTATTAAATGTTAATAAATTATGAAGATGTTTCCACATTTTATAAAATAACAATGCTATTTCATAGTTATAACACTAATAATAATCACTGTAATTAAACAAAATAAAATCCCTTTATTAAAAAAAGAAAAACAATAAATTCAAAATAGGGGTCCACATTACTAGAAATTCCTCTAATAATACGATCATAGCGGCGTAATAGCTTTTTTTAATTCTTCATTCGATGCCACCACGTTGTCATTTCGACATTCTGGTATTCTCTCCTGGCATGGCGTTATTGTAACTCACTTCTGAGGTTGGGGCGCCTGGAAAGCGGAATTACACTGCCCCGATGATATGATAGGTGATGATGATGGCAATGATGCACCAGGAGAGGCCTTAATCCTAAACTTAATGAATATGTTAATGATTATAATGATGGCCAGATGATGTTCGGGGACCGTTCGGGCCTTAAAGTTTCCTGACATTTATAATAATAATAATAGCTTTATTTTACCTGGCAGAGTTAAGGCCTTAAGGCCTTGTCTACCACTCAACCAGGTTTAAAAAAAATACAAACAAAAAAATAGTCTTAAATCTAAATTACAAAATATATATAATATATATATAATATATATATATATATATATATATAAACGATTACAAGTTATGAATACAATACAATTAATATTTATAATGTATTTTGATTTACTCTAAATTAACGAATTAAATATATAATATGTACAATATATATAAAAAAACGAGGAAAAGATTAATGACATAGTATAAAATTATATAAATAGAGAAAAATTAATTATTAGACAACAGGTAACTGTATAAGCGTGACTTAAAGGTTCCAAGTGTGCGGCAACCCCTGATATCTTGAGGAAGGAGATTCCAGGAGCGGGCTGAGGCTACTGTGAAGGAAGTAGAATAGGAGGAAGTGCTATGAAGAGGAATTGTTAGCAGACTGCTATCTTGTGATCTAGTGTCAATATTGTGGTAAGAGGATAACTTCTCAAATCTGGACGCCAGGTAAGTAGGGATGTAGGAATTCAGAAGCTTGAAAAGTAGTGAAAGGGAGTGCAATTTACGTCTGTCAGTAAGACGGAGCCAAGAGAGGTTATTAAAGTGTTCGGAAATATGGTCATAACGGCGGATATTGAAAATGAATCGAACGCAAGCATTATGAACACGCTGCAGTCTCTGCGACAAGTCATAGTTTAGATCATTATATATAATGTCACAATAATCGAAGTGTGGTAACACAAGATTCTGCACAAGGATTTGTTTTTAACGAAACTGGGAGAAAATTCTTTAAACGTCTAAGACAATGTAAGATGGAGAAAGTCTTTTTACATATGTGTTTCACTTGTGTTTGCCAGGTTAAATTTGCGTCTAGATGTAGTCCAAGATCTATTACTGAAGAAGAATAAGGGATAATTATATTATTTATAGTAATGTTTGGAAGTGTAGATATGTCAAAGGTTGTAAGCAGTCTTTGTTGTCCCATTAGAATTACTTGTGACTTGTTAGGATTTAGATTTAGACCGATACTTGAAGACCAGTTATAAAGATGGATATGAGATCGTCATTCATTTTGTTAAGCTGTTATAGAGAGAATGAGGAGGTGAATGTAGGTAAATTTGGAGATCATCAGCGTAGAGGTGATAACGGCAGTGCTTTAGTACAGTTGGCAAGTCATTTATGTAGATTGAGAAAAGAAGAGGTCCGAGAACACTGCCCTGGGGGACTCCAGCCGGCACGTTGCGCCAAGACGAAGATCTAGAGTTTAATGAAACGTATTGTTGACGACCGTGCAGGTATGAGTCGAACCAGGATACAGCGCTGTCAGACAAGTGTAGGTGCTTGAGCTTTATCATAAGTAAGTCGTGGTCTACTGTGTCAAAAGCTTTGCTGAAGTCAAGTAAGGTTAAAGGAGTCAATTGACGTCTGTCCACGGCTTCACGAATATCTTCAGTAATTTTTAGCAAAGATGTGGTTGTGCTATGGCCAGATCTCAAGCCGGATTGATAAGGATCAAGGAGGTGATTTTCTTGGAGATACTCAGTCATTTGCTTATGTACAATATGTTCCAGGGCTTTAGATAATGTCGGAAGGATGCTAATCGGTCGGTAGTCATTACAGTTAGTTGGTGTTGTTTTATTTTGGTATAGGCAGAACTCTAGACTGTTTCCATACAGTAGGGAAGATAGAAGTTATAAGGGAAGCATTAAAAATATGAGTCACTGTGGGTAGTATAATGTCAATGATTTTATTTAGCATTAAAATGCTGATGTTATCTGTTCCTTGTGCATTGGATTTAATCCGCTTGAGTGCTTTTTTAACGTCTATAGGCGAAATGTCGTTAAAGTAAAATTTATCTCTTCCTATATGGGGGGATGGGGATAAGTCTTTAAGAATGTCTATTTTAGTCTTGTTGTCTGGAGGTGTCATGGGTATTGAGGTAAAATGTTCATTTAAGTCATCTACAGAAATGTCTATAGAGTCAGTTGAGGGATTCAACTGTCTAAGTCCCATTGCACGGAGATTTCGCCAAGTGTCCCGTGCACTTATTTCAGGTCCGATTATACTGTGGGCGTGTCGTAGTTTGGCATTGCGTATAGTTTGTGTAGTTGTGTTTCTAAGTTGTTTGTACAGTTGCCAGTTCTCGTCATTTTTATGTCGTCTGTATGTTCGGTATGCTTTGTCTCGTTTTGACATAAGTTCACGTATTGTGTCATTCATCCAGGGAGCAGGGGCGCGGGAAAATCGTCGGGTTTTTACTGGTGCATGTCTGTCATATAGTTGTAGTATCAGTGTATTAAATGTGTCTACTTTTTCATCAACTGATCTAAGATTCCATATTGTGTACCAAGGTAGTTCTAAAGCGTCTGATTTTAGTTTAGTATCGTCTATGTTTTGTAAATTTCTGTACGTAATCAATTTAGAGCGTCTTTTAGGACATTGGAGTGAGTATTCTACGAATACAATGTCATGAGCAGATATGCCGGGAGCAGGAATTTGTCCATATGACAGTACTTTCTGTGGATGTGTAGTCACTATTAAGTCCAGTAGAGTGTCGGTAGTAGCACTATGATGTGTGGCAGAGAGAGGAACAATGGTCATATTTAAGCTTTGGAACATATTTTTAAGTTGTATGGCTGGTGAGTCAGTCTGAAGAAGATTTGTATTAAAATCGCCTGCGACAATAACGTGTTCATAATGAGGTAATGAATCGTTCAGAGCGTTTTCTAGATCCGAAAGGTGCCTTATTTTTGGAGGTTTGTATACAATGCATAAGAGACATTTTTTTAGACTGGCTTGAATTTCTACGAATAAGAACTCGGGGCGAGCGGAATATACAGAAGGGGACTTGTGGACAATTCTTGGATTAAGCTCATTTGATATAAAGGCACAAACTCCTCCACCTCTTTTATCTATTCTGTCATTTCTGAGCAGTGTATATCCGTCTAGGTGAACAAGGGACGAAGGTATGGAAGGGGTGAGCCAGGTTTCCGAAATTAAAATGGCGCTCAGTCCAAGAGATGAAAATATGGTTTCAAACTCATCAAAATGGGACAGAATGCTTTGTGAATTTACGTGAGCGATTTTAAGTGATGATTTATCAATAGAAAATGCATTCTTAAGTAGACTAGTAGTAGTAGTTGTTGTTGGAGGGGATGGTAGGGATTGAGGAATGTTGCTACCTGCGTTAAAAGTTGTCTGCACAATAAGAGGGTGATTGGAGAAGGTGAGTGAGTCAGAGGTACAAACAGTCGTTACAAACAAGTCTTCATTTGTCAGCTCAATGTTGCCAATAGCAGAAAGTAAAAATAAACAATGTACTGTAATAACTCTAATAAAATTAAAATAATTTAGCTAAGAACTTAAAAAATTAAAATAAAACAAGTAAGTTGTCCTAAATAAAAAATAATACACTTTAAACTTACCTAAATTAGAAATAAATTAACAATATAATTGTTAGCAAAGAAAAGACAAGTAAACATATTTTACACTCAGGTCCTATCTAGTTGATATCCGTAGAAGATCTAATTTTGCGTTTTCGCCATTTACTTTAGCTATGACGGCACCGTCCATTGTCCATACATTTTGAATACCGTATTTCTGTATACTGTCTTGTAGCAGGCGATAGCGACACTTCGTTAGGTCCTCGCGAACAGTGACCCCACTTCCTTTCAACTTTTTCTTGCTTAGAAAGACTTCACTGCGCTTACAGGTGAGTAAAAACCACGAAAAAGCCATCACCCAGGAAACTTGTCCCGACTGGGGATCGTCCCGGGCCATTGAGTGACAAGGTAGCACGCTACCTCGAAACCACAGCGATAGACACGCTTATCAAAACATAAAATACTTTATAACAACAATGTATTTGATTCCTATTTCTAGCCTCCAGTTCCGATGGATGTGGCCGAGTATATGCATTAATTTACATTAATTTAAGCCCAATGTCAATTTATGTCTATAAAAAATGGAATGCTTATTTATTTATAAATTTTGAGATGGTTGTAACTGAAGTGCTTGCTTAATATCTTTATTTAATAATAATAATAATAATAATAATAATAATAATAATAATAATAATCGGCTGCGGTGGACTAGTGGTTATGCTCCTTGCCTCTGATCCCGAGGGTCGCGGGTTCGAACCCGGCCGGGGTCGATGAATTTTTTAGGACTGAAAAATTCAAAGAGCAAGTCCTCCGGGAGGGACTTTAAGCAGTGGGTCCCGAGTCTGAAGATTTTCAGGCTCGTAAAAAATCCTTAAGCCTGAATGAAAATGCCTCTAAGCAAAATTTACCGAATTTTCCCGTCCTAGTACTACCTTGGTTTCCTAGATGTCAGTATGAGGCGGAACGCTGACCATGGGCCACTGAAAATGGCATCTATACGAAAACAAGTGTAACTAAATTAATATGGTTCAAATTCTTCCCTGTAGGGGCAGAGCGCCTAAATCTCTGTACAGGGAAAACATGGGCTGGCTATTCATTCATTCAATAATAACAATCATAATAATAATAATAATAATAATAATAATAATAATAATAATAATAATATTTTATTAGGAATATTCCGCAATACAGTGTTTCTCTTTCAACCCAAAATTATTTGTCGCCAGAGGTTCCTGTCTAAAGGACGTTCTTCCCTCAAATCTCTAGCTTCCATACTTTTCCTCACTCCATCTATTCATCGTCCTCTAGGTCTACCTCTTCCACTTCTTCCATATGGATCTTCTTTGGATTCTCTCTTCCTCCATTTTTATGAGGTGTCCATACCGTTCAAACTTTTTTGTATTCCATTTTCTTATACCTATGCATTTTTTTTTTTTCCAACTTCCGTAATTTCCCTTATTGTGCCGTTTCTGACCTTATCCCTTCTGGAAATTCTTGTCCATCGCCTCCTAAAATCCATTTCTACTGCTAACATCTTGTTGGTTTGTTTTCTACTTACTGTCCAGGTTTCGGACCCATATAATAAAATGCTTTGTAACAGATAATAACAACAATAAATAATAATAATAATAACAATAATAATACAACTTCTTCAGCGTATGGGCTCGCCTTAGCGTAGTGGTTAAGACACTGCGGAAGGTCGGTAGATTTTACACAGATGCCTTGTTATTCAGGCTAGCGGTTCTTTTACGCGACTGGAAATCTTCCGACTCGGGATCCACCGCTTAAAGTCGCTCCCGAATAACTCGTTCCTGGATTTTTTCATTGTGTTCCTCCCCCCACAAAACCTACATTACTCTTATCTACGCATATCATTTCCGCAATAAATAAATTCCATTAAATATACTAATTATACAACATATACCAAAATACTCTGAACGTAGATAAAATATTGTAGAAACACGTTACAAAATTAGATTTAATAACTAATCGACTAAATAGGGCCTATATAATTAAAACATTCCATAGGCCAACAATGTCTTGATCTCTATCTACCTTCGGGTTTTACACAGCTGCTGCTATCTTCCCGTGCCAAACCTCCAAAGCCTACGTTCTTGGGCATCTTCAATACTTAGCCCTCTTGCTTGCAATACGGTACTGTCTTCATAATTTCCTTCCATGTTAACTTTGGTCTCCCTCTTTTCTTCTTTCTGGTCGGATGTCACTGGTATAGTTGCTTCGGTCATCGCTCATCTTCCTTTCTTAAAACATGTCCAAACCACTTTAATTCCTTTTTCCTCAATTCTTTCAACTATGCTTTCTTCTACTTCCAATATGTTTCTCATTTCCTTATTTGTAACGTGTTCTAATTTTGACTTTCTGGCAGTTCTGCGTAAATAATCAATTTCTAGAGCTATTAGTCTATTCTTGCAGTACTTATTGATTGTCCATACCTCACTTCCATATATTGCAACAGTTTCCACCAATATTTTAGCTACATCTCTTGATTTCTTGCTTAAATTTCAGAAGAGAGAAATATTTCACCATGATTTTGTAAAAGTTTCATTTCATATACGATGGCATAAATTTGAGCTTTAACTGCGATAACTGGACATTTTTCCAAGCTGTGATATTAAAACTGTCAGAGGTTATGAATGTTCTCCTAGAAGGGTTCAATGTAGCGATGCGACCGGCCACTAAAAACTCGCGAGAGTGAAACAAATTTAAACTGATTCTATAAACGACACACTACATTTATCACAACTGCGAAATCTAAAAAAGAACAAGAAGACAAATTCACGTCTTCAAATGTAATCCCTACTAAATCTTTTATTTTTTTATTTAATACACAAGTGATCTTCTT